>WOFM01000406.1:5102216-5207528 GCA_011428145.1 Ericerus pela | reverse complement strand
ACAATCTGATCAACAGACAAAGTACGTTAAATTATTAATTTAGGAACAGAATTGTTCAGGAAGTTGAAAAATAAATAATATAATAGATTTAAGTAATAGTGTAAAAAATCAAAAACTAGAATTTTTTGAAAAAAAAAAAAAACATCTTTTTCATTATTTTCAAATTTTTTTAAAATAATTTTTTTATTAATTAAAATCGAGTAGCCTTACGTTCAATAATGACAGTCTTTTGGCTATTCATTTGTTTGGGGAATTTTTAATAAAGTGTAGTTAATATTATACATTTTACTTTTCAAAGATGTGGTTCGTTTATTATCATAAAAATAAACTGAAATTTTGTTCAGTAATTTGAAAAACAAAATTAAGAAATTAGCAAACAGGAATAAATTTCAAAGTAAGAATCTAAAAAAAATAAATATGAGGTCAAGATTTTTAGGAGAACCATGATTATTGTTAGTGATAGCTATAGGACTGAAACAAAGGTCCCTTTAAATAAGTTTTTTTAGCGTTGAAATTATTATAGGAGGGGAAGAGGGTGAAAGGGATTTAAAGTGGTAAGAGAAGAACTATTTGAAAATAACCTAGTCGATATTCAACAGTCAACTTGAATTATTCCAATTTTATTAATAACCGTTGTCAAAAATGTTTCACTCAAAAGTAGTACTTTCTTATCCTTACCTACTTACCAAAATTCAAAATGCATCACCAATCACTTAGGTACCTATAGTAGTAGATCTTGTCTGTAATAATAAAGCCAGGTAATAGTCTAATTTGGTCTTAAAAACTAAGTGGGAACTGCCATACCTTGTCCTACATAAAATACATTTTCCAGTTATAGCTGGCAGTGGAATGGTACTGTGGTCAAGTTCACAGCTTTTCCTTGGAAAATATGTAGGTCTCGGGTTCGATTCCCCGAACTAACAAAACCTACAAATGACAGGAAACTCAATTAAAAATTTTTTTTTTCATATTATTAATTTGACTCCTCAACATTGTTCTTTTAGTTCACTCATAATGAGTTATAAAGTGTGTTTTTTAAAGTTTTATAATATATTATTATGTTATATTTTAATTTTATTTATTTTTAATTTTTCTAGAAAATCTTCATCCAATTTGTTTGTTGAGTGGACCTACTTACGAAACCGACCAATATTATGCTCCAAAGTTACCGTACATTACCGGTTGGGGTGCAACCGGATGGAGTAAGATACTACACAAATTGCATTATCTTACTTTTTCATATCTCCTACTTGTACATATGACTATAAACCTTATATTTGATATTTAATTTTTTTCTTTCATTTAGAGGGAAAATCACCAACTAAATTACAAGAAGCTCAAGTGAGAATTACTGCGCCAACAAAATGTGCTGAACAATATGCTAAAGTAAAAGGAGCTGTAATAGATGAAAGAGTACTTTGTGCTGGAGAGATAGGAAAAGACACTTGCCAGGTAAGCCTATTCCATGTGGGGGAAATTTTTTTCAAAACACAAGTTCCAAAAATAAATTCCAATATTTTTTTCCAAAATATTTTTTCCCAAATAAATTATTTGTGGCCTATTTGGAATAGTCAGGTTAAAAAATGGTGAAAATTTCAAATTTATAAAATACAGTAATAATAAAAGGATAATATAACCATATTTTGGATTAAAATAACCTGTTTCTAAGTCCAAATAGCAAATAAACAAAATGTAGTTCAAAATGTTAAAATTAGGGGTCTTGAACAAATGTGCAAAAATCCAGAAGATTCTAAATCATAGATGCAACCACAGTTTTCTGTCCTTAGCTTTTGTACCTACAGCGAATATCAAAAATTATTTTCAAATTTTATGTACTGAAATTTTTAGAGATTTACTTCCTGTAGGCGTAATATGAATAATTTGAGGGAAAAAAGTTACTCCTGGAAAGCCAGCTGCAAAAACTGGAGGTAGGTCTCGAGGGTTCTTTTTTGTAAGTACCTATTGATAATTTTGTCAACAAATTTTTTTGGAAAGTCATATTTTATTTATTTTGGAATTTTTTTCCCTTTTAGAAATAAATTTTGAATTAAATCTTTTAAAAAAAAAAAAAAAATGTTTGGAATTACTTTGGGACTTTTTTTTTCTGAAATAAATAAATTTGGATTAAAATTTTTTTTGGAACAAAATATTTTGGAAACAAAAAAGTTTTGAACTCGGGTTTTGAAGAAAATGTACCTCAACCCTATTCTACATTATCTTAAATTAAATTGTTGCTGTTTTATTCTGAGCTTTATAATTCGATTGTATGAAATTGAAAAATTTTACAGGGTGATTCAGGCGGTCCACTTATCTTTGTAGAGCAAAAAAGGTTCTATTTAGGAGGAATCGTTTCGTACGGAATCGGATGTAATACGTCCTTCCCTGGAGTGTACACAAAAATAGCAAAATTTATTGACTGGATTAGCCAAAATACCGGAGAAAAGTTTTGAAATGAAGTGAGAAAATTCAATGTGATAACTTTTTAAGCCTACGCAATACGCATGTGTAAATTATTTACTTTTCAAACAATAAAAGTTGAATTCACTCTGACAATGACCGTTGACGTGTGAAGAAATATACATATAGATTCTATCTAGATTCGCACCAAAAATAGCCAGTGCTGTTCCCTTGAAATATTTTGAGGGAGGCTCTTTATGCTCGCTAAATGACCCCTTCAACATTTTTTCCTCACTCCACAGGGAAACGATAGCTTCACTCGTCATAAAACTGTAGTAAATTTATAACACTGTAAAAAAATTTAAATTTTAATAATTTATTCTTTATAAACTTACATTAACGATTAAATATGTCAAAAAAAAAAAAATTACAGACAATAATTTTCAATTTCATCACTTTCCAGAATTTCGGTATTCATTTTGCCTCATGACAATGAATGAAACCAATGAAAAACCAAATTATTGGGTTTTGGAAGGTGATAAGTGTAACGGCCAAAAGATGGTGGTGTGTACCTGGTAACGACCACTTTTGGGAGTACACCATACACGAAATACTACGTACTTTAAAAAGCAGTAATACTTCTAAAATAATTGTAAATTTATCAT
This sequence comes from Ericerus pela, assembly GCA_011428145.1. Classification (NCBI taxonomy): domain Eukaryota; kingdom Metazoa; phylum Arthropoda; class Insecta; order Hemiptera; family Coccidae; genus Ericerus; species Ericerus pela. The sequence continues at coordinate 5,204,466 of WOFM01000406.1, read as the reverse complement.
CCACGTACTATTGTGGACCTTAACATCACTTATGAGACTCAATAATATTTCAAACACATGAGTGAGTTTATAGATTTAATAAAATAATATTCTGTACATCACAGTTAATATTTCTACGTTAATAGTACTACATAGTATATCACAATTCAACAAGCAAGACTATCTGTTCACCAGAGACTTCTACAAGAGAGGTTCCAGGTACTGAGAAGTAGCTGTCGAGGAACTGCTCTAAACTGAACAGAACTGAACAACTATACAACTGAATCGAGAGATTATATACTCGTTCAGGGTATGAAAACGTACGTGTCGGATAGGTAAAGTGAAGTAGGGTGTTGTTATTATAGGGCTGTGCTGACTCGTCGAGTACTCGAGGGACAGGTACAACCAGGTCATAAATATACAGGAGGTATATCTGTATATGTAAAATTCAATATAAATAATTTGGTGGTTGTTTATGAAGAGTAATAGGAAGGTAATTGTTGACAAATATCAATGTTTTTGGTATTTGGAAATGAGTGAACGAATATGTTCGTCATTTCTCAAAATAGACGAAAATATACGTTACACAATTCTCCGGGGGGAACAAAAAAAATAAGGAAAAAAAAATTTCCAAAGTCTATCCAACACATACATATGTCCAGATAATTCTGCATAATTAAAATTACGTCATATAATGCGAGTATGAATATATACTTAGAATAAGATTTTTACGAATATTAATTACGAGTAACAAATTTTTCTTACGTATATATGAGTAATTAGTATATCGTATTATTTTGCGTAATTTTACAATGCTGTGCTTTTCGTTAGATTTACACAGTTTTGGTGGCAGGTTAATTTTAAATATACAATAATAATTATTAAAATAAGTGAGATTGCACTTAACCATATTAGGAACATTTCATTAATGAAAGTTATATAATCATTGAAATTTTGATCGGGTATTTGTAGTTTGATGGATTTAATTTTGTTTTCCAGATTGTTCATGGGAACAGTATGAGGAACAAAATTTTTCCAATTTGGATTGTAGACCTTTGTCGTTGCCAGATCAATGGCAAGATCAAAAGGTTCTATCGAATCAGAAAAATATGTCCACAAGAGTGGTAAATGATTTTCGATTTTAATAGTCTCTTCTAATGATTCAGAGAGACAAGGGATTTCAATAGGAATAATTACTGTATTTTTATTATTTTCATCAATATTTTCAATTTGGATGTGACAAGGTACGTCCAGAATGAAGGTTCCAGGGGAATCATTGCTTTATTTTTAATTTTTCAGATTTTTTCGTAACAGAATTAGTTGCTACGAGGGAGTTAAAATTTACAATAGCAAACTTGGTGTGACCAATAGGGTGCACCAATGTTTGATTATTATTAGGATTGCATTTAAATGAGCAAGATTGTAGTAGATTATGGTTTAGGTCTTGGAAGAATAAATTCTTTGCACAAGACGATAATTTTTCACTTCCTCTGTTAGAAGGAAGGAAGCATAATGGTTTATCTGAGTTACAATAATGGAGGTTGGTTCCACTAATATAACGTACAGAATTTGTTCTGATTTCATGAATTATCAGAGATGGTTCTTGATCCCAGCTACACAATTCATTAGAATGACTTTTGAATGTGAGCGGAATAAAGTCGTAAATTTCGTATTTTGAATCTAATTGTTTTAGGGGAATTTTAATTTCTAATTCTAACGTATTTTTAAAGAAATTGCAGTTTACAAGTTCAGCGTGATAATAGTTTTGAATGTCCTTAATAGGAATTGCTAGGTCGAGACCTAGATTTTTCGTAATTTTTGAAAGTTTTATTAAATCTTTTTCTAATATTTCTTTTGAGATAATTGAAGATGGGATCATATGAGATTTGCAAGACGTTAGGATATTTGATAATCTTAACGTGTTTATCAAATAGTTGTCATAGAATCCTTGTATGTAGTTTAGGGAGATCAGAAGTTCGTGTTCTTCTAGCGAATTTTCCATAAAAGAATTTGTATGCGAGATAAATCTTGTCATAAAATTATTTGTATGGTCAATGAAGCTATGCAGATTAGTAGACGTATTAACTAACGCTGCATGCTCAGTTAACAGCTGATTTTTTATAATATCGTATTCTTCTTTCAACGAGATTTCATTCGCCAAGAAGTTTCGTCCATCTCTAAAGTTTAATACTCGACAGCAAAATCGTAGCGCATCTCCGAAGAAAGATCTGATCGGGGTGAATACGCTTCGTTTGCTTCGAATAGATGATGGTGTCGAATAGAAATCTTGTATCATCGCAATGTTTTGTTCTTTCAGATTTTTTATGGTATTTTTTAATCGTTTCGCCATTTCTGCATATTTGCAATTTTTCCAGGTTGTTTCATTACACAACCGGTGTTTGAAATTAGTTGCCAATAATTTATCTGCTGATTCATGCAAGTCTAGCTTAATAGAGTAAATTATTGGGGCAGATTTCGAATATACGAAAATATTGCTTATCTCTTGAAAATAAGCGCCAGTTGACGCCGTCGTAATCCTATATGGGTCAGACGATGTTCTTTGCGCAATACTAGTCGAAGAAATAATTATTGCGAAATAGAAAAGTAGATTCGTATACATTTTCTGAAACAGAAAGAATGCAACGTCTAAGTTATTTACGAGAAAATGGATTATGCATATTACTGATTTGTTTTGATTTTCGTAGATTGGGGTGAAGGGGGAAACAAATTTTTCCGATATCCGAATTATGAATCTCGGTCAAATTTCTAATATAAAATTACTAATTTTATTTTTTCGTCAGTTTTCCGACTTTGCTTTCATCGCTAACATCGTATTAATTTATTGTTTGATTTTTTCTATTTTTTCGTGAATTTTTACTTTTTCCAATTTTTTCGAAGTTTGGTGTAGTGTTTGTGTAGTTCGGGTTTAGTCAAAATTTTTTATTCTGTGCGTATTGTCTCTTTTCTCTTCTCTTTTCTAAGTCATTTCATCATGTCCGTAGTGTATATGAATGACCGTATGTTTACGTCGACCGGCGTTGTAGAAGCAAACGAGACCTGGTTCCTAGGAGAGCAGGTTCTTCCAAAACTCCGACCGTTCCAAAGTTGCTTATGTGAGCCTCGGTTATACTTTTCGTTACATCGGTTGTTCTCACTATTTTACCGTGTCTCGACTGTGTCTGATCGTGGTGAATTTCTTAATACGTTCGATCCATCGCGTATCCCTGGCGAGGTCATAGAGGAAGACTTGGGCTACTGGAGCCATTTCGTAAGGTATACATGTTGTCCAGATTCGGAGGAGTATGCGAAGAAACTTCTATTCCACCTCCGGATCTACTATCCTCATTCCATGGTTGTCGAGTTTGGGCCATCTGGTCTCAAACTGACATTCCGCGGTAATCTGGATACCAGAGGACTATCTGGGCTGGGCATACTCTCTGGTCTCCTTGTTGGTCTGCTTTGTGTCTCACAACAGACCAACGAGAAGGTAATCATCGAGTATGTTCACCTCGATCACATTTACCTAAACGATCTTCTGATTAACACCGCTGGGGTTCGCTTTGTTCGGTTCATCAACGATCACCACAAGCCGCGCCTCCACCTCTCCGTTTCTACCGTCGGTTTTCAATTTCTGCGACATTATGATGCCACGGAATATAACCGGGTCATCTCATATCGCAGTGGGTGGCTGCTATCCGCGCCGATTATCCACTCTTTTTCGTGGGACACCCGATCCATAGAGGAGAGTATGTCCACCGATGAGAGTGGCAACTCGGACGGTGCTCAGGATCCTGAGAACGAGGCCTCAAGTCCTTCCGGCAGCAGCTCATCCAGCGGAGACCAACTAGGAGAGTTCCTGGAGGGATATGCAGAGACGTGGGCAATTGGTAAGTAAATTCACATGTTTTTATAATTTTTAAGTCGTCAAAAATAAAAAAAATTTCAAAGGTAAATTTTGAAGTGACGGGACATAAACAAATATGATGGGGGAGGGAGGTATCGTGTTTGAAAAAGCCAAGTAACTACGGGTAATATACTTTACACACAGTTACTTTGGTTTTTTCCGAGGGCGACCCCTTGGTTTAGGTATGATTTGGGTTGGGATGGGATTTTCGATGTTTTCGTCTACTTCTTCTATTTTTATTTTACTATTTAATTCGTCGTTATTACGTGATTTATACGGAATTAATCGTCGTACGTGAACTGTTTCGTCGTACGCAGTTTTATCGTCTGTTTTAATACGAATTGCATAATTTAAATCCGTGACCTTTCTAACAATTTTATATGGTCCGGTATATTTCATTTTACTTTTCGCGACGTTTTTTGATTGACGCAGCAAAACAAGGTCATTAGGCTTGAAGTCAATGATCCTGTGGTGTGCGTTATAATGTTTCGCGTTTTTTTCCGATGCTTTCTTTGCTAAGCTCGGCGTTTTTTCTCTCGTTTGAAGGAGATTTTCAATTTCTTCTTCACGAGTCGTTTTATTATTACTATTTTCTGGTATTTCTGGTATATGTACTTCTGGGTTGAATCCATGAAGTAGGTAAAATGGAGATTTATTATTTAAGTGTTCGATTGGGCTTATATTGTATGCGAAAATAATCTTATTAATTGTTTCGATCCATTCTTTTTCATTTGAGTGGTCGTATTTTGATAATGATTTTTTAATTACTCCGTTGATTTTTTCAACGAGTCCTTGCGATTGGGGGGAATAAAACGAGGAGTAAATAATTTTGATATTATTCTCTTCGCAAAAATTACGGACGGTTTCATTCGCAAAATGACCTCCGTTATCGCAAGAAATTTTACCTGGGGTGCCATACGTATAACAAATAAATTTCAAATACTCAATTACGCATTGAGCATTTGGGTTTTTTGTTGGACGTATGGTGCAGAAATTTGTGCTTTTGTCTACACCGACAAGCACGTACGAGTGTTCGTACTCGGTATTAAATTTTCCGATGAAATCGATCTCTAAATGTGAAAACGGTTTAGGGTTTTCGATTTCAATATGTTTGAGGTAGCCAGCCTCTTTCGGGGAATTTTGTGCCATTTGACATTCATGACACGATAAGTACATATTCCGTAATTTTTTGTACCATGTTTTTAAAGAAAAACTGATTTTTTATTTTATTTTTTGTTTTCTTAATTCCGAAATGACCTCCATACAACGGATCGTCATGTAGTTTTTTAGAACTACTGGAATTAATTTTTCAGGAATTACTGTAACCGCTTCATCATACGATGAGGTTGGGTTAGGTAATTTCTTTAATACATTATTTTCGTCAAGAAAATATAATTGTATAGTACGATTTAATTTTCGTATTTTATTTTTATCTTTTTTTATTTCGTTATAATTTAATAATGAAATTACATTTTTCCAATGCGGGTCATTTTCCTGCATTGTTTTTAAATTTTCGGGCAATTCAATTTTTTGGGGGGATTCAGAAGTTTGACCTTCTGATTGGGAGGGTAATGTGATGTCGGGAATTGACATTTGTGTGACAACTGGGGTCACAGGAGGGGTTGGGGTGATCTGATTATCGAGGTTTGCCTCTTTAAGAGCAGATCTTGTAACTACGTTAGTAGTTTTGTTGGGACAATTTTCAGAATGATTTGACTCATTCTGTGGGATTGTGGTTTGTACCACAGGATAATATGGGAAGGTTGATGCAAGGGAAGGGGGAAAATAATATGTTTGAGGCGTTGTACTTGGGTAGTACCACGTATTTTGATTCTGAAAGAATACAGGGTTTAATGGGACAGAGTTGTCGTTGTGAATTCTACATACAGTATTCACATTTTTCTCTTCGTCTTGAAGAGCATATTTTTTATTTACTAAAAATTCACCTTTTTCAAATGTGATTTCGTCCGGTTCATCATGCGGACGAGATAACATATCAGCCATACAATTATTTTTTCCGGCGATATGTTTAATTTGGAAACTATATTCGTTTAATTTAGATATTAATCGGATTAATCTTGGGCTTGGGGTATTAAATTTCTGATGATAAATCAGAGGTTTATGGTCCGTGTATACTACAAAGCGTAACGCAAGTAAGTATCCACGGAAATGAGCTAATGCATTCGTAATAGCTAACATTTCCAAGTCAAATGAACACAATTTTGACTGGGCAGGTTGGACTCTCTCAGAGAAATATCCAACTGGATGTTTATGCTTCGTAACGGGATTAGTTTGCAGCAGCACTGCACCTAATGCGATTTTCGAAGCATCAACTTCTACACAGGTTTCCAATTTCGGATCATATATTGCTAATACAGGTTTGGAAATCATAATTTCTTTTAATTTTTCAAATATTTCAAGATGTTCTTGATTTAATTTTATTTTTGCATTTGATTTGCTATCTGTACCTCTTAGTAAATCAGTAAGAGGAGCAGTAATTTTAGCTAAATTAGGAATTAATTTCCTATGATAATTTATTGATCCTAAAAATGATCGTAATTGTTTTAACGTATTAGGGGGATTTAAATTTTTTATTGCCTCTATATTTTTATTTAATGGACGTAATTCGTTATATCGGACCGTATGTCCTAATATTTCGATTTCGTTCATTGCAAATTGGCATTTTTTTGTTTTTATTTTTAAATTTACTTTATTTAATCTTTTTAATACTTCCCTTGTATTTTCAAGACACTCTTCGAAAGTTTCTCCGAAAATACAAATGTCGTCCAAATAACATACCATTTTTTTCCAGAATATATCATGGAATATGTCATCCATGATAGTTTGGAAGATGGACGGGGATATACTTAAACCTATTGGAGTGGAATTAAATACATATCCAATTCCATCCACATTTATTCCAGTGTATTGTTTAGATTCTTCCGTGAGAGGAATCTGTAAATATCCACTGTTTAAATCAATTGTTGTAAACCATTTTTTATTTCTTAAATATGGCCAAATAATATCAATTGTTGGCACACGATTATTATCCATAATTATTCTTTGATTCATTCTTCGGTAGTCTACTAATACTCGATAGACTCCGTCTGGTTTCTTTTTTACAAATATTGGCGATTCAAATTTCGATTTTTGTTTTTTTAGGACACCTACTTTTACTAGATCATCTACTAGTTTGTGTAGGGCCTCATGTTCTGCGTGTGAAAATTTAAAATTTCTACACCGCAGTGGAGTTTCGTCGTCAACTCGGACAACTTGTTCGGGAACTTTACAAATGGAAACTTCATCTGTTTTTCCCGTAAAAATATTATTATATTTATTAATTACTTCGTACATTTTTATTTTTTGTTCAAGTGACAATTTTGGATTAATCGGGATGGGATTTCCTCGATTATCCTTAAAAATAGTATTTTCTTTTATTCTTTCAATTTGGCAGGTATTAATTTCTACTGCACTACTTAATTCAAATTTTCCTAAGTATTCGCCTTTATAGATCACGTGGGGTTTGTTATTATGATTAACAGCCGCTATCGTGTCTTCTGATACGATTACAAAGAAATTATTTTTTTCTTCCATGGATGTTTCACACAGAAACTCCAGGTGTTCAGGCAACGTTGCTAAAATTAGCACCGAATTTGCCTCTACTTTAAAAGATTGGGGAGCATAATATTTAAAGGGCTTAATATAACCTAACTTATTTTCCTTCTCAATAGGGAAATTGTGACATTCAGGCATGTCAAAACATCGCTCTTCATCACCACACGGTAGAGTGAATTTGTTTTTCGAAAAGTCCATTTTGGCTTTATGGGTTGATAAGAAGTCGTAACCCAGTATGACCGGTTCTACTAAATTTCGAACAACGTAAGTGGGATGTGGGTAAATACAATGATCAATGGAAAAAATCACATTGGTTACTCCTATGACCTCAAGAGGTTGACTATCCGCACCACGAAATCTTACTTTAGTTGGTAGAATTGGTTCCGTAAAATTGACTTTCTTTAAAACTTTTTCATCGATAAGTGTCTGTTCTGAACCTGGATCGACTAAGCTAAGTATTTGTTTACCACAAATGGCAAATGGAAGGTGAAATTTACATTGGGTTCTGCAGTACCCTTTGCTTTGAAACTTCTCCTCACTCACATTGTTAACTAATTTCGATTCCTTGTTCTCAACATCCCTTACAGCTGACAGATCACCTGTAAGGGGGACACTTAGTTTTTTGAGCAACTATTCTGGCAAGCCTGGGGGTTTGATGTTGGGAGGTAATTTTGTTGTGGAGCTGCCATTAATGGTGCCGGAGGGGCAATCATTTGTGTATTAGCAGCCACATAGGGGAGATTTTGGGGAGTATTAAATGATATTCCAGACCATGCTGGAGCATTATTCCAATTTGGGAGAGCCATTTGGTTCCAATTTGGAGTCCTATTGGGGTAGTATCCATTGTTATTTCTCGGAAAATTGTTTCTCCGGAAATTTGGATTAAAATTTCTACCTTTGTAATTAGGATTGAAATTTTGATTATTATTCCAATTTCTGTTTTGGTTATTTTGGTTATTTTGGTTCCAGTTTTGGTTCTGGTTCCAATTACCATTACCATTATTATTATTATTATAATTATTATTATAATTATTATTATTATTTCTATTTTGATTCTGGTTTTGGTTCTGATTTTGGTTTTGGTTTTGATTATTATTATTCATATTATTATTATTATTAAAGTTATTATTATTATTATTACCATTTTGGTTATTATTATTTTGCTCGTTATTATTATTTTTATTTTGGGGATTTTTATTATTCTTTCTGGATTCCTGAAATTTTGAAATGTTCGCTATTGCAGCGCTCATTTTCTCCATTTCAGCTTTCCAGATCGGATCGGACGATATTGTATTTACGTTACATTTTTTCGGTTTTCTTTTCTGTTTTTCCGGATTTTCAATTCTTCTATCGTTTTTTCTAATTGGTCAATTTTTTTACGTAAAAGGGGATCTATATGTCCGAATGCTTTATCTTTAAATTCGAGATATTTAGAGAAAGCTTTATCAAGTTCCTGAATTGTTTTAGGTTCTTTTTTAATGAGAAATACTCTTTCTTTTTCGGGGAGATTAGGCATAATTTTTTCTATAATTTTTTCTTCCGTAATATCAGGTTCAATTTGTTTTAAGATCCTTTTCACGAACATAATATACGCGGAGAAATCAGCTTCACCGTTGTAATTTCTTTCGTATAATATTTCGCGTAGTTGGGGTTTAGTCCTCGTAAAGACTTCCAAAATTTTTTGTTTTGTATTTTGCCAATTGTTACATTCGGGATTATTTTGAATTCTATCCTCAAATATTTGCTTGGCAAGACCTGAGAATGCAATTTTAATTTTTTTGAATTTCATATTAGCATCCCAATTGAAGGATTCCGCCTCATTTTCAAATCCGTTTAAAAATGACACGATACCCTCAGTTGGAGTGTGTGCATATAAGGAAGGTCTGATATTTACAGCAGCCTTTCCTGACATTTTATTTTCTATAGGGGGAATTAAATTTTCTAAAAGTCTAGTTTCAATTTCTGGGCTGAGAAAATCTTCGTCAGATTTTTCTAAACACTCAGTAATATCTACTAGATTAATAGCAGTTTTAACTCTTGGAAATGGTGTGGGATTATCCAAGTTTTCCAAAAGTGGAGTTGAAGTAGAAGGGGGATTAAAATATTTTCTTATTATAGGATTTTCTAATTCGGGAATTTGTTCACGAGTTTTTCGTGTTGTTTGAAGGATTATTTTTATATTTTCGGGGGTTAATAATTTTTGTATTTCCTTACTGGATTTTATTTTTAATAGGATATCCTCTTGGGTTTTTATTCGGGAAAAATATTTTTTATCGACTTCGATATTCAAATTTTGACAAACGTTAATTAATTCAAAATTTTTAGCATCGATTAGCCAATTTAAGTTAGTTTTAGTAGTATTGGGTTCGGATAAATTTTCCCAAGTTTCACTCATAAAAATAAATTTTTTCGCGACTTATAATTATTAACACTTCTTATATTTAAGGGAGGGACGCGAATTATAATTAATACTAATTGTTACTTTGTTTTCTTTCTTTTGTTTGCACAGGAGCTTGAAGAATCCGTCACCGCAATCCACCGAACTTGTTGTATATCTTTTCCTTTTGTATTCCTTTTCTTCTTTGTATAATAAATGTTCTTTGTTTTTTGAAGTTCGAGTTTCTTTTTCACAACTAGCTTTTTTCCACTCGCAGCTAACCTCTACTTCCTTTCCTCAAGAGCGCGCCTTACGCGTTTCTCTTTGAGTACTTGACTAGAGTTTTCAAGGTTAGAGCAAAGTACTTCGAGCCAGAGGAATCAGAACAGCAGCTTGAATTCAACAATTCCGTTGAGCAGGTACTAGAGCGAGAGTTCGATTCGCAATAGCAGACCAGTTGGGCGCCAATAATGTAACGGCCAAAAGATGGTGGTGTGTACCTGGTAACGACCACTTTTGGGAGTACACCATACACGAAATACTACGTACTTTAAAAAGCAGTAATACTTCTAAAATAATTGTAAATTTATCATCCACGAACTATTGTGGACCTTAACATCACTTATGAGACTCAATAATATTTCAAACACATGAGTGAGTTTATAGATTTAATAAAATAATATTCTGTACATCACAGTTAATATTTCTACGTTAATAGTACTACATAGTATATCACAATTCAACAAGCAAGACTATCTGTTCACCAGAGACTTCTACAAGAGAGGTTCCAGGTACTGAGAAGTAGCTGTCGAGGAACTGCTCTAAACTGAACAGAACTGAACAACTATACAACTGAATCGAGAGATTATATACTCGTTCAGGGTATGAAAACGTACGTGTCGGATAGGTAAAGTGAAGTAGGGTGTTGTTATTATAGGGCTGTGCTGACTCGTCGAGTACTCGAGGGACAGGTACAACCAGGTCATAAATATACAGGAGGTATATCTGTATATGTAAAATTCAATATAAATAATTTGGTGGTTGTTTATGAAGAGTAATAGGAAGGTAATTGTTGACAAATATCAATGTTTTTGGTATTTGGAAATGAGTGAACGAATATGTTCGTCATTTCTCAAAATAGACGAAAATATACGTTACAATAAGATGCTACGAAAACTCTGCCAGTGTGGTTAGTTATGAAGGAACGAAAATATAACAGAAAAAACCACATAACAGTAACTAGTAGGAGCACTAAGGTTGGACACTCTTACACTTGACTGTTTTACAGAACTAAATTTTGTCGAAGATGGCGAATTTCGTTGCATCATTTGCAAATCAAAAATGTGTTGTTCAACAATCAAGGAAAATTAATTGGATAAACTTAACGACGTATCGATAGTCGAAACGATGTTATACTGAATATATTAAAAAACGAAAACACTAAAGCGATTGTCAAGAGGAAAATTAATTCTTCTGCGAGTGATTCTCCTTGTCATGGTTTCTCAAGATGTAAATAACCATATCAAGAAAAATACAGAAGCAGCTAAGGTACAGACTGGTGGTTTTCGAATAGGACGTAAATCAAATAGTCTTTTTTTCATTGCAACAGTGTGAATTATCATGGCGGAATTTGAGCTAAAAAATACGTGTACCGTACAAACATAGAATAGGCTCACTTCTTCGAAAAAATCAATTGTAGCAGCAACGAGTAGGAGGTAATCGACGGTGGAACGTCTACAAAGAAAAAAAAAAATACAGGTACTTCTTTTTACAAACTGCCATAAATATTATTCAGTGAAGCACGATTATGAAAAATATTGCGCTACAAAGAAGGTTGAGGCATCAGCTCTTGGTATCGAGGAGCCCCAGTTCAACGAGGACATGGCAAAGGCAGTTTATTGAGAGGACTCTTTAAAAGGTCTTTGCCATTATTAAAATAGGTGCGCTCGTAGTTTAAAAGAAGAATTTAAAAAATACATATACAGCAGGGGAGACCAGGATACCATGGAACAAGTGTACCATGGACAAAACTGACTTCCCTTTAATTTTTGAACCAACTGGTCCTATAGCATTATGCATCATACACCTGGCAAATATTTGATTCATTTATTGTTGTTATCCAGTTTGTTGTTCAAAAGTTATTGCAGTGTTTATCAAAATGATATAAAAAGTAAAATTTTGTTAACTCACAAAAAGTGTGACCAATGGGAGAGAAGTTGAGCGTTCAAATTTTTGGATGTGTTTCAAAAAAGTTTAGTAGTCGGTAATTAATCATTCAGAGTTATTAATACTCAAAAACACTTAGATTAAATACAATGTTAAGTTCTAGTAAGATGGTGAACCTAACGTACCATGGTGTAAATTTTCAAGTGTATCATGGAACATACTAAAAATACCTTTCACTTTTTTGTAAATTATTTTCCCAATTAAAACTACCCAAAAATATGAAAGGTTGGCTCTTGAAAAAGTTAAGGATAGGTACTGTGAAAGATGTTTTAAATTAGCAAATTCACGAAGAGAGAATCACAACTGAAAAATAATCAATTTTTCTAATAGTAATTATATTATCATAATTCAAATAACAGATATCATCTGTTAAATAATTACTTTTAGATGCAGTGCACTTCGTATTGTATTAGATAAAATAAATTAAATTTTTTTTGGTTTAAAATAATTTTTTTCTTATGCGATTTAACATGTACCATGGTACACCACAACCAATACCATGGTACACTGGGGTAGTGTACCATGGAACAAAAAAGGTTACCCTCTTTATGATGAAATTATAAAAAAGCTATCAAATTTTAATTATTTCTTTTAGTTTTGTTTTGTAGATGAAGGTTCGTTCTTTTAAAATTTGTTGGTCCCAAATTTCTCACTCAATTCTATCTCACACCAGAAACAAAAAGGAAAAAAGTGTTCCATAGTACCCTGGTCTCCCCTACTCCCTTCCTTGCCTAATCCATTTCAGTCGGGCCCTGCCTGATTAGGACGAATTAATCAAAAAATTTAATAACCACTAAAAAAAAGCCTGTTGATATAATTTTTTATATTTGGTTAAATTGTAGATTAAAAAATGCCAAAAATTGGAAATCTAATCTTTTTCTTTTTTTGAAAAAATTCAGAATTTCGGTTTGTTTTTTGAGTTAATGCGGTGGAAAAAATTAGATTTCCTATTTGTTGCATTTTTAATCTACAATTCAACAAAATATAATAAATTATATTTACATATTTTTTTTGTTTTATTCATCGAGTAAATTGCCAAATTATGACACAACACTTTTTAAAAGTGCAAAAATCAACACAATTCGCGTTTATCTATCTCCATTTTTTTCACTAGATTAAGCAAAAAATATTTTTGGAAAGGCCCCTTTTGTTCTGTTTTTGTAAATTTCGCTACTTTATCCAAAAAAACCGGTTTAACAAGCGACGGATTAAGCAGCGCTTACAGTAATAATTTTATAGGTTTTCATTTGAGAAAAGTTTCCCTCATTTTTAAAAATTTCTACCCCTACCCATTCGTATTGTGGAGTCTGAGACCTACTCGAAAGCTAAAAATTTTCGGTCATTGCCATATACCAAAATTATTACCGAAATTTTCGCAACACATACCCCAAAATAGGCAGTTACATTTTTTTTACACGCCAAAATTATGGAATTTCCAACCACAGATAAAAAATTTTTGAATGTGAGTAAAACTCCAATTTGCTCCCATTATGAAAGAGTTTGGCTCCTCCCAATCACCGATTAGATGCCTTTCCTAATTGCGCGAGCACATGTATTACGAAAAATATCATTTGCAATAAAGAACTGATAACAAATGGTAGGTATACGCTGGAGTGATAAGAGGGATCCCCTGTATTTTAAATGAGGAGAGGAAAAATTAGAAAATGTTTTAGTTTCTTCCTCTTATTCATACATTCTATGAAACTATGTACTTGAGGTGAAATAAAACTATTAAATTTATATCAAAATAATTCAACAGCAACTTATAAATTAATGACGCAGAAAAAACATCGAAATTTTCTTTAGGTCTAATGCTATTGACTACAGGGTGGGAACTGTTTTATCATTCCAAAATACCTATCATTTATTAGTAGCTTTTTATTTGCAACTCGAGCTCAATGTGAGAAACCATAACTCGTGCGATTGCAACATTCGCCTGCAGCTCTTATCGCAAACCTAGCAGTGGCAGACCCAGGAGTGGGAGAAATGGAATTTTTTTTTCTCATTTCCAATTAAAAAAATGATGCTTTGAGTCAAACATCGCAACTCATCAAAGATTGCTCACTTCTCACTCTGGTATCGAAACAGATCTTGATCTGGACAACAAATAATTAGGTCTACGTTCTTTTAACTTGGATAATAAAAGAGATAATCCGGAATATTACATAAAGTATATCATGTTTTCTAATTTCTGGCTGTGGTAAGATAATTAAATGGCAATATGTTAGATTCAAATCGCTGTTATTTTCACCACACCATGAACTTTCCCGGGGTTAGTATTTTTCTGAGTCAGGCAAGTTTTCGTTTTGTTAGTCTGACCTCAGTTCCATTTTTAGCTGGCATGTGGTGCTATATAAGCTAAGCAAGGGTTAATGGGTAGGGTGTCGGCAGATGATTATCAATTTTTCACCTACGAACTGCATGGTTTTCAGTGGCGGATCCATGGAGTGAAATGGGGAATTCTTCCAAATCGTAAAAAAAAAAAAAAAAAGGAAAAAAAAGGAAATTTAAGGGAAAAAATGAAATACGATCACAGAATTGCGATAAAAACCGTAATTGTTAATTAAAGAGCAAAAAAAAAAAAAAGCTCAGTTCTTAACAAATTGTATTATTTCCCCAAAAATGACTTTCTTGATCCGCCACTGATGGTTTTCTGTTTATTTTTAATTTCAAACCATATGATCGAAACGAAAAATCTGTATCAGGCGACATGGGCCAAAATAGGGTTTCACATTAGGAGGGTAGACAAAAAAATTTGATAAATATTTTTATTTTTATTTTCGCGTGAAATTTTTCATTTCTTGAAACCGTTTGACGCGTAATTATTACAAAATATTTCAAAAATTTCCCAAATTTCGAAAGTGACGAGCAAATAAAAGTAAAAAAAATTCTATGTTGATCACTGAATAATCGAATCAATATTTCAAGGAGACAAACGAATTAAATTTAAATGCAAAACTGGTTCTCATCAGTCTCTCAAGTGTATTCAGTATGTGTAAACTTATGACGTATGACGTAGGTACCTATGTTTTAAATCGAATGACTAAATTTTCAATTTTGTCAGGAAGTGGAAGACCTCGCACATATTTATACCATTTACAGTATTTCTGTTTAACTATTCTATTTCAAACCCTTACCTTCGTATTAGGCCTAACAAGATGAAACCGGGGAAAAACACCATTATTTATACATAGGTAGGTGCCTACGTTAAGGACATTTTCTGTAAAGTGACTATATAAAGGCGATAAAATTAATTTCATTTGAACAGTGATTTTTAATCCATTATTGTGCTATGTTCTAAATATTAATCGTATAATATGCTGAAAATTTTTGTTAAAAAATAAAACGGGTACCTATTTTTAATAAAAAATTGTACGTTAGTTTGTGAAAACAATAGTTGTATCAAAATAATCGCATCGTATATGTAATTCAAGTTCAAGGTAGGCCAACTCGGATGCCTAATTTTACATTTTAAGTTTTTTAACATTAATTCATTTCCAAATTGTAGGTGATACATATCGATACTAGAATTTACATTAAAAAAAATTAACAGTAGTCGCCATTTAAAATTCGCAAAAAAAAGACTAACTAAAATTTGGGAATTTAAGTTTTAAAATAAAGCTTCCAAAATTATCGAGCAAAAAACTGTTTCTAGTTTTTTGTTGTTTTTTTTTGACTCTTTTAATTATCAGTTCGAAAATTTAAAGAAAACAAAAAGAAAAACTGTATAATTATAGGGAAAATGAAGAGACGGAAAAATAATTATTTTGCAACACCAGCCGGAAAGTATGCTTTTTAATGCTGAACAAAAAGTAGCGAGTTTCAATACGACGAGAAAAAATATTGTTGGGCACATGCGCACTTTCGAGTTGACTTCTCGCACGGTTCAATCACTTTTTTGCACGGCTTGACTACTTTCTTAATTTTTTGTTTTTCTAAAATAAAATTATTAAATTTTTTTAGTAAGTTTTTCAAGAATCGGGAGTGTGAAAATGGTGCGGATATTTTTTGGTGAAAAAAAATTAAAATCAATTATTATTATTGGTTCTAAAAAAAAAAATTTTGGTCTTTTGTTTTGGGGCGGATGTTGCAAAAAATAATTTGTGACATTCGTGCAAAGTAAGTAATTGATACTCGTGTGATTTGCAGCACTCGCCTTCGGCTCGTACAGCAAAATTCACACTCACATCAAAATCACCTACTTTTTGTACTTGTATCACAAATAGATAGGTACCTAACTATTAATTTCATGTAAGCTAATTAATTTAAACTTAATTGATTGAAATGTGGTGAGGAATTACCGAATTGATATTCATGAGACTAGAAATCAGATATAGGCATCTAAGGTACTTAGCCTAAGTATCTATAATATGTGGCAGAAATTTTTCAAAAAGGAAAAAAAATTCACAAGTTAATTACCTGACCAGTTTTAACGAATAAGAAGGGAAGCATAAAAGAAAGAAAAATAACTACCAGCCTAAATGTATCAAAAATAATGAAGTAGTTATTTAAAAAAATTTTATGCATATTTTATAATTTTTTTTTTCACCTAATAAAAGATAAGTATTTTTCCAAAAGTATGTCTTGGTTGATTATTGACCTTTGTTACTTGTCTGTTTTTTTTGTTTTTAAATCTTACGTATTTTTTGTATCTTATACCTACTGTCAAACTGAAATTTAGACTCTTAATGTAGGAATACACATGCTACTATATTCACCAAAAAAAATATATATACACTTATTCTCGTTTTTTTGGCAACAAATAGGTAGGTTAATCATATCTAAATTGTTTTTTGAATTAGGAGGAGCATGTGTTAACATACCATCTCATCGTTAAAATTTTGTTAAGCTACCTAATAAACTGCCATGCTATTACTTTTGAAACAACTGCTGACCTGCGTCTTTGTATTCTATGAGTTGTGGTCAACAGAAATACTCTCGTCTGCAATTTGGGTTCCACCTTCAGAAAAAATTCAACGAAGTGTTCTTCATCTAAAAAGTATCTACATTGTTAAAGTTTAAAAACTCGAGCGCAGCAAGCGACGCCAGAAAATATAGATTTTTGTTTTTTTCAATAACCAACAGTACCTAAAACCTGAAAAAACAGCAATAAAATAATTAAAAGTGAACAAATTTTTAAAAATATTAAAAAAAAAAAAAAAAAAAAAAAAAACTATTAAGGAGATTTATAACGAATTGTATTTTTTAGTTCTAAATTACAACAAATCGTGAATAAGTATACAAATGAAAAATGCGCAAATTAAAAAGTGATTGCTTTGTAAATAAAATAACAACCAGCATTCTTTCCGCCCATGCAACTTTGATTCATCGCGACTTTGTCTTCTCTTCTTAGCAAAGTTGAACCTTAGCTTCAATCAGATCGTGAAGCCGATTGAAATCGAATTTGGCAGCATGTCAGAATAGTGCATAATTAACGTTTGTAACCGTAACTATTACTCCTAAATTACATTTTTAAAGCCATAAAACGACAAAAAATTCAAGTAATCGGATTTACCGGACCTACCGTCCGGCCGATCCAAATCAAAATCGATAGGTCTGTTATCCTTGTTTGAATATGAATATACTACATCCAATTTCGTAACCATAAAACAAAACTTCCGACCTGCTCCACACTAACAAGATCTGAACAGATACTTTGTGAAAATTTACGTACAGAAAACTCTAACGCAGCCAGCCTTGCTAGAAAAAGTAGGTTTTCGAGAAAAATAATTATATGAATTTTTATGGTCACGTTAATTATCTGTAAGTTTATATGGATTAATGGTATGTTATGATTGTGTTAAATTTGTTAGCTGCTGACAAAATATAAGACAATGTGAAATTTAAAAGTATTGTTTCTTGAAATGAAAAATTAAATTATGATAATAGAGTATGGTAAATAATCATATAATTTCAAATAAAACCATAGAAATATAATAAAGTTATGAAATAAAAAAAAAGAAAACACGAACATGTGGTTAATTTTTGTAAAAAGAAAAGTTCGTGCAAATTTGGAAAAAAAAAAAAAAAAAAAAAAGAAGAAAAGAAGCTTTAACTGAAGTATCGTCCGGTCGATCCACACCGAAATTGGTAGCATGCTACAATAAATTATAATGAATATTTGTTTCGCGTATATACGGTTCCAAAATTCCGCATTTTATGACCAATATAAAAACAAAAACAGCGGTACCAGAAGTACCGTCAGGCCGATCCAAGCAAAAATTGGTAGCCTATTACAATAAATTATCGTAAATATTTATACCGAATTTCGTGGCTATTGGTGCAAAACTGAGAATTTTATAGTTAAAAAAAATGGTGGTATCCGACGTACCGTCAGGCCGATCCGCATCAAAATCAGTAGGTCTAGTTCTTGGCTTAGTGCAAATTTTTTTACCAAATTTCGTGATTATCGGACAAAAATTGCGACCTGTACCGTGGAAACAAGAAATTGACTTATATATATATATATATATAAATATGTATTTTCTATCTATATATCTATTTATCTCTGAATATGTATATGAATTTGAGTTATTGCTTCCAAAATTTTTCTAAGGTCGTGAAACAAAAAGCATACCCACCTCCAACCTTGGGGCCTAATACCACACCAAGCGTAGTAAGTAGATTTTCTAAAGAACACCTACTTGAAAATGAAAATTTCAGGCTACGACGAAAAACTTTCGTAGAGGTATACGTTTAAAAGCCAACATGCTAACATAGCATGTATTTGTGATTAAGTCAGGCCGGTTGATTTATGATGGTTGCGCAGTTTCAATAATATTCTGAAAATAAAAACAAAAAATTTAATTATATGGTCCAAAGTTTGAATTTCAAATGAATAAATCAGGGTAGAGTGTGTTAAATAAGGTTTCGGTATTGTGTGATTCCATTTGAAAACGTTACTGATATGAGATATACTTACCTAATTTGACTCATAACATAGCCATTTTCGGTTTTGATTTAGTAGCATATTCGATGTGTGCCTATAATAAAGAAATTGTGGCTAAAAAAATTTGATGATGGAACTATTTAAAAAAAAAAAAAAAAATTATATACCTACTCGTAACAGGCGTACCAGTAAAATAATTAAAGTTCATAGGAAACATTGACCTAATTTGAAAAATATATGCACTTAATTACGGTACCTATACTCATTAAACTGACTAATTATTTTCGATATCGATTAAACGTAATTTTTGGAATACATTCAAGGTGGTCATTTTCGTTTTCAGCGCTTAATCATACCTTTAAAAACCGGACTTGTTGATCGTGTATGCAAGCTATAAGATGTTCGTAATTTTTTCTTTCATTAGCATTTGTCACACGTTTCAGAATGAAGATAATGAATAAAGTACTCTCGTGTTTATCGATCATAATGTGGCAGTCTGCTGTAAACTATGCAAGTGCAGATGACTCATATCAGCGAGTGCAAAGACAAACCGGTAATTTATTTAGTTGTTTATTTTTTAGTTTGTTAATAAATAATAATTTCAACGAGGGCAGAATGTTCCAGTGGAGGTCAAATTCGTATTCGAGTTGTAAAAAAAAGTACGCGTGTATTTAACCGATATAGGTTATTTTGGTACCAAGGCCGGTTTTAAGGGGGGATATGGGATATAATCCCCCACCCGGTGCCAAAGTCAATTTAAAACAAAATCGCCATCATTGTTTGTTTATATCTGAGCGACGAGAATGCAACTGCAAAATCGGATCCCCTCCCACAAGAATTTATGAATTTTATGAGATGTGATTTCATCCCCCTCTAAGAAGAAATCCTAAAACCGGACCTGTTTGGTTCCAGAGTAAAACGTAAACTTGCCGTATCTAGACAGGTATAATGAACTTTCAGACAAGTTAAAAAAAAAAAAAAAGCAATAAAAACGTCTACTTCTCCTTAATGTGATCCCTCTTTGTCTTGGCTGTAAGAAGATTGTTCTCATATTAGAATAGAAATTTATTAATTTTTTTTTTTTTTATTTCTTCAAGGAGCTGTTTGCGTAAATCCTGTCGGCGAAAAAGGACACTGCGTTGCCATACGACAGTGCTCTTCTGTCGTGGATTTAATGAAGAAAGATGGACGTGACCCTCAAGTTGTTTTGTTCCTTAGAAGATCAGTGTGCGGAGGTGATAATAAGAATCCTATGATTTGTTGTCCGGATGTTGCTGGAGTCAGAGATAAGTCGGTTCCCAAAACTACCGCAGCCACAGGCACAAGAAGTGGAAAGGTAAGCCGACAGAGGAAACTTCGAGTACCTACATGAATTTGCTAGTATTACACAGTCGATTATATGTCTAGCCAATAAGGTACCTAGTCAAAAGATGGCCAAATATGACTTAGTCATCTATAAAATAAATTTTAGTCATTAGTCCGTCAAGGCACACTACTAAAGCTTTGTTGAGTCAGAGTTTTAGTGAGCAAATCTTCGCC
Organism: Ericerus pela; assembly: GCA_011428145.1. Classification (NCBI taxonomy): domain Eukaryota; kingdom Metazoa; phylum Arthropoda; class Insecta; order Hemiptera; family Coccidae; genus Ericerus; species Ericerus pela. Next base: position 5,183,937 of record WOFM01000406.1, on the reverse strand, counting down.
GTGTATTTAGGACGACGGGTTCCAGGGCAATAGTGGCATGGAGCTGGGGTATAGAGTGGGAGAGAAAGAATGCGACTTTTAATTTGTATTATGGGCGTTTATCGATTTACAAAGAGGAATAATTTCTGCCAATTTTATCGAATAAAAAAGTCACAATTTCTTGCACTAATTAAGAACAAAATATACGATTACCCCGGTGTATAATAAAAACAATTTCATTTCTGCTTGTCAACAGTTGAAATCAATGAATCTACACAACCAGCCTACTTCGACGCCATTAAAAAACAACTCGCCCATAAAATGTGGTGAATCTACGTTCAAATTAGGGAAAAAAACACGCGTATCAAGATTCAGAGTTGTTGGAGGTGATGATGCTGACTTAGGTACAGTATCATTTTTTTCGTATACCTCTGTGGAATACCTTGTCGTGAGTAAGTATTCTCACCAGAAGGTAAATTCAACAGAATTTAAGCGTGTTCAGCCACTTCACACACAAAGTATGGGTAAGCCAAAACCAAGGCAAACACTGGCAATTTTAGAGCCAGTTTGGACGGTTTATATAGTGGCTTATTTACACATACACAAACACACGTATGTAAAGAATACGTATGTTAGTGAGAATGGCCCGGTTACATCATCCCCTATTATGATAAGAGATGGTTGGCCGGTTCGTGTATGGATTGTGACATCATTCTATTGTGTCACAATTTGGTACTTGTACATTACCTGCATGTACTTTCAGGTAATTACGATCAAACATTATTTGTGTGTTTAACGTCACAAGGACAAATATTTGCCTGCCCTTTGGGGTAGAGACTGTTGTTGAGGGGTCTGAGCCCCTATTCCTCATACAGGTGAGTCCCCACAACCTCCATCATAATTAAATATGTTCTTAGAAATTGGACCAATAATTACTGAATTCTTGGACGTAAGTTATAATTTACTGCAATCATAGATTTTACAAACATCTCTGGACAGATGCTCTGACAGACGATGTAGTGAGTTCATTATAATGCCAGCACGTTGTTCCTAAGGCGACACAAAAATCAATATTTTCACTTTATCTCGCAGATAATGGATTTCATGGAGAAAGTATAAAGTCTTACTCATCAAATTTTATTTTGATAAATGTATACTCCATAAAGAAGTTTTGTTGGTGAAAAATTGAATTTAACGTAGGGGTGCGTTCAGAATTTTAATCCTGCTTGTCAGTTCAGCAACTTTGGTTGACGATCACATGACCAAAAATGAAAAACGAATGTGCATTTAGCCACATCTTTTCCAAACACTTTAAGGATAAATAACATGCTATTACTGATAAGAATGTCAATTTTCCTAAAATTCAAATCAAAAACTATTTCATTAGCCCAGGTGACTATGTGAACCTTCTCTCAACTGAAGTTAATTTGTAAATGCAATGAGTGCGTCAACCACTTTCATTGGCAGAGTTAGGGGTGAATTTCCAAATGGCTATTTTTCGGGTTGTCAAGGGAATTTTTAAACACACCCCAGTAATATTAGAATTTTGTTTAGGAGAAACAATGATTACACCTTGAGCTGATTTTGGTGAATATTATTTTTTGATATGTCAATAAAATGTAACAAAAAAGTGTACTTCAAAAAAGCTGTGCTTAATTTTATAGTATTACTTGCATAAAGTGTAAAATTAAGGTTCTACATTTTTCTTCCAAAGTTACAAATGGAAAAAGAGTAGGATTTTCTAAGTAAAAAATATTGAGAATACGTTTTTGTCAAATAAAAATTATGGATGCCATAATTTATTAATTGTCATAAACAGATGTAAGTATTTCTGTAGATTTTTCATTGAAAATTGATCTGAAAACATTTTGATGTCAATTGCAAAGTGCCATATCAGATTTGTTAGCCATTTTTTAACAATATACAGTAAAGTTATTCAACTTGAAATCTATACCTAGTTTCATATTTTTAATCACTTTTTTTTTTCACTACTTATCAAGGAAAGGTATGTTTCATAGGTATAAGGAGATAGATCGGTTTATTTTATGAATTTGATTTTAACTGATAAAGGAGAATGGTGAGAGGGGGTTATTTTTGATCAGTCATTTTTTTCTCAAATACCTTACAATTTCACTATTACTTTGGTGGTAATGGAGAAGGGAGCTAAGAGCCATTAATAGAAAATCTTACTAAATCATATTACATATTATCAATAACACAGCAACGAACGAATTAAACGGCATTTATTTATGCTACCTGTAGAATCTATCTAAATATCAAATCTTACCTCTGTTGAAAGAAAATTGCACTTTGCATCATGTTTACAATAAAGTGCTAAAAAATGGCACCAAACTGGATCTCATAGCAGAATCATATTTTTGATTGATGCATATAATCTATTCACTTAGGTACTACAGGTTCTGCCAACTTGGGGATTTGAACCAGCATCATCTATATTACATCCACCCATAAAATTGGACCACCGTATCCACGGCACCACAAGGCCAACGTTATAGGCGGATGTAATTTTTGTACTCATGGTCGCTACGCTACCCAATGGTACTAGGAGCAGATCACCGATGAGCAACTGTGGAGTATGCATGAAGGGACCCCCAAACCTTGTGTACAGTCGCTACTCTCGAATCCGCACCCTGTCAACCAATCACCAGAAAGAGGTGGAAAGAGGCAAGGATGTGCAACCAGTGAGCCTCCAATGTGTTCAAGAGATAGCGCTGTTTTGCTATGCTCCCAGTATCACGTCGAGGTCACCACTTATAGGTTCTTCCAGCTTAGGGATTTGAACCAGCCTCACCTATATTACATCCGCCCATAAAATTGGACCACCGTTTCTACAGCACCATGGGGCCGACTTATAGGCGGATGTAATTCTTGTACTTATGGTTACTACAGGAACCAAATTTCAAGATACATCAATTAAAAAATTATAGAACCTACAATACTGATTTCATAAAAAAATATGAAGCATATTTTTTACAAACAAAACTCTCCTCTTTCGTTTGGCAATTTCCATTTAAAAATATTAAAAACAAGTTTTGAAAAAAACCTCCATTTTGCTGTAAGTATTAAAAAATTTAGTTCTGATTTTTTTTATTGTAGATTTTTGGTTTCATTTGTTAAACACATCAAAAAACAAACTCACGTTTTTAGTCTAATATATCTCCGCTAGTGTGGTATACCACTTCCTTATTTTCTAAACCATTTTGGTTGCCTACGTTGACTCTGTAGGCGACGTATTCTCTCGAGGCTACTCTTTCTGATGTTTTTCTCATTACCTTCGGTGGATGACCTGTAACTATACGGTATTAACTCACCAATATTATTATTAAGGACAGTTTGATGTTATACTTTCAATTCGCATACAAATATTTGAAAATGTTTTCTGCAGCAATCTGTAGACTTTATACCATACAGACTACGAGTACATGGTCTATATTTTATACAAAATCTAATAAAGAATCAGCTGAGGAGATGATTCTGAAATGCGGTAAGAAGAAGAATTTCATTTCATATGTCGGTATATACACTGTGAATAAAATTATTGGTGAACTGAAATCATATACTGTATTTTAGTACACATGAATTACACTGCATATGTTTACTGTGTTCAATAGGCATTAACAGAAAAATAGGTGATTTATGCAAAAACTATGCGCCTGACAAAACAACTAGTTAAATAATTTTTTAATAGATTCTTTAGTCTTTTTTTAGTTTTGTTTGAGCATTTTTTTCACCAAAATGAAAATTAAATGATATAAACGTGAAAAACGTCTCGCCTTGCGCTACTATTATAGCTCCTCTGGGGAGGAAGCCAAGTCCTTCGCATTGAGACTTTTAGGTAGTTGTTAAAGATGGTGAATCCTACGTACAGTAAATCAAAATTCAGCTTTCTTCCAAATATTTCCTTTTTAAGGTAATATGTCTGGACTAGTACCCCACTACTGTGAAGTTAAACATTTTCAACAGAACTTGTAACTATTAAAATTTACTTTCTTTAGCAGCCCCACATCAGAATTTCAATGTACCTACTATCGATATATTCATCGGGACAGTAATACAAAAAATTTCCTGAAAATAATTTTCAATAATTGAAATTATGCCTACGTAAACATCTGAACACCTAATTTTCATGCAATATTAATAGTGGTAAAAAGGCACGAACTTTTTTTTCCACCTCAATGATTATATTATTAAAATTATGTTTAGGAAAATGGCCGTGGATGGTTGGTTTGAGTTATAAATATCGTGGAGCTGTGAATTCACCTCCTTATTTCAAATGTGGAGCTACTCTTATTTCAAATCAATGGGTAATTACCGCAGCCCATTGTTTGAAAGGGACGGCACTGAAGGATTTGACATTGTGAGTAAATTTCCCAATAACAATTCGGCTGAAAGTTTGTTTTGAATGGTTAGTGAACTATAGTGGGATACTTTTCTTTTTTCCAGATCTTTCGCAAGATTGGGTGACGTAGACTTAGATGATACGCTATTTGATGGAGCACATCCGATTGACGCAGCTGTAGACAAGATCATAACTCATCCGCAGTATTCTAATGAGTTGAAACAAAATGATATAGCTTTGCTTCATTTGAAAGAACCAGTGGAATTTACAAGTGAGGTTACAATTAAATGGAAAGGAAGCAAAGTAAACCAATTTTTTAATGTATAAACATCTTAGCACTCTGTCCAGTACTCTAGTAGAGGCTAAAACGATAATTACAATTATAACTCGTATGTCTTATTAAGTATATTGTAAATGTTGGCGTGTAGGTGTGAGGTTGTGTGCTTGTACAACATGCATGCTCACAACCATACTATTATGTTTACACATCAATCCTTCATGAGTCCCCATTAAAACTCACACTTTTTTTTTTGTCATTTTTCTCTGTAATATTACACAAGAAGATTTGAAAGTGAGGATTTACACGCGAGGGCAAGTTTGCAAGATGAGCATAGTGAGTGAGAAATTCCTGAGTCATGTAAAGTCACTTTTAAACCTTGTTGAGAAAGATATTTTTTATAATTAATGATCAGAAAGCAACGAAATCATTGGAACAGAACCAATAATAACTACTAATAGTATTTGTTAAGCAATTTCAAAGAGAAAAAATATTCAAATATACCCATAATAATAGTTTACTCTCAATTAGCTTTTGTAGCATTGTTGGTACAGTGACAGCTTAAAAATGCAGAGGTTGCAAGTTTGAATCTTTGTCAGGACAGTGAATTTTTTATAAAAATGAAAATTTCATGTTAATGGAAAATCACTTTACACTGAGGTTATATCCTTCACCAATGATAAGCACTACTTTTTGCTCGCAGAATACAAATGTAAACATTGCCCTTCTGATCATGTTTTATAAAAACATTATTTTTACTGGTAAATATTTCAATTACAAAATAATTCACATAAAATTTTCTATCAAAAAAATAATATAAACTTTTTGGAGGGATTTCCTCCAATCCCACAGAATGGCTGTAAAAATTATTACTTTTACCTTACTATCTAATACCTTCTTTTCTGCGTTAAAGTGAATTTTTTAACCAACTGGAAGGCATAATTCTTTAGCGGACTGAGACAAAATTTAGCATGTGTGTACAATAGATTCATATCTTCGTCGAGTTTGAAAATGGGCAAAATGCACCCATTAGTTTTAAAATGGCAGTGGTTTGAATTTTAAATTTGTAGAAAATGGGGGCAGGCGTAATTGGATCTGTACAAAGTTTGGGGTACCTATCCATTCTGTTGGTTTATATCTCGATTAAATTCCAAGATTGGCCAAGTCCATTCGTTAGTTTTCAAATTACAGTTTTTTGAAGTTTTCATGAATTCACACGTATCACAAACATTCACAAGCCTCCAGCACGTCAACTATGGCAGTTAGTCAAATTTTTCTAAGAACCTTTTATATAGGATATTTTATGAAAAATATTTTTTGAAGGAGATATTTTCCTATAAAAACCATTATTTATGGAGAAAAATACAAAAAACCAATTGTCTGAGAACTTTACCTTCAATTTCCAAAGATGGAAGGTAGGATAGGGATGAGACTTCCAGTTTATTTAAGACCTCTCAGCTTGCACATATTTGAAAAAAACAATTGTTGTTGGGACTCAACTTGTATGAGGTAAAAAGGCTTAGACCCCTTGACAACATTTGCTGCCACAAGGCTGGAAAATAATCGTCTCTATGATGTAAAACCAAATGCATTTGAACGTAATTACTTGCACATACATGCTAGTAATGTACAAGTTCCAAACTGTGACCAATCTCAACAATATGATGATGTCACAATTCCATACACAAACCAGTCTGCCATTTCTTATCACTACAAAAAATGTTGCACTGAGCCATTCACACAAACATCGGTAATCACTACGTATGTGTGTTGATGTATGTGTAAATAAGCCTGTATTTAAACCGTCCAAATCGGCTCTAAAATTGCCAGTGTTTGCCCAGGTTTTGGCTTACCCATATGTTTACATATAAAGTGGCAAAACACGCAAAATCTGTAGATTACCTTCTGGTGAGAATATCTTTTCACAACAAGGTATTCCAAAATTGTCTAATAGTTTTTTTGAATAAAAATATTTTTTGCGCTATACATACAGGTTTTGGACTATAACCTCAATGGATAGAATAGTGGAGATGTCTCCTCGAGTGGTAATCTCGAACTTCCTTCTATTTGTTTGAAAATCAGGAAATACTGGCAAGTACGCAGGGAAATAGTCAGCACTTAATCGGCTGACTAACTTTTTAGGAAATGAAAAATACAAAATTAAATCAAAATTACCCAGGTACCTACATAATATTGATAGAGTACACTAGAGTTAATTTCTCAGCGAAGTTTCTAATGAACTTATATTTATTACTTTTATTTTAGGTAACTACCTGTTATTTTATTTATTTACTGCATGTTTTGTTTTAACAGAAAATATTCATCCAATTTGTCTGTTAAGTGGTCCAAAATACAGAAGAGACGAATTCTACGCTCAGAAATCACCATTTATCACCGGTTGGGGAGTAACTGGAGAATGTAAGGTTTTATATAATGGATACATTTATACATATGTATAGGTAATTATACAGGGCGCTTCATGAAGGACACAACGAAAAAGTTCCTCTAACGATTTCGCCTATCTTCAATATTTGAATGAGCTTGTGGGAAGTCAAGTCAAAAAAATTAAAAAAAAAAAAGGAAATAGGAAAACTGAACGATAAAAAAATTATTGTACATTACAAAAAAAAAAAAAAAAAAGTGATTTGTAAAAATTATTTAACTTCAACATTGGAGGAACGAGAAAGGACTGTTGTTTGACAAAAATAAATATTTCAAATATTGTGTCGTTTCAGTTTTTAGGAAACTGGGTTTGAACAGATACCGCTAATTCATTTTTCGATTCTCATTTATTTGTCCGTTGCGCCTTTACCTCACGCATATGCAATATGCAATTGTTTCAATTCTGGCGTTAAGATGTATGAAAAGTGGTCTACATACAAATTGTAGGCGTTACTGCGAAATGGAAAAGTGACCTATGAAAAGTTGTATATGCGTAAAGTGAAGGCGCAAAGGACAAAAAAAATTAAAAAGACGATTATGCAGCGCTTGTTTAAACACGTTCAAATTGTGGAGCATTAACTTTTTTTTCCAAATACTAAAATCTGTAGGACAACAAAATATTTGAAATGTTTTTTTTTTTTTTTACAGTCCTTCCTGGCTTCTTTAATGTTAGAGTTAAATAATTTTTGAGATTTTTTTTTTTTGGTAATGAGTACAATTAATTTTCCGTCGTTAGATCTCCCTGTTTCCCTTTTCTTATTTTTGAATTTTTTTGACTTATTCAAATATCGAAGATCTGAAGAACTTTTACTTGTACTCGGTTGTATCCATATTTCAAGTTTGGGCATCATTTCATGAAGTACCCGCATGTACCCACCTAGCTTACTTACCGAAGCGTTCTAATTTTGGACAACATTTTCTTCACATTTTGTTAGCCGGAAAATCAACAACTAGATTACAAGAGGCTCAACTGAAGATTGTGCAACCAAAGCAATGCGCTGACCAGTTTGCAAAATATGTAGACCAAAATTTGATAAATGAGAAGGTGCTTTGCGCCGGAGATGTAGGAAAAGATGCGTGTCAGGTAGATATTCGGAATTTGTATTGCCCACACACGTATAAACCCCGATTAGAAAATCTTAATTAAAACCTCTGTTTTGCTTCGAACTAATTTTATGAAATATTTTAATTTTATAGGGCGACTCCGGTGGTCCACTGATGTTTTTGGAAAATAAAACTTTCTACTTAGGCGGAATTGTTGCCTACGGACTAGGTTGTAATACAACCGTTCCTGGAGTGTACACAAAAGTAGCCGAATATATCGAGTGGATAAATGAAAATACGGGAGAAAGATTTTGAAATGATGTAAAACAAACGTTACCAGTGTTTATATTTTATAAGTCATGTAAAATATGTGTACAAAAATTAGGAATAAATAAGTACCTAAGGAAACTATTTTAGATTTCAAACGAGAAAGTAACTGAACTAAGAAAACAATGTCATTCGATTATCTTCATCTTCGATGCAAATGAGATAACAGGTACCTAAGTAGGTAATTGAAAAAACATCCATTTTCTATAGGTTGTGGAGTAAACTATGGAAATTATAACAATAAAATTACGACTATTTCTCGAACAGAATACGGTAATATTAACTTCAATGTTTTTTTCAGTATTTAATCAGCCTTTGACATCTAAATTTCTTACCTAGATATATTTAGGAGATGAATTTCGTTAAAAGATTTTTAACCTATCGAGCCTAACTCACAAAATGATCTGCAGGATGAAAAAAATTACAATTTTTACATTTATTATTCATTTGTATCAGATAACATTTGAATTTTTTCTCGTAAACTCGAATTTGAGTTTTTTTCAACCATTCTGAATTCACGATTGGTCTAATCTGAGAAAAATATGTTTATTTATGAATGAATATTAAGAGAAATATTGAATAAATATTCAAATTCCGTTGAAATTTAGTTTCACATTTTACTGTAGCTCAAAGGATAAAAACTATAGGCAAAATAATATTTTTCAAAAGATAAAACTAATTTAAAAAAAAAAAAAATGCACAAAAAAGAAAAAAAAGTTATTTTAAAATTTCTCCAGCATGATCTAACGTTTAGGGACTGGAATTATTGAAGTCGGTGCTCTTTTTCTTTATCATGTCAATTCCATTGAATTTTAGGACAAAACTTTTTAATCAGCACCAAAGTTAAGAATTCCAATCCCTACCTCTAGATTTTGCTGGAGAATTTAAAAAAAAAATATTTTTTTCATCCGAGCGCATTTTTTACTGTTATTTTTTTATTCGGTTGTATTTTTTGAAAAAAATTATTAATTTATCACACTTAAAACTTTTTTTTCGATTCATTTCAATTACAGTAGATCTTAAGACAGGTTCACAATTAATGGGAAATAGAATGAGAATGGAAGCTGGAATACAAATGGGAACAAGAATTTCAATGGTCCATTCACAATACTTTCTCAGCGGAAATAGTAAATAGAAATTATATGACGTAAAAATAATATATTCTGCGCATGCGCTTTTTAAAAATCTGAGAATGAGAATGGGAAAGATGCACTTCAACTAACTTTCCCATTCCCATTCTCGGTCTAATGTGACCGTCTCCATTACATTCTCTAATTCGATCTTTTACATTCCCATTCACGTTTCTATTCCTGTTAACTGTGAACCGGCCTTTGCTGAAAAAGTTTTAAAATAATTATTTTACTCTTTTTAGAACATTTTTTTTATGAAAAAATTTTTTTCAATAATTTTTTACTTTAAAACTAACAGTTTTTTTTATTAAAAGAAAAATCAAAAACTACATCATTGATTCTAAAAAATAATTTAATAGAACAACCATAGGATCACCCTCTATCTTTAAAAAAAAGTTCATCAATATAAATGCCCTGGTTGAAAAGTTATGCTCGAACAAACAAAAAAAAACTTATATAAGGATTGAATTGATAACCTCTTCTTTTTTTCTGAAGTGTTAAAAATTACCATAAAAACATACTATGACCTATTTCTCAAATGATTTGCACAAGTGGTTATTTGTGGTACAAGTGCTTAACACTCTCGCTACCATGTGTGCACCTGTGCACACAAATCAGATTGCCATTCACGCCGTGTGTGCTGTATTGCACACGGATCATACCAACATATTTTTGATTGTGTGCTGTAGAGAACACAGTTTACATTAAAATAAATGTGATTTTTGGTTTCTACTGGCTTGAATACATCTAACTCTGGAACAGCAGAGAAATTTGGCAACATTGTAACAAAAATGGGTGTTTTAAGAATGCCATAGAGTAGCATATGAAAAAAAGTACCTTTTCAGTTTAGTACATTGATTGTTTCTCAATTGTTGAGGCATTTGCGAAGGTCTCATCAGTTTCTTAATATTATATTTACCACCTAGATTACTCATGGGTGGAAGTATGTTTTTAGCTCTTCAGGCCATGTGTGCTATATTGCACACGGGTGAAAATCTTCCTTACACAGGATGGTATGATGAAAAAATGATAAATATATGTTATCTAGACCCTTCTAAATGAGATTCAAACTTTGGCTCAAAAAATTTTTTACACTGATTTTTGTGAAACCCTGTCTGGCAGCGAGAGTGTTAAAGTAGGTGACTTTGATAGGAGTGTGATTTTGCAAGACAAGCCAAAGGCAAGTATCAGTCACCTGCTATATACATGTATTTCACACACTATTTTTTGGAACAATCCTCTTCCTTTAAAAAAAATTGGATTGAGACAAATGAAGCGTGAAATGAGATTAATCTTTAAAAAAGACAAATAATTACCGTTCTCTTACAAATCCTCTGAATAATTTTTAATTCTTTCAAATTTTTTCATAGTAATTGGAATGATTATCTGTGCGTCCTCTACAAAAAAAAACTTACTTGTTTTGTATTAAAAAAAAAAAAAAGGCAAGCTTGCACGCACCAGCTTTACCACATGGCTGAAAAGTGATAGAAAAAAATTAAAATAAATAAAATAAAAAAACTCAAAAGAATACATAAGACTTGAACCCACGACCTGCAGCATATGCTAGCACACATCCCTATCCATTGTGCCACAAACCAATTTGAAAATTACTGTTATAATTTCATGTATTCAACAATAAGTAGACAAATCTTTGACGCTCTTATTCCAACTGAACTTCAAACATGATGTCATAACATATAAACCTGCTGGAGAAACTTCCTTCCAAGACGCTCGTATATGCACCAGCCTAGGCATAAAATAAAAATCGATACGTAAATAATTTATAGATGGTGCACAAAGTGACGCATGCGCACAAAGCGGTACATAAAGTAAAAAATTATGTTTAAATAATTTATATTAGGCATTGTTTTAAAATCGTTCTTTTTGTATACAGGGTGCATACAATCGACAGGTATTACGAAAATTTTATTTTCGAATAGCTACGCAGTAGGACCAAGTTTCAAGCTTGTCCATAAAGTAATAAGCACTTCGTATAAAAGTAATCACCTACCCTGTATAAAATTCGTAATTTGCCCATATTTTCCCATATGTATCCTACAGTACAATACAATTAATAAGTACAGTGTTTCAATCAACTGCGAAAAATATCGGGAATTTTTATTGTCGAGAGATACATCCTGGGTAATGAAGTAAAAGATTCGGAAAAACCAAAGTCGTAAGAAACAATTCTAATTCTTTCTTTTTATAATTGGAATTTTTTTTTTTTTTTTTTTTTTTTGCGAAGTTGGTATTAGACTATATTTTGTTGAGCTGTCTGCTAATGCACTTTAAATTCTATCTTAAATTAATTTATTTAAAAAAAAAAAAAAATCCAATTTCAACGAAACTTTATCGACTGGAAAACAATTTTTTCAATTGGTACCTATTTTACTACTCTTATTGAAATAAAAAATAATAAAAAACTAATGTAGTCTGTGCAGACTAGTGGTTTGGTGTTCGGCTTTATAATTGAGAGTTATAATTGCGAGTTCGAAATCTGCCACCTTCACACTTTTGACCCAAAATGACGATGTGTTTGATTCGATTCTATTTGTGCTCCAGTATATGTGATTGAAAAATTCATGTTTGGTAGACTATAATTGGCCACCGAATCCCGACAATCCCCTCCGCCACTTCGACATTATAATAATTGATTTAAATGGCCACGTAACCAAAGCCCATTAGAAAAATAAAGGAAAAACTGGGTGAAAATGGAGCCCAATTACCTTATCTTCAATAAACGTACCTACTTGGAATTTGGGAAAAATATTTCTTTTTTAATACAGGGTGTCATGAATTTTAACGGCTTAACTACCAGGACCGATTTTTAGGGACGTAAAAACAAAGACGTTCCATTAGCAAAATGCTGAGAAATATGAAATGTTTCCTTTTTGAGTTATTGTCGCCCAAATTAGGGAAGAAATCAGTAATTTGGTGTAACTTCCGCACTAAGTTAATTGACAAAAATGAACGATAGTAATTTATTTTGATGTTATTTATTTTTACCCAAACATTAAAGTTTTACCGTCATTTGAGGCAAAAGAGAATGGATTTCCACTTTTTAAATAGCCACGCCGCTTCAAAATTTTGTTAAATACGTATATCGCAAAATGGGTCTTACTATTTTTTTTTTGTGTAAAAAAAAAAATAGGCAAAACAGTTATATAATTTACTTATCTGTGGAAAGTCGGTAGTTTTCGAGAAAAACAGGATTCAAAATTAAAATTTAGTTGAAATTGTTCATAATCTTAGGCTACGTTTTCCTATTTATTATAAATGAACCCTATCATCCGCCTGATCCGCCGATGTAATCAATTACAGAGTATTTGAAAGAAAGGAAGAGGGTACCTAACCACTCAGAACTCCTATACGCATAACACAAATAAGGGGCGAGAATAGTGAAAAAATAGTCAATGATTAAAAAGTTACCATAATCAATGAGTCAAAACCACACAATTTTTTGCGAAAATTTCTGTAATATTATAACTTTAAATACTAGTCGTAACAGATAAATTTTTGTGAGTTTAAGATTTTATCATAATTCGGAGAAACCTAGCTATATGCTTGAATTATTAAAATACCTATACCTACCCATGTAAATTGAGACTGAAAATTCTTCGGTATGATCACGAATATTATATGCAAAATAGACTAAATGAAAACTGAACATGTACGTATGCAACTGGTGCAAGTGACCATTCATTATAATTATAATTACTTTCAATAGTGACCATGACCTTCTTCTTAAAAATTTATATTTAAATTTTAAAAATTATTGAGTTTTTTTAACCGCTCGGTGATTGTTGAAGAATATTACTTACATCAATCTGTTCTTCGGCAGTTTATGGAAGGTACTTTATCTAAAACTTTAATCGGTTTAAAAAAAAAATTTAACAGACCTTAACGCATATGTTGAATACAAGATGACGTCAGTTAATTAGGCTATCAAGATTCTAACTTCAGTTTATGTTTACAATATTGAACTTCGACCGTTTTGTCATTTCATTAGCAGTAGGTAATTTACCAAACATTAATATTTTCGTTTTAATCTTTTTAAATCTGAACATACCCCACGGTAAATTCATAAATTTTCAAAAATATCTAAGTAAAGTTGGATAAATCGCTTAATTTAGTAAATTAACAAAGACTGAGTTTTATATATTTATTTGAAAATTTTATTTTCCAGTATAAGTTAGGAAGTTGAACATAAAAAAAAACCATTAAATTTAAGCAAAGAATAAGAAGAACGAGGGTTCATTTCCCAAGATCTAGACTCACATTTTCTAGTTGCTAGCATCGAAAAATGTAAACTTTCATATTAAAAGGAACCCATCAGAACTCATTTTTGACTTCATCGGCTAGAAACATAAAATTGTTGGAAATAAGCCTTGTGGGGACAATACTCGTATGAGGTAATAGGGGCTCGCACCCTTCGACGACAGTCGCCGCCCAAAGGCTGGCAATAATCGTCTTTATGACGTTAAACGAATTTACACTGGTGCATTTGTATGTTTGTACCTGTATGTACGTACAGGTAAGATACATTGCACGGGCCGAGATCAATTACCAAATAACAATCTCGGTGATGTCACGGCCCGGTACCAAACGCGCTGCGTCATTTCTTATCACCTAGACAGAGGCAAGAAACGACGTAACGCATGACATAATTACGTACATGTACGTATGCATGTGTGTCTGTATGCGTGTGCCAAATTCTGTATATAAACTCTCAGAACTGGCTCAAAAATCGCCAGTGTTCGCCGAGGATTTGGCTCTCCCATACTTAACCGTATGAAGTGGCAGAACACGCAAAATACTGTTGAAGACCTTCTAGTGTGAATATCTCTCACAACAAGGTATTCCACAGTGGTGACCCCGACGTGATTTTTTGGCTATGTCGTGGGTGTCTAGGCACATTGCGCTAATTCTAAAACTAGGTGCGGTGCGCTGGCGAGTTACTCGCTTGTGATACAAATTTTTTCACAGACCTAGACACCTTTGGCTGTCGAAGCAGAGGTCTGACTTTAAAAGTGGGAAATTAAACCCCCCCTTCCAAATATATTTGCCGGAAGGGAACCAAGAGAAGTAGACCTGGAGGAACAAAGTTGCCCACATCCGCCAACTCCTCCAGCTTTAACCAGAGACTCTGAAGTCTTTGAGACTCCGGAAAAGCAAAAACAAATCCGGAGACCAGAAGCCTTGCGTTTGGGAGCTGTAGTCAACCCAAACGAGACAACAGCTCGCACCCTCAGAAGTGGTCCTCTTTTGAGCCAAGACTCCGACCCTTCAACACCGGACCAACAACCGACGGAGTCTGGTGGAACCTTTGCCGAAAATAACTCAACAGAGAAGCAGCAGATTACAATGCCTAACAGAAGTACGACAAACCCAACATCGAATCAGCCTGGAATAGGTGGAAGTGGTCAGCCACAGCTGACCCCTGAAGTGCTTGCACAGCTACTACAGCTGTTGCAGATGCAGACTCTGCAGAACCCTGCAATCCAAAGGCGGAGGATTGAAATTCCGGAATTTTTGCCAAATGAGGTAGAACTCTGGTTGACTCTCCTCAAAGGTCGTTTTAAAACAGAAAACTTGCAAAATTACCAGAAATATTCACACATTTGCAGCGGCATGCCCGCAGAAATAATATGCCGCATTCCGGATATCATGGAATGCCCTCTGGCAGAAGCAGATAAGTACAGTTGGTTCTGCAAGAAAATTTGAAATGTGTTTGGTAAGACCCAAAACCAAATAATAGATGATGTTATGGGTGGGATGAAAATTGGAGACGATAAACCCTCCACCTTCCTACTGAAGGCCATAAGTTATCAAAAAACAATTATTTTATACTTGAGAAAAGACTCAGTTAGTGGTTTCCCCTACTCTGATAGGCTATATGGAAATCGGATAAAATTTCACTCAATTCTTACTGAAGTACATATAAGTACCTATGGGAAGTTTTTTTATGCATTTATAAAATTCTAAAGAAATACATTCATATATGCACATTTTTTGACATTAAAAATTCATTGACCAGAAACAGTAAGATGACATTTCAAGAAAAACAACGTTTTTTCCTTTCCTACCATCAAAAGTGGAACAACCTCTTCAAATTTTTAGTGCAACCTCCTTTTGAGTAGGAATGCTTTCCGCAAGGGACCACACGAAGTAATATGGCATCTAAGGGAGGATGTATTTAATCAATTTTTACAGCACGTCCAAATAAATTCTCAATTTTGACAAAAAAATCCAAAAAAAAAGTCACTTGATAGTTTCAAAATAAAACAAAAAAAGTCATCATCTCGTTCAATTTTAACAAAATCTTGGGCTGAAAGGGGGAGTCACAACCCCACTCTCCTCGAACAGCCTCAGATTTCTTCCAGTTTTTTATTTTTTGTCCTAAAAGACCCAAACGATTGCTTCTTTTCTAGGTCATAAAAGCAGAATTACAAAAAATCTGCCTCCAGTATTTAATTTTGCAGGTAGGTAGGGTAAATGTACCAAATATGGGATACATACCAAATATGGAGTACTTACCATTATTTCTCTTGAACTATTAACGCAATCTTTTCGAAAAAAATTGAGTTTGGTTGCTAAGACGATTCTATTGTACCAATCCACAAAAACCGTCGAAAGAACAAGCCTAAAATGTATTTCTCTTTTTAATTTTTATAACTGTACTCTTAAAACTTTTAAACTTTTTGATAAAATACTAATGTAGAGGTATATATTAAAATATAATCATTATCAAAAGAAAATTTGAAAATTCGACTTCTATTTCTAAATATTTTTAATCCTGTAAATTGATTCATTCAATTTTAGTAATTTTTTATTTTCATTACATCAAAATTAAGCGAATGAATGTAATATGGGGTACCAATTAACCTATACTATAATCTATACTATAATACGAGTAATAATTGTATGAGGGTATGTGTGTATTAGACTGACAATGTTGCTGAACTTTGCAGTATAGAGGTGTCTGGATATGAAAAAACAATCTACGTAGGTCTTAAGTTTAAGAAAATTCACTGAATAGATATATAAGCATTTCAATCTATCCATCAGCAACAAGTGATAACCAATAACTATGAAAAATTGATTAACCCTGAAAGTAAGGAATAAGAACGGTTTTACTAGCAAATTTTACTAGGCCTAAACTGCGTGTGATTATTATGAATTATGACTAATGAAGTATGAGTTAAATATTGAGATCTTAATTCTACAGATATACAAATATGATAATACCGAAAGATATGCCTAATGAATATATTGCTGAAATTCTCTAGCTTGATTAAAATTAACAAAATTTTCTCTTTTTCCACATCAGAGAAAATCTCGGTAAACCAGGTACTTCCTGTTTAAAACAACAAATGATGGAATCAGAATGTTGTAAGTGACGTTTGATCATTTAATACTGGATACCCAGTTAAACACAAATCCCTGCTGACAAATAACAATAAATACCTATAGCTGTAAAATGGATATGAGTTTCACTGGACTTTACTGGATTCACAATTATATACTTATATAGCTTTAGATTCACAGGACAAAGAAACCAAAAACAGAAAATAAAAGACCTACTGCGTATACTCTGAAAAACAACGTCTATTTTAGGACTTCAGAAGAATTACAGTCATTACATGTTTTGTTTGGAATGGTGAAATAAGATTGCTGGATATCCACAGTACTTGATGATTGAAAGACCCAGAAACCCCTACTTTATTTCAGTGTTAAGTTGCAAACCATGTAAATAAATCTTCAATCTGCTCCTCAAGTTTTAGGTGAAATATTTGTGATACTTGATATATGGATTTGAAAAAAGATTAAAAAGATTTCGAATACAAATCTTTTTTAAACCCTAGCATTCGGATTTGTGAATCATTTTTTCCTGGATTTTGCTCAATCTTGCCTAATGGACCAGTAAAGAATGCAAATTTCCATTCTTTACCCCAAACAGCTCCATATATTTGAAAGGGCGCTTCAGATTGGTTCTCTACATTTGCTTGCTCCTAGTCTATAACTACAATCGCCATATTTACTTACATGTTATTTACCCACTAATTATTTCAATTATTGAAAAATTTTCAAATAATTATCAGTTATAAGCACTTTTACTTCTTCTGTCATGTTATTCCTATTACGATTTTAATTTATAATATTATGCTATTCGAAGAAATGAATAATTTTACAAATCCTTATGAATTCTGAAAAAGAATTTGATGGGTGTGTGTATGCAATATTCTGATTCTAATTAGCTGAATAATGTAGATATCTACCAAAATTTTACCTAGAAAATACCACAATATTGTAGTTGGAAATGATGACTACAACATAATAGTACGCAGTAACTTGAATTCCCTGGAAGATATCCATTAGTGTGTGTGTGTCAGTTTGGCCAAACATCCAATACCCAGTGGAATTTTCAAAAATGAATCTCAAATGGGAAGCAAATGTTATGCATGTAAGAATCAAATAATCATTTGGCATTCTGTATAATATCAACTAACTTCGTGTCATCCTCATCAGAGTGTCATCCTCATCAGAGTGTCATCCTCATCGAAGTAATCGTATTGAAAGATAGAAAAAAAGGCGTGCGAGGGTCCCCCCTCACATATTTGATGTGTAAACATTCAGCTGAGCGCCGCCAGCTCACCACGGATGTCTGCTTGTGTGTGTGTGTGTGTGTGTGCGTGCGTGCGTGTGTGCGTGTGTGTGTGTGTGTGTGTGTGTGTGTGTGTGTGTGTGTGTGTGTGTGTTATATGACAAACAGAATTCAAAACTGGGCAGTGTGCCATGCAGTTTTTTTATGCAATCTCAACTTTTTCATATCTAATATTTTTTTACCCCCGTGAGGAAGCGGACTAGAGAGCAAGAATGTTTACACATTAAAAAAAGTATATAACTGTAACTGCTGACAACTGATAAGGACCTGAAAAATTTTCAATATTTTAAAAAGTTATGTAAATAAAATTACTATTGTAGTTGTAGAGATGACAAATGCAAGCAAATGCAAACTAATCAGAAGCGCCGTTTTGAATACACAAAGTCATTTGTGGTAAGAAATGGAAATTCGCATAAAGAACGACGATTTCTGGTTAGACATGTCGACGCTAAATAGGCAACCACTGTGTATGTGTTTCGACGTATTTCGTATTGTGGGCTATGCCCACTATCTCCTGCACACCAGGTGGGTGAGCAGGAAACTTGTTTACCAAAGCAATATAGGTAGACGAGGACTGGGCTGAGAAGGTTGCCAGAAGTCGGTGTCGTTTGTTAGCAGATCTAGGTGCGTGAAAGGTGTGCGATGACGAGATATTTTAGAGTCCTTTGGACATTAAACAAAGTAATTATAAGTGTCTTCATTTGTAGTGCCTCTGCCACTACACTTTACACTACGTTTATGTACGCTATCCTTGTGAATTTAAGCGATGACTTTATCAAATGTATTCTAAATCGGTGATCTCAAGCGAAACGTCGAAAATACGCAGACGGTACTCTAGGGTTGCCTACTTTTACGCCGAAATGTGTTGACATTAAAAAATACATTAGTCTTATGGAGTTTTACAGGTCCTTATACAGTCGAAGAGTATAAGTAACCTATTACTCGAGTATCTATTAAAAAAATGCGCCAGTATGTTTTGCTCGCTATGACGTTCGTCTCGTTTTTTGCAAGTTATTTTTTGTGGAGTAATGAAAATGTTTTTGTAAATAATTTTCGTGTTTTCGCTGTGCTAATTTTTTTTTTCTTCATCAGTTCTGTCTATCCTATTTTCAAGGTACCTACGATCAAAAAAAAAAATAAAAATAAAAAAAACAATTAATAAAAAATTTCCAAAATTATCAAATTTGTTGGTAGGTATAGGTTAGATACCATTCGCTACAAACCTGTAACACGTACCCACCACGTTTTCAGGTTTTTTCATCAGATTTAATGACGAATAAAAGAATAGCGAAAAATAAAATGTATGTTTTTTATTGATTCGTGGGTTTTTTTTTTTTTTTTTTTTTTTTTTTTGCTTTCTTTTGCTGGTGCTGCTGATACGCTGTTCTTCGTCTATTAGCATTTGCGAGTTCATCAATTAGGTATCTTTCAAAGAATCGTCTATCGTACGTAGGTATATATCCGCAACATTGTCACAGAGTACGAAAACGTCAGAAGTTTCAGTTTCATTAAAACCGTCTTTACGACGTCGTACGTAAACAGGTTCATCCTCGCTTCGCTGCACCAGTTAGTATATAATAATAATTATAATCTTTTCTTCAACCAGTCTTCATTTTTTATTTTTTTTTTATTTTTTTTTTATTTTTTGGTTTCTTCTCGATTCTTAATTAGTATTAATCGAATCGCGCAGACGAATATTGTTCTGTTTACCAAAGATTGATTCGGTAACATATACAGACGTAATTCGATTATAAAAATATTGTATTAAATCGGTAATAATTAATTATGCTTCGTTAAATTTTAAACGTAATTTTCTGATCCATAGGTGAGTACAGGTACTATCATTGTTTTCACATTTTCGCAAATTAAAGAGTAGGTACCTACCTACCTACCTACGCTTTTCGGCTGCTTATACGTTTTATACGCGATAATATTAAAAATTGGTCGATCGAATATCGTTTGATACTGTGGGTCAAACTCGAGAGTTGTTCGAATAATAAGTTCACCGCTCATCGAACGTACCGTTAATATGAAGAGGTAGTGTTACAAAAACGGTGATCAGTTTCGATATTTTTTACTCGTAATCAGGAAGAAAACGTTTCAAGGGTAAGTTGTAATTTGCAAATTCATTAAACGATATTCGATACCTACCTAATCATACGGTGCCCGTATGACTACCCGTACGCTACTAAATCAATCCAAATAAAAATCCTCTCATTTACTGTGAGCGATATATACGTTTAAGTACCTAGTTTTCATGCTACTATATGTCTTTTTAAGAATTAAATATTGCCACGATGTACCGGAACAAGACTTTTGTGCGTCTCCAGTTCAGTTCTGTTTTTAGGCCTACCCTCGAAAATTACTTATCTCTAGGGTACTTACTATAAATGAACAAGGGCGTATCCGAGGGGAGCGAAGGGGACGATTGCCTCATGACCTTATTTTTATTTTATTATTCGTTTTTAAAATTTAGAAAAATTTTAATAATAAATATACGATAGCGGTTTTATGGATGATAGATTTCTCAAATTTTCAGAAGTGACGAGCAAAAAAAAAGTCATCAAATATTTTTTAACCTCTCTCTTGAAGGAATCGTGGCTACGTCACTGTAAATAAAAGTTCATAAATGTCATTTTTCGCCTACGACTGAAGAGCCATTACTATTTTTTGTTACTTGAATTAACCTTATCATTAATAAAACGGCTTAGGAACGTGAGAACGTCATGTTGAAATGTTGAAATATGTTTATTGGATTAAAAAAAAAATCAGAATAAATACCAAAGTACCTAACTAAATATTGAACAGAATAACGAAATTTTCCACTTTTTTCTAAAGTTTATTTTTATCAATCGACTAAGTACCTATAAAAAGAACTTCATCGCATGAAAATAATGTAACAGAAAAAAAAAACACTTTAACACAGCAGCAGCTTCCAAAAGTGGGTATTTTTTAATTTTGAATTATTCTGAAAAATATAAATTTTTCTAGATGTTTATTTTGCAGTTCCCATTTTCCTTTCCTTTGGGAACCACTTGGTTTAAATGCGAACATTTATCAACGTTAATAGTGCTTAATATTTTTTCAAGATGTCGAATAGAGATCAGATGATTGCAGGATGCAGGTTAACTAAGGGCACTTTAAAAATTTTTATAGGTGAAAAAATCAATTTTGCTAAGATATTTATTTGAGTGGTATCTGGTGAAAGAGTAGTTTCTAAAAAAAACTGCAAAAAACATTGGCATGAAGAAATGTGACTATAAAGGTTTTGAAGTGAAGCTTTCTTACTATCTCATTAGTAAACTTGCATGACCTTGACAGTGAGAATCTGACATCAAAAATCAATACCTATCAGCTAAAAAGATCAGATGCTGTGGATTGTAACACAGAGTCGATATTTATTTAAAATAATTGACGTAGGGATGGGATAACTATCGATAGTTATCCATAGTTATTGATAAAAAGAACTATCATTAATTATTGATAAGTTATGCTGTTAGCCATAACCACGTTGATAAGGTTGAGAGGATAACCCAGATATCGAAGGCTCACACGAAATAAAAAGAATACTTTTCTTAAACGTAGTATAATCACAATTAAATAAGAGAGAAATGCACAAGAAATAGGTAACAGAATATAGGCAGCCCCACTTAGGCTAATGTCCAGTGTTACACATAGTAGTAATACAAATATAGTCGTATACGAGTTTGACAGTGTTACCGATTTATATAGATGTAAGTGAGTAAGAGTTGTATAGACAAAGCCCAACAGATAGTTTCAAAATTTATGATTTTTACAGTTAAAATTGTCAGTTTTAAATACAAAAAATAATAAATTGTATTCTTGATTGAAAATTCCACTTAGAATGCTATTTTAAAATTTGTGGTTAAGTGAGGGAGGTGGGAATTATCGATAGTTATTGATAATAGAGCCAGAACTATCGATACTTATTGATGAGCAAAAAGTCCATTAATTTAAATCCCTAATTTTACTATGTGGACTAGAATGTAGCGTAGGTGCGTATTTGTTTTTGTAACTGAGATGAGAGATTTTTCCAATGTTGCTAGGTGTGTTTGTGCGTGGATATTATGAAAATCGTATAATTATGTTAAATGCTAATTTTCTGTTTTTGGCTTTTTTTCTTTTTTTTTATGGAATCCATTAAGCTACATGACCGAATAAAAAAATAAAAAAACAAAATAAAATTAATAAATGAAAAAAAAAAGGAAAAAAATTGTACAAAAATCAACAGTGCTTGAGGTATTCAAATCTTCCATCTTCCACATATAAGTAGATGTAGCACCACAAATGCAGTTGAAAAATTGCAAGTACTTTTATTATTCATTATGTTAGACTGTGATTATAGTCAAAGAGATGTGGCAACAGGGCTTTGCCCATCTCAGTTACAAAAAAGAATTACGTAGCATAGGTACTTGCTATCAATTTTTTTATATCATCATGAGCAATGTGTGTATATATATATACTACTTTGTTACTAGGTTCGCTAAATTATTTTATTAATTTATTAGTCTCAGTAAAATGATATCACACACAAGAAGCTAAATACATAATATATTCTACTTCACATTCAGTCCGTTTTATGTGTGCTAGTGTGTGTGTGTGTGCGTGCGTGCGTGCGTGCGTGTGTGTGTGTGAAATATATCACGGGTAGGAAAAGGAAAATCCTCATAATACCACAATCGAGGTTATTAAGTAAATTTCCATATACCTTGGTCACAAGTTTCAATAGGGCATTAATAATCCTAGCTGATGACATTCCTAAGCCATTTTTGATACAACAAGAAAAGTAAATAATCAGAAACCAACAGGCACAAGTCAGTAAAAAAATGGACTGGATTCAGTTTGCTGTGAAAGTGGAGGATTTTTTGAAAGAACACATTGTTAGATCGGATGATAGAAAAAGATTTCTCTATTCAAACTGTAGTTTACAGCAAGAAGTATTAATTTCAACAATTATGGTATAATCATTGTGGTGACTTCCTACCAGTGGTGATGAGTGTGCTTATGCACTCGCTGGTATGTTGTGTGGCCTGTCCCTATATTACATACGGCAAACACACTTTTGGTTCACATGTTGATAACTCACCACTACCAATCTAATTTTATTACTAAGCTAGGCTCACACACACAATAAGGTCTATATGTAGATGTGCGCATGCATTACCCACAGTGCCCTACAATCCTAATGTAATTTTAGCATTTGATCTTTTGGATCAAAAATGGCTATGTCATCACTCATCCTCAGAGCATCTTAATTTCACTTCCACCGCTTGTACCATGACACACTCTTTTTTTTATACATAGCGAATCAATTAATTCTAATATACGAGGTGTGTTCAAAAAGTACCCGGAATTTTTGTTTTTTCAAAAAAATATTTATTTATTCGTTTACATCAATGTGGTCCCCTTCAAAGTAATCCCCCCCCCAGATAAAATACACTTATGCCAGCATATTTTCCAATCTTCGAAGCACTCTTGATATTCACTTTTTGGTATGTCCTTGAGCACTCTCAGCGATTTGGCCTTTATTTCTTCAATTGAGGAAAAACACCGTCCTTTCATGGGTCTCTTCATCTTTGGGAACAGGAAAAAGTCACAAGGAGCCATATCTGGTGAATATGGAGATTGGGGCATGACTACGGTATTGTTTTTGGCCAAAAAGTTACGAACAAGCAACGACGAGTGAGCAGGTGCATTATCGTGGTGCAAAAGCCATGAATTGTTTTTCCATAAATTGGGGCATTTTTTTCGGATTGCTTCACGCAAACATCACATAACTTCAAAATAATACTCCTTATTAACCGTACAACCTTGTGGTAAGAACTCTTGATGCACTATGTCAGTATAATCGAAGAAAACAGTAAGCAAAACCTTGACATTTGATCGAACTTGACGTGCTTTTTTCGCTCTTGGTGATGTTGAATGCTTCCAGGTGGACGATTGTGCTTTGGTTTCGACATCATAACCGTACACCCATGTTTCATCTCCAGTTATGACCCTTTCAAGCAAACTTGGATCGTCGTTGACGTTGTTTAAAAGTTCCTGAGCGATGTTCATGCGATTGTTTTTTTGGTCAAAATTCAGCAGTTTTGGAATGAATTTGCTGCCACTCGTTTCATGCCCAAAATATTTGAAAAAATGTTATACATGAGCCAATTGATATGCCAACTTCATCAGCAACTTCTCTAATTGTGACTTGGCGATCATTCATAACCATTTTTTCCACTTTTTTCACATTTTCATCGATTATTGACTTGCTGGGTCGACCGGAGCGTTCGTCATCTTCAACGTCTTTGCGGCCATCTTGGAAACGCTTATACCACTCGTAAACACTTGTTTTTTTCATAGCAGACTCACCATAGGCTTCTTGTAACATTTCACACACTTTGTTACACTTCGTTTCATTTTTTACGCAAAATTTAATACAAATTCTTTGACTCTTCAATTCTTCCATTGTTTAAACAAACAAAAATTGCCGAGCTCATAAAAACACGTCAAACCTTAGTGACTACCACAGACAAAGTAAACAGTGAATATAGCTGAAAATTTTATCATACTTCAGGGGCATGTATACCAACACAATAAAAAAAAAAATTTTGACAATCGGACTCTCCATTTAAAAATTCCGGGTACTTTTTGAACACACCTCGTATATAACAAATTGGTACTGTATGATGAAATAACTAGGACATCACCCTGGGATGTACAATTTTGGAGAAAAGGAAAAATCTCAAAAAGCCAGCCTAAAGAATAAGGAATTTGAGGGTCTAATAAAAAATTAAGAGAGGAAAATTATTTCTTACCATTTTTCCACTTTCAGTTCCTATCACTAAATTTTTTTAATGCTCAAAAACAGGATTTAATTTTTCAGATATTTTCTACAAATTATGAAAAAATAAAAAAAATGCAAAAAAGAATTCGATCAACTCGAAAAAATAAGCATTTTTATGAAATGTTTATATGATTGCATTTGATTAACTATACCTATACTTATAGAAACTGCCTACATCATTAAAATTATGGTAACTTGTTTTGGAGAGAGGAGGATTGAAGGTTTCTTCAAAAATTCTTTTTTCATTGGTTTACCCATTATTTTTAGCAGATTGTCAGTAATTTTCCTTATACTGGTTCAGGACCACAGCTGTTTAATTTTTGAATAGCTATCTAGAATACATTCTTTTCTCAAATTCAGTCTCTAATGTCAGAAATTTTGATTGTTGCTCTTATTGCTTTGCTCTACACTCTGTTAATACGAATATATTTTAAATGACATTCGATTGTACAAAAATTGGAAAATTATTGTGATCAAACTTTACTGATGATTCTTATGAAAAATTTTCAAGTAAGAAGCTTAAGAATGGTTAAGACAGGTTAAAAATATTTCTAAAAAGACAAAAATTGAATTATTTCGCTGCAATTCATGACGAATTTAGTTGTCAAGAAATTTTTATTGGTTTGTTAGTAAAAATGCGTATACAAGTGTTTAAAAACAGAATTCCAGAAAAGTACAGCTCCTCTATTGAAAAAAAATTGATTGACCTGACTACAATCTTCATTCATTTTCATCTATTGTTAAATAAGTCAATGAACCTGTTATATTTTTTAGTCTTGATGCCCCTTATAGTGGCACAAGACCACTATGGACAAGGCACTTATATAATAAATGTATTTAACATCGGAGGACTATAAAAATGTTGTTTGTCAGTCACACCTTCACTTTCCTGTGCTCGACAACAACTGTTGGCCACTACCTCAGCCCAGTCGCTTGTCTACCTACATTGTTTCAGAAAAACAAGTGTCCTGTGCATCTGGTGGGTGTGCAAGAGCTTATGGGCATAGTCCACAATACTCACCTTCTGCCAGATTATAATCCATTATGATTGTAATTGAGTATTTTACCATTCAGGTTAAAGAAAAATGTAAAAAATAAATACATATACCTACATGTACTAGGTAGATACTCACCACTTTTCATTTCATTTAACCTATTTCTTGACTAAAACATTTTTGAAGGTGTAGGTAGGTTAGTGAACAATAATTGACTTATTTTTCAAGTCATCTTTTACCTCGGTCATGCTAATTATTAATCATTAGATGTTACCCCCACCTTCGCTTCCGCTGCGCCCATGATTTGCCATTTTTTCTTTCTCTTTTTTTGTACTGTAAATGACGAATTTTGGTTAAAATAGAGAAGTTTGTCTCCAAAGGGGCTGGAGACTTCGACCGTGGCTTAAAACATACCTTGAAATAACACAAATAAATACTGAAAATTTCATCTCGATCTGCCAAGTGGTTCTGAAGTTATGGGCAAACAAATATACTTACATTCAGTTTTATTGGGAGAGCTATAGTTGCGCAAACCTCCAGTGAGTGGGCCAGCTCCCCACCAAGTTTATTTTATAAATCAATTTTGTCTCTACAGTTCCACACGTTTTATCTCTACAGTTGCACGCACTTTAACAATACAGTTCTGTGAATTATTCATAACCCAAGAAAACTTTTGACACCATTTAAAAAAATTTGTAGTATGCATTCATGTTTGTATGTATGTATGTAGAATTGCTATGAAAATGGTACAGGACGTCATTTTTGTTCCATAGTCACAAAATTTGGATCAAACACTAGTACTAAGTTGAGAACAAGACCGTTCAAATTTAGTACTGATTGGTTTTACGGTATGTCAGGTATGGACAATTATGTTGCATTTTTGACAGCATAATAGCTCTAAAATGAATAATTTTCAAGAAATAGTCACAAAATTTGAAACATAAATTGATTCTAGACTATTCTAACATGCTATCAAATTTGGTTGAGATTGGCTTTATGGCTTGTGCCTTGGGTCTGTTAGAGAGGCTAATTTTTTATGTGAGACTTAAAAGTTGCAATTTTTGTTTAATAGGCACTAAATTCAATTAAAACTTTATCTTTTACATAAGGATCAAACTGACCATTTTTGAATTTAATTGGTCAGTTGATTCCCAAGTTATCAGATATTTAGTATGGTTTTCTCTTTCTCCCCAGATAATGGGGTGAAAATAAAATTTTTGTCTTAGCTGTGAAAATTTTATACTGCGCGGAACTGATACACTAAAATGTGCAGAACTGCTATATGAGATAAGGCATGTTTTGACTACTTGCGTGGAACCGTTACGTTACCCGCCCCTTTTATTTATATAGATTGATGGATAGTTTTGTGCAACAAATTCACGAACTATTGCCACATAATACTCATTAAATTATCGTGTTTTTTGAACTTCAACTTTCCTATTTGGAACAAATCTAGACTATGATATCAGTATTGATAACAAAATTTAGGAAATACATTAAAGGTGCTACAGAAACGGCTTCTGGCACACTTTTATCAAAAATCTCCAGATACATCTCTTGTGGAATACCTTGTTGTGAGAGATATTCACACAAGAAGGTCTTCTACAGAGTTTGCGTGTTCTGCCACTTCATACTGTAAAGTATGGGAGAGCCAAATCCTCGGAAAACAGTGGCAATTTTGTAGCCAGTTTCGAGAGTTTATATACCAAATTTGGTACACGCACACAGACACACATACGTATGTAAATTTACAAAATTATGTCATACATTACATCGTTTCTTGCCTTCGTTGAGGTGATAAGAAACGATGTAGCGCATTTGGTACCAGGCCGTGACATCACCGAGATTGTTACCAGGTAATTGATCACGGCCCATGCAATGTATCTTACCTGTACGTATGTACAGGTACAAACATACAAACGCACAAGTGTGTTTATGTTTTAACGTCATAGAGACGATTATTGCCAGCCTTTGGGCGGCGACTGTCATCGAGGGGTGCGAGCACCTATTACCTCATACGAGTGACGTCCCCACACCTCTGTATGAACTTCTTCATGGCCCCATCCTAGCTCCTCCAGTCTACTCCAAAATAGATGGAAAAGAAGGCTTTTGGGCACAGGTTTCAAACTCTTCCACTCTTCTTGGCAGCTCCACCGAACCAGAAATATTGTCAATAACGACACATTATGTCGTTATTTATGCGTAAATGTTGTGATATACAATCAAAACAATGTGACAATATTGTAATTATAATATTCGTGATTGGTAGAACTGACTAATGGGTTTCTACGTTGCGTGTAAAATTTGAAAAAATTGTTAACGTAACACTTGAGAACATTTTATCGGTCTGTCTACCCATGCTCTACAAACTTCATTTGATTTTAGGGCTGCATCGGTGTGATTGAAATAATATTTACCTACTGGCGAACGATGATTAGGCCCATTATAGGCACCCATTGAGTTTATTGCTCATTTTCGATAGCTCTCTACAAATGCAAAGGCCAACTCATGCATAAATGATGACTTGAGCACAAAAATTTTGGTAGACGCGACCTATATACATCTATTTTTGAAAATTTTTATGCTTCTTAGAATCGCTGACTTTCACAGCAACCACCATTAGGCTAATAAATTATACTGCCATCGTTGGTATCCTTTTAGTTGCAGATTTTTTGTTTTTTTTTTGTTTTCGTACTTAGCCTATACTCGTAACGAGCAGCAAATCAGATGAGGAATTTTTAAAATAAAAAAGTTTGCCTACCCGAATATTGAAGACCAGAGTATTGCAGTTTTATTGTCGACTGAAATTTATACTGAAACGAATAAAATTATAGAACTTGATATTTGAAAATTTATTTGTGTTTTTCTAGTTGGCGTATAACATGAATACATAGGCACTCTGCAGAGAAATCTCAGCGACTGTCTGCACAATAAAAGTTGTTAACGTAATTGGTCCACCAAAAAAAATTCCATCGAATATAAAATTCAGTATACAGGTATTTTACATTCGGAGACATCGGTGAACGTGAATTTCGTGAAATTTTTGGCAGCAAGAAAAATTCAAGACGTATCAATGAACGAAGAATGTTATTCTTTAATGACCCTACTTCTGTTTTTAAGTAGGTTTCCACGAAAATCCGTTTATTAAAATCGATCCGGTATTAGCCCCCAAAGGTGAGGGTGGGTACGTTTTTCGTTTCATGAACTGGGGAAAATTTTTGTACTATCCACTGAAATTCATTTATATCATATAATTTAGATATAATATTTATACCGGTAAAATGGGGAACTTTTAACTTAATAACAGGTAATGTGGCGCATTTTTTTTTTTTTTTTTCAAATAGCAGACTTTTTGAATTTTTAGTTTACCACTCCATTTAACGCAGGAAAGAATGAAGATAATGTAACGCCCCAGTGCTTATTCTAAGGATTTTTTGGAGTCGAAAAAATTGAAAATTTTTGAAACTAGAAGCTACGTCTTAAACACCCTCCCACTCCAAAAAAAAAATTGGTTGAATTACAATCACCGTTCAAAACTTGTCAATGGTAGTTGTTGACAAGTTTAGTATTGTCAACTACCTAGTTGAACTAATGGCCAAAGGCTATAAATACATAATTTTGAAATTCAAATTTTGGGTTTAAACAAAACTGGAAAATGAAAACGGTAACTGAAGCCGGCTTCAATTTAATTTTTTGGAGCTGCACAATATGAGCACAGCTGCACGTTAGAATAAGCGCCGTAACTTCTTCCCTTGGGTGTCTAGTATATCAGAGGATGAACTATATAAAATCGAATATACTTATCAACTCTCAAGTTGATACTCCCCCCATCTTGCCCCCAACATATTTTAAATCATACCTCAGAGTTGTTTTCGTGATTTTCTCACCTAACTGTTGATTCAGCAGAAAATCTTACGTCCACCTAAAAATTTTCTTGTAAAATTTTTTACAAATTATGTTATATACCTATACATAGTAGTTTTGGAGTTGGAAGCTGACAAACATATGATTGAACAACTTTAACTTTATACTTTTAGGGGGTTGTGAAAGGCGGTAGTATCAATTCTGGGGATGGGATTGTTTGTTTCATAACATCCACTACCCGACACACAAATTCTGCATTTTTTTTACAAACTTTTTTGAAAAAATAATAAGTATATTTTGCCATAAAAGTGCAAAGTGAGTGATCTTCAAGGAGTTGCGATGTTTACAACACAAACCACAGCTGAATTCTGTAATCAAACGACTTAAGATTGCTCACATTGTGTTCAAGTTCAAGTTTCGAATATTATTTTTTACAACACATGTGCATGACTGATTACAGCATGCATCAAACTGGTTTGATGGAAAGAGCCAAACTTTTTCCTAGCATGAGTAAATACAGGTTTTACTCCTGCTAAGAATTTTTGCTCATTGGTCAGTAATTCCACATTTTTGGAATTAAAAAGAAAGATGTAATGATGTATTTTGGGGTATGTGTTACAATAAAATGATTTTTTTAAGTCAACCGATAATACGGCAACCTAAAAGTGAAAAATTAAGTTACTACTCTTAATGAAGAAATATATTAACATTAGGAAAAAAAGGAGCAATGATATACTCACATTCTGACATAGATGTATGAATACATGTACTATACAAAACAAGTCTGCTACTTTACCTTCTATTTTCCATAAGTATACATTTACGAATATAGTAACTTTTGAGGAACTGAGATCAATTACTCATTGTAGGTAAAGCAACTTAATCGACGACGATGTATGATACGTTGCAGCCCAGACAATTGAAGTGGCAACACTACGAGTATTGGAAAATTATTAAATTATCATTCTTATAATTTTCAATGTGATTTATTTCCAGCTTATTTACGCAGATAAAACATCTCGGCATGCGCTATTTGATAGACAGATGCGTAGTCACCATACAAAAAATTTTGGTGCCATTCCATTGGTATTTGGATTTTTGAAAAATGTTTTAAGTAACAAAATTCTTGAAAATTTATGCAATTTTTTTGTATTTTTCAAAGATTATAAAAAAATATCTGATGTGATGTACCATTATTACTACTTGATTTAATTTCCCCATCTATTCTCTAAAAAAAAATGTCGTGTAACCCATTTGCAGGCTATCTCCTATAGATTTTGAGAAAAAAATATTTAAATATTCTGTACATAACAACGTCTTTTTTTAAAGGTCCAAAAATAATTTTTTTTTTTAACTAACAAAAAAAATTCTAAATTCTAAAAAACTGCAACGGACAATTTACTACATATTCGCACACACACCTTTTTAATTTCCTTAGTAGTACTTGTATACAGTTGCCTGCATAAAAATTGAGGATTGAATAACGTTATAATAAATTTAGATTAAAAAACTAGCTTTTAAAAGATACGCTTTTGTAATTTGAGAAAAAAAAAATTCCCATCCCTGATAGGACTCGGACATAAGGTGTTTTGAATGAAAGTACAAGTTGCTACCATGACACCAAGGTTATGGATTTAGCAAACCGATGAAACTTACGTTGATAAAGCAAGCAATTGATGAGATGTGATGACTGATAATAATTTTTTACTTTCCAAAAAACACTGCACTCCCACAATGACATGAATTAAAACGGACATTTACATTTGTGTGATAAATCCGTGATTTGTAAGTACACTTATACTTATTTTAAAATAACAAGACAGAAATACCGGCGAAAGAGAAAAACAACTAATAAAAACAGATGTGTGTGTATGTGTGCCTGTGTTGCAACACGTGAAAGCAGCGCTGAAGTTGGTCATCTGGTGTACTTCAACAAATTGAGTGAATGGAATAAAAGCGTACAAAAATGGTAGTACCTCATATTGAGAATTTTTTTGTAATCTTCGAATAAGACAAGAAAATTTTATAAATTTTTGAGCATTTTGTTGCTTAAAACATTCTCAAAAATCCAAATATATTAACCGAACGGGTACCAAATTTTTTGTGTGCGATGACTATGAAAATGGAAAAAAAAAATCTTATTGAAAATGGCAAAAATGACGATTCAAATTCCCATAGTATTTTCTTTTCAGTCGTCAGGAGCAGCAATACGTCATACATTATCGTCAATTAGATTGCTTTTCTTTTTATGAGCCATTGACCCCGTTTCTGTAAAAGTCACTGTATAGTGTTTAGGGAAGTTAATACTATTCGTTCCCAAAACATTAGTCCTAAGCTACGGACCTAACCTATTGATTTTGGTGCGGATCGGCCGGATGGTACTCCCGGACAGCCATTTTTGCTTTAATTTTGGCTATAAAATGCCTAATTTTGGACATGGGCTACGAAATTTGGAACATATATTTACTACAATTTATTGAAACATTCCGCTAATTTTGGTGCCGATCGAATAAATGGCAGGTACTTTCATAGGTCAATTTTGTTTCGATTTTAAAAGAGGAGATGGTTTTAAACTGTGTAATTTTAGGTCAATGATTACAAAATTTAATACAATTATCAATTTTATCATAATCTATTATTAATTTTTTTTTTTAAATAATTTTCGACTTTTTAAAACCTACTTTTTTTAACGAAGCTACTGCTGCGATAGTTTTTTCTTTTTCTTCTCTTTTTTATTGGCTCATTTCGTATTTCTCACTCTCTTGATGTGTCTGAAGAAGAAAAAAACCCTGATAGTTACTTCTTGTTTCCCTGTTCAGCCTTAAATATAGGCTATGGAGAAATCCATTATGATTGTAATGTTTTTCCAGCGTTGTTTGCGGGTTTCGTTTTCAGGAGGATTAACTGTAATATTTAATAATTCTTAGAATGGATTTTAGCATTGTTGTAATACGTTTCCTCTTTCGTTTATTCTTTTTTTTTTTTTTTTTTTTTTTCGTAGATCTACAAGATGATGAATCCGTACAGATTTCCCACTGGCTGTTTGACCTTGTTGGTATTGCTTGCGGTTTTCAGCATTTCGAGAGCTGAATCACCGAAAATAGCCGGTAATGGAGTAAATTTTTCTGTGGCTACATTTATGATGCAGCATAATTTACTTCGGGTATTGCATACACCTGTATCATTTTGAATTTCTTCTGTCTAAAGTAATTTTATAGCCGAGTAAAGGTAGACTATGGTTTGTACAAAATTCAAAATACGAAATTATTTATTGCGATACTAGATAACCAATAGGTACCGTACTTAAAAAGCAACAAGTATAACCCATACGATTTTTTAAGAAAATTTCGTAGCCCTTAATTAATTTTTGTGACTGCGTTTGAGAAACAACATTTTAAGAATTTGCAAAAAGTTTAATTGAGAATACTATCATCGAAATTTCAATATGTATTCAGTCGTTCCAGAAACCATCTGCTGCAGTAATTAATTAGGCTATTCGCGAAAAGCGTACCTGTCCCGCCACTGAAGCCTGTATTTGTTCAAAACTGATGAACTTAGGCAAGCCTAAATATGGATAAAAACGGAAATACTGGTGACAGTACGGTCAAATTAGCCTGAAAAAAGGTCAACTTTATGGAACAAGGTAAAGATATTCATTAGGGGGTACAATTTAAAATACTAAAATTCATCATCCCTTCAATTTTTGCCAATTGATCCACAGAAGGCAGAAGGTCATCATTTTCGGTTTTTACTTTTTAATTTATTTTCTACAAGTTTTATATAAAAATGTTTGAGGTAAAAGTCAAAACGCATAAAATTTATGACTACTGATGTCTCTACTATAGTTTTGCTACGAGTGATAGCAAGCAAGATAATTGATTGTGAAATATTTTATTATTTTAAATTATTTATCGTAACAAATCCATATATTTTCCATGTATGTTTTTTCCTAAAAACATATACCTAAGTATTATCCTTCTGTCATGTAACTCTCAGAGACAGAATGTCAGTCGTAGATTTTTAAATCGATGATAATATGGAAGTATTATGTTCTTTATTTTCTTAAAAAAGATCCAATTATCCAATAAACTACCTTCCTATATTTCTCTAATTTAAAATTTTTCCAAACTTTAAAATTCAAACCACCCCCAATACTTATCCATATACAAATTATCTATCCAATTAAAAAAAATTTTTTTTCTAATTTCAAACTTTTCCAAACTTTAAAATTCAAACCACCCCCAATATTTATCCATTCATAAACTCTTTATCCAATTTTAAATTTCTCAAAGTTTAAAATTCAAACCACCCCGAATACTTATCTATTCTTAAAACTTAATCCTACTAATAACATCCATCCCAAAAAAAAATTTTTTTTCCAATTTCTTTCATTTTATTTAAATTTTCCTCAAATTCAAACTTTTTTAACTTTGAATTTCAAACTACCCCAATATTTATGTAATGATATTTTCATACATATTATTTCAAATATTCTCGTACTTTATTAATTCGTATTTTCCCACATTATTCTTCATATTTCCGTCTACTTACACTTCCTTTCATTCACGTCATTTAAGACTAGTTCAAACTTGTCTTTCAAGTCTTGACTTGTCTGATGACATCACCTCCGGTACACCATAAAGTGTTTTCGTCTATATTCCATGATGTCATCTTTTCTACGAATATATTTCGATACCTTGCAATAATTCCAATTCTTATTAATTTCTTAAACACTCCTACTTTTGTCATTTCCTTTTAATTTCATTGGTTTTACCTGAAATACGTTTTCCTCAAACAACCAATCATATTCATATCTCCTACAATACCCAATTCAAATCACTCGAACTTCACTCTTATAAATAGTCTAATGTTCTGTATATTATTATTCATTATTATTCATTCATAATTCATTCTATTATTATTCAGTTTTACTCTTACGTTGTTCATACTTTGTAATAATCTGTTCACCTTTTATCTATATGAGAAGTATCTTTTGTAAAAATTTCATCTCAATCCATTTTATAGTTTTCTTAAAACCGTGAACAAAAAATTTTGGGCGATACATATATACATATTTGTATATAGGTATAGTATACAGAGTGATCCAAAAGTCGTGCAACCCAAACATTCAAATGTAAAAATTTGAAAAAAAGAAATAGATAGCTGAAATTTTGCACTCTTGTAGGAGTGGGTTACTCAATTATTTATGCAAAATTTCAGCTATGTATCTATAGTAGTGTAATTTTGAGTAATTTTTGATTTTTAATTTCAATTTTCATATTTGTAGCAAAACAAACTTTAAAAAATTTTAAGTGACCAAAATTTTCTAAAAATTCTGTAACTTGCCAAGCAGGTAAAGTTTCACTTTCGGATATCAATTTTTTTTTTTAAAGAATTTTCCTAGTGATTTGTACGCAAATCAAAAAGTTTTAAACTGGAAAATTTTCAAAAAATTTTGAAACATGGGACAATGATAGGGAAATGGTTACTCAATTATGTGATTATGCAACTTTTTGTACACACTGAATAAAGAGTTGCATAACTGCTCATTGCAGGTGTTATCAAGAAAAAAACATTGACCTATGAAAAGTTGCATACCCAAACAAATTTAAGGAAACTGTTATGACAAAAATCTGCCATAAATTGAAGTACTGCGCCAAAGTGCAGATCAATGGAGAGGATGAAATAAAATTTTTGAAATTGCAAAATTTTTTTTATTTGTTTTGAAAGCATGGTATAGACCGTAAAAAAAGTTCTTAAAAAAACAAGGATGAAGGTACTGAAGTGAAACTTTACCCGTTTAATCAGGTAATCATTCTCTATTATTGTACCAAGTTTCAGAATTTTTTGAGAACTTTTACCATTAAAAATTTTTCAAAATTTATTTTTCAAACATGGAAAAATTATAATTAAAAATCAAAAACTCCTCAAAGTTAGATTATTACAGATACAGAGCTGAAACTTTGCACGAATAATTGAGTAACCGACTTCTGCAACTGTACCAAGATTCAGCCTTGTATCTCTTTTTTTAAAATATTTACATTTGAAGGTTTGGGTTGCGTGACTTTTGGGTCACCCGGTATATGTACATAATACATATTATATATGTTTATACTCGTGTCTGTACATATACATAAATAAAAAATTTGTTCAAAATGAAAAAATGGTACAAATCGTTTTCTTTTTTCATGAGGCGGACAATTTTCATCATCTCCACCCAAATCCTTTTTATGAGGTCAATTTTAAATTTTGATACCCCATTAGCGAGCAAACTGTGTAAAAATATCTATTAAACCTGAAAATAAGATCATATCGAAGACTTAGCCACCTCTCCAACTTCCAACCAATAGTTTTCGTATGAATAAGCCATTCATTATAAACATTTCGAAATCATTTGGCAACATTACATCATTTACTCCTGAAACACCCTTTTCAGTTCGTAATTCTCAATACTCTGTTGTTTTCAGTCACCAGCTGTACGACGCCACTTAAAAAAGCTGGAACTTGCATCAGCATAAAAGCGTGCAGCGATTTGTTGTGGCTATTGTTAAACAGAAAAAACGATCAAAAAGCTGTGAGTTTCTTGAGAGATTCTCAATGTGGCTTCGAAAATAATCAACCAAAAGTTTGCTGTAGAATCACAGGTCCAGTTAATAAGGTAGTCGTGCCAAAATACGAAAATTGTGGTACCAACGAAGTAACGCATAAAATTGTTGGTGGCGAAGAAGCACAGGCTGGTAAGATGCAAAAAGTCTATGAAAATTCTGAAATTAATATAAAGTAGTGATGAAAATTTGGTTCTCAGATAATAGAACAAAGAATACCAAAAGAAATCTGAATCAAATTTTCTTATCTATGCAAAACATCTTTCGCATTTATCTGGCATGATAAGAGATTTGTAATTTCGTATCGAATAAGGTTACATAAACAGGTCGCCAAAATAAATTACCATATTATTTTTCAAATTCGCAATCTTATTTTGTTTTTTTTAATATTTTTCTCTTCTAAACTATTTTTCAATTTATGTTCTCCGCCAATTTTGCAAACTAGATAACATATGAGACATTCGTTTCCATCGTCGATGAGTGAAAAATAGAGAAAAAAAGAAAAAAAAATACTCTGCTTAATTTCTCGTTTATTGTAGGCGACTATCCGTGGATGGCGTCATTAGGTTACAGAAGAGACACAAATCCAGGACCCGAATGGTACTGTGGAGGAACATTAATAACGGAAAAATATGTGATTACTGCAGCCCATTGCGCCACTGGAACATCACCGTGGGAATTGTAAGCATTTTTTTCTTTTGTTCAGCAATTTGAAAGCCAAAAATACTTAAAAACATAAGCGAGGAAAAAATAATCGCATTAAACCTTGGCTCCTCTCAAACAATTTTTATGATTCCGTTTTTTTTTGTTTTTTTTTTGCAAACTCTTTTATGTTACTTATTTAGTGAATTGCACA
The DNA here is from genome assembly GCA_011428145.1 of Ericerus pela. Classification (NCBI taxonomy): domain Eukaryota; kingdom Metazoa; phylum Arthropoda; class Insecta; order Hemiptera; family Coccidae; genus Ericerus; species Ericerus pela. The sequence goes on along the minus strand of WOFM01000406.1, from coordinate 5,146,540 downwards.
CAGGCTGTTTTACAAAAAGTCTGCAAAACTTGGGCGGTTGTTACTCTGATGGTATCTAATAAAATAAATAACAAAAATAAAATACCTACATAAAGAGATATTCTATGTTTTGTACACGTGTGTATGTAAAGTTGCATAGTATTCGATTGACAGGAGTAATTACAAAACTAGGAATCGACTGCTAAGCTTCAGTGGTGGTTAGTAGTAGATGAGGAGTAAAAATTATTATGTACTTATGTCAACATGCAGTTGCGAATCAAGAGGATCGATCTCTACTGGACACTTCGCAGTATTTCACAGTTAGATCATTTAAATTTTTAATTTTAAGACAAATGGTGATGATTAAACATCAGAAAATTGATATATATTTCCGCCAATTTCTATGTTTGTTTTTTTTTGGGGATAAGGCTGTGGAAATAAAAATAAGTTAGTCTCGAAAAATATGAAAAAAATTGTCCAAAATTTTTTCATTTGGTTCGCTCGCATTAATAGACTTTCTCACTTAAAGGTATTGTCCCCCTACCCCAAGAAAACAAAATTCCACTGGAGATTCGCCACTATGTATAAGAAAAAAAGGAAGAAGAATGATACAAATTTTTCATCTATCTGATCCCCTCTCTCAAGAAAATCTTCACAATGCTGCAGTGAAAGTATGGTCCATATTCCATGAATGAGCTACACAAGTTTTAAGTTATAATAATCTTTTCAAAAAAATGCATTATTAATACTTGAAATTTTTGAAGCATCTTCAATATAGAATATGGTGTCGTGACAATTTTTACCATTTTGTCACCTCTGGGGATTTAGCAGTCGATTGCTGAAGTTTTGAAATTACGCCTACTAAACAATTCTATGCAACTTTATGTACATTCATTCATAAAACGTAGTGTATCTTTTTTAGGTAGGTATTTTATTTCTTAGGTGTACATTATCAGTTCTGCCAACCACCTAAGTATGACAGACGTTTCTTGAAAAACCCTGTACAGTGTAGACAGGGGCATAGCAAGAGGGAGTGTAGGGGGTGTGACACCCTCCATTGCCAATTTTGTTGCAAATTTGTTGTAAATTTGACCAATGTTGTAAAAATTGACTGTTGTAAAAATTATTAAATTAAAAGTAAAAGGATATAAAACTTTGTTTGAGAAAAATAATCATGTGTGAGAATACAGAATACTGATGTTCACTGAACCCTGGCCCTAAAAACATATTATCTATGATGACAAAATCCAACAAATCAAAATCCACCGCACATTTTTACATTATCTAGACATAAGAAATTTTTTAATCTCTGCTCACTAAATTCTCTCATCATTGCTATTTTAATGAAGAAGAAGTGTAGGTAGCTTCAAAACTTCCATGTCTACGCTCAATATGTATTTCCTCCTCCTCTACTTCTTCATCATCATCATACACACATGTATCCTTGAAATAATAATTTTACTTGAAGTACCAGTAAATGTATTATGATGATATTAATAATTCACCTTCTTCTATCCCAAACAATATTACCTCTTGTTTTCTCTTCTTTCTTCTATCAATGTTTCCATGGTAAATACGTAAAGATTGTTTTAATTCCTTCTATCAATATTAATATTATCTAATAATCTCCATCTAGCCCATAAAAAGAAGAACTCAATATATAACATTTATACTAATTGATCTCTCAGTGGCGATTAATATACTATTGTTCTTCATTTTTTTATTGGACCAATTCTTTAACCACTTGAAGGCTAAGAGGGGTAAATTTTGAATTTATTTATGTTTTTGTGTAATACATCAATGAATAGGTATGTTTTTTGGAGTGCTGATTTCAAATTTGATGTTTGTTCTTCTATTTGACCCATTATTTCAGCCCCAGGGGCCAATTTTGAGTTTATAAACTTTATTATGTGATACATCATTATGTATTTTTTGAATGTTACTGATTTCAAATTTTACATTCATTTTTTCATTCAACTTATTCTTCAACCCAAAGGGGCTGTAAAATTGGGAAAAATTTTTAATTCACATTTGATTTTATTATAGGTATTATATGAGTAGTTTCTTAGGGTGCTCATTTCAAATTTGATGTTGTCTTCAAAATTGGCTAAAGTTTGATTTCTCGTATTTTATTATGTGATACATAAACCAGTATTTTTTTTAGGATACTACTTTAAAATTTGACTCTTTTTGTTTACATTTGAAAATGAAAGATAATAGATAACTGAAGCAAAAATGTTCTTCATCACTCAAATAGTCTGTTAGCAGGACAGGTTTTGTAGCTTGTTTACATAATTATATGTGGCAATGTATTTTAAATCTTTTTAAAAGTACTAATATAAACTGTTTCTTATTCTCAAATATCAGTTTTCAGGATATAAAAAAATTCAGGGGAAGGGGGAATGTGAAAAGAAAAGAAAAAAGAGAGCAATAGTTAGCTGAATTACATTTAATGTGATAACATTTTCATTTGTTTCTATTATCAAATTTTGATAACTAAAAAAATTAATTGATATATCTTGCCACAAACTATAAAAATTGTTTCCTTACCATGGAATTTCCTTTTCTGCCCGATTGATTTTGTTTATACTATCGATATTTCGAGATTAAATACAAAACACAGGGAAAATATTTCAATATGTTATCGATAATTTTGGAAAAAACATTGCAAACAAGGAAGGAAAAATGACAATCGAATGTAAAACACAACCTGGGTACCGAAAATAAAAATGTTATCACATTAAAAAATGGTTAATGATAAAAATTTATCACAGGCTAAATTACATTTATAAACCAATTAATTATAGAATTATCCATAATTGCAACTTTCTTGACTGTACAACGAGTTATTATTTATAAAGAAGCTACCTTAGGGTGCGTATACATTTGCGAGCAAAATGCTTGCGAACCGTTTGCAAACTGCTCGCAAGCACCATGTTCGCGTAATTGATACGACGTTTTTGCGTCGCACGAACTGCTTGCGAACCGTTCATTCGTCGCTCGTTGTGAACCGCCGGAAGTCGGTTTTTTCGACGAACACAAAGGATGTTCGCAGTTCAGTTGGGACGGCGTTCGTGTGCAGTTTATTCATTTTTGTGTTTGCGAGCTTATCAATAAAACCGCGCCACTCATCAACAACATTGTTTTATTTTCTTCACGAGAAGTCATCATGTTTCCAACTGCGGATGGTTCGCAGTTAGTTCGTCTCTTTTCCCTGGTTCGCTAGATGCTCGCGAACTGTTCACTGAAATAATATTTTATCGAGCGGTTCTCGAGCATCTAACGAACGGTTCGCAAGCATTTTGCTCGCAAATGTATACGCACCCTTAAGTATATATGTGTTTGTGTCTTTCTCTGTGTACATGTGTATAAATTCATCCAGGTTTTCCTTATTTGAATGTTAGACAATAAACATTTTTTTGCTCGTTTGAAAATTTGGCGCTTTGTTACAAATTTCTCAATAATTGAAAAAAATATCATTAATTTTGAAAAACATGTAAAAATTAAGCCATTATACCCCTCCTCCCAAGTGATACTGCTTCGCTGGGCGCCTGAGTGTAGATGTGTTTTGAAGTAGGAAAATATTTTAGCCAGGTCACAAGTATTCCTGCATCTCCCATTCTTACTTGTGGCAAAACCACTCGATTGAGAAGAAACTGTGTGACAATTGACAAACTGTGTTCTTATTTTCTCGTTTGACTGGGTTTACCTAAGAACCAATATTTTTTACTTTCTATGAAATTCATCCTGGGTACCAATTGTGAACTGAATTGATATGAATTGATAATTTATAAGAGTTGATAGCATATTGTGTATATTAATTGGGGTATCAACCGCTATCAGCTATCAATTCGTATCAATTCAGTTTATGATCGATACCCTGGTCTCGTCAACGTTTCACTTAATTTAAACAGTTTGTTCGCGGGTAATCTTCGTTTGATTGATTAAAATATTTGTAAATGCATACACCAGGTACCATAATTCGGGATTGATTTCATTTCCATCTTACGTTCATTAAGAAACGTGTTCCCTCTCAAATCAAGGAGAATAACTTTCTTTATAGATACTGTTCACCCCCGAATAAAGTTACCGAATTTACGAAACAAAATAAGATCGATGGTATGACAATATGTAAAAAATGTTTTTCTTTTGTATTTATATAGGTACGTGATCCGTTTGGGTGATGTAAATCTTGATGATGCAGCAGAAGATGGTGCAACGCCATTAGATGTGTACGTCCAAAGCATCAAAGTACACGAACGATATTCTTCTTCTCCGGTGATAAACGATATTGCTTTAATAAAACTCAGAAAAAATGTTAATTTCACGCGTAAGTTTTTACTTATGAGTAGGTTTACCTATTATTCAAACAATGTTTATTTTTCGTATTCTCTTAAAGTCTAAGTTTAGAAAATTCACAATTAAAGAAATGGAAAACAGAAAAAAATCACGAAACAGCAAATAAGTCTGCAATTTTTGGTAGCAAAATTTCTAAAAGGGAAACAATAAAAATACATAGAATTCCTTTGTTGTATAGTGTCTTTACCATCGGGTGTGTCAAAATCCACCAGTGGATAGATCTTAAGTCGACGAACAAAAAATGTTATATGAATATGGTTTAGAAAATTAAATGTAAAACAACTACGACCCTGCAAGTTCAGTTTCCAAGCACTGTCAGGTAGAAGCTCAAAATTTTGATAATTTATTTTAATAATTAGACCTGACCATAGGAAGAAGGGGAATTCCTCCGAGGCCTGGAATTTTTGGAAGCCCAGTATTCTCATAAAAAAAAGAGAAAAATAAGTAGATAATGTTGTATGCTTTTTTTTTTTTTTTTTGTAACACTTGTATGATTTTTTTAGCTTTCATCAAACCTATATGTTTGCCAGAGAACGCTGAATTCCGTAAGAACATATTATATAATCAAATGGCTTACGTAGCAGGTTGGGGTCGAACATCAACCGGTGAGTATAACCATTTTATGGCATTTGACTTGAAATTCATGTTAGGCCTATGTACCTATACTTGTTCCGAAAAGAATGGGTTCAAATTGACTTACAATTGGAAAAATTAATTCTGCGCTTTTTATAAAAAATGGCACGATTTATGTTCAAATCGTAGAACATTTAGCACTCTCGGTTGAGGGGGCGATCACTTTTGAGTACAGAAGATTTTTAATGAAGAAACGGAGTTTCTGGTTAATTAACAAAATTATTAGGAATTAATTTAGCTATAAGCGATAGCCAAATATGTTGTAAAATAATAATACCTACCACAGATCAATCCAAGGGCATAGCGGGGGTGATTCTAAATAATAAATATGAGCCATCGGGTTCCATAGAGGCGAAATTTCTTAAATTTTCTACATTTTCAAAAGTGACGAGCAAAAAAGAGTTACCAAATTTTCGTTTTATTCCTCCTCCCTTGAAGAAATCATAGCTACACCCCTGGCCCAATCTGATAAGTTGTAAACAATTTTTAATTTAATTAGTAAATTAGGTAATTCGTATTCTGTAAACCAGTGGCGAGTAGGCGCATTTTTTTCTGTCTGAAAAACATGTATCTTTAGGACGCCCAAATATAAATTACAAATTTTATTTCCCTCTTCCACCAGGTAGGTACTCTTGAAGAAAAATATTTGTTTATTTTAAATTGATATATGTATAATTATGCATAAAACTTGAAATTCGATTTTTGGAAAAATTTCTACATACTTAAAGGATTTTTCGGACTTTAAATCACTAACTTAAATGCAGATTTTAACGAAGGCGATCATGAGTTCATTGTATTTCTTCACGTCATTATAGGTAAACAATTTTTACCCAGTTTATGCAAACTGGGATATTAAAATTGAACTCGTAGTGAAATTAATGGTGAGGGTTGAAAAAATTTTCCATTTTACCACAAAACAAAACTAATGACACCATTTTTCCATTTTGACTTAATTTTTTTATGTAAGTATATGTAGTATAAGTCCTGAATTTTTGTTGGCATATAGGTAACACTGTAAAATTTGTTGTTTTGGCAGAAGCAATGAAAAAAATTTTCCTTTCATATCTGTGTTTGGTGGCGTGGGTAGTGGCATATGCACATGGAATATAAGAGAAAATATTGGTGAAATAATTTTGACGAACGAATTAATTTTGGCCGTCTTGTATGTATGTATGTATGTATGTATGTATGTATGTATGTATGTATGTATGTATGTATGTATGTATGTATGTATGTATGTATGTACGTTTGTACGTATGTATGTATCACCTAAATTTTTAGTTCATGGTTTTGAGAAAACTACAAAAAGGATAAAGGTGAAATTTTCATGAAAAATAGTCCTTATTTAGGACCAAGTTTGAAAGAAGTTTGGTGTGTATTACTTTACTAGTTTCTGAGAAAACTAGAAAAAAAAAAAATTCCTGGTAAAGTGGTTTATCCAAAATTTTGAAGAAACTACAGAAAGGATCGGATTGAAATTTTCACAATAAATTTTCCTTATGTTCGTGCAACTCTGATAGGAGTTTGGTATTTATTCATTCAGTAATTCCGAGAAAACTGAAAAAAAAAAAACCATTTTTCAAGGAACTTTTTGAACTTTTTTTCTTTAGTTTTCTCAGAAACTATCAAACCAATAAGCACCAAATTTTTTTCAGACTTGGTTCTGCATAAAAACTACAAATCGAGAAAATTTCAGCGCTTTATATTCCTCCAATGATCAAGAGAATCTTTTCTGTTGTACTCAACATATTCAACAAGATTACATCATAAGAAACTGAATTCGAATGATTTTTTTTATTCCCTATTATGATTTTGTTATGGAAAATTTAAAACTTTGAGAGCCAGTTACTCGAAATAAAAGATTTGTGAACCGATTATTATGAGGAACTTTTACGCTTATTTCGACGCCTATTAATTAAATTTTAGATAGTGCCGACATTTCCCTGAATACACTGTATAAATTCGAAAAGGTCATTCAACAAACTATTTGGTGATTCTAAGGATGCTCGAAAACATAGTTGATAAAAAATATTTGATAATAAATATTTTAGAGTACCCACGTCCCCCTCACCAAGGACTCGGATATGAACTGCTAAGTATTATGATAAGCCAACGAAAAGATGAATTGATAAACTATTTTTGCAGCAGGGTTTGGTTGGTTCAATTTTTTTTAAACTTTCTTTCAAGATTTTATTTTCGCCTCATAGCAAACATACATGTTTGTTTTTCATTGCGGATTTTGAAGGAGCAGAGCGCCATACATTGAATGAGGGCGTATCGGGAAACTCCTGACTTCTCGATAGGCGCTTATCTGCCACTAAATTTGTTCGCTATTACCTATTGAAACTTTTTCGATAATTCATCATTTATGTTTTGTACTGGAAAATTTCCTGAAAATTTTAAACTCAAACGTCAGCCAAAACGCATCATATTCTTAGCGATTAACTAATCTTTCATTTTTCAGACGGATCATTTAGTTCAGTGCTATTAGACTTGAAACTTCCAATTTTAAACCTTGATACCTGTAAAAAAGCGTACAGTCCACGTCCAGGATCGCATATAGATAGCCGAAATATATGCGCAGGTTACGTGAATGGAGGAAAAGATTCCTGTCAGGTATTCTACAAACAAATTTCACATCTCGCACATTTATATCCAGGTACCTACTTTTCAGACATCAGTCTACACTTTTCGAATGATATCTTACAGGGAGACTCGGGCGGTCCTCTCATGTGGTCAAATCAATCGGACGCTCGATTTTACATCGTCGGCATCGTCTCCTACGGAATGAAATGCGCTGAACGTGGTTACCCGGGCGTGTACACAAGAGTTTCCGAATATATCGAGTGGATTTCCTCGAATGTTTCATAAAATAAAAAAAAAATCAGATTTTGTTTGAAAATAGATTTTGAAAAATGTTGCACAAAATCTATTTTTGTTTCTACGCTGAAAAATTTCGACAGTAGCGCTACAATTAATACCAAAGAAAGAATGCACAAAAAAATCTACGTTTTTATTTAGCTGCAAGAATTGACAGTTTTTGAGAAATTTGAATGAATGTATTTTTTTTCTCTTGTTTTGTTACATCACATATAGTACCGTATCGTAACATACATATTTTTAAAAAGATAAAAGAATATTATAAATGAACACGTAAATAATACAAACACAACACAATGAAATAAGTTGCGCCAAAGTATGCTAAGTATATAAAAAAAAAATATATGTATAAACTGAGAAAAAAAGTAGTAAAGACACCAGTAAGTAACGGTAATGTGCAAAGAAATATATATTTTTAGGGGGAGAAAAAGGAAGAAAGAAAATAGTAGAATATGGAATATGTTAATTGAATATAATGGCTGGGACGAAATTCAAATGAAAGGGATAGGAGGATCCAAATGAATACGTATAAAAAAATGGTTTATTGTCCTAATGACGAACGGAAAACTAAAAATTGTGTGCGGTATTAGTCAAAATAAAAATAAAAAAAAAAACGAAAAACGAAAAATCTAGAAAATGAGGATCATTCGCGGTCTACACATACATAATATTACGTTATTGTATTAAGTTCACAATATTTAAATAAGCTCCACACATTAACAACGAAATAGGAATACGATTATGCACATAGTACTATAACTAAAAAGCCAGTCATATACACTACGTAATAAAATAGAAAAAGTAATAAATTCTGGCAATTATTTAAAAACAAACATAAAAATTGTTAAATTGAGATGTGGTACATTTTTTGGTGGCTCCATTGGATGCAGTTATTTTAATTTGGTTATACATAAAAATATTTATAGAGTAGAAAAAAGTGTAATAAATTTTCTTTTGTAGATCAACTTTCTTTTTTCTTTGATTTGCATCTCTTGAAAGGCAGAGTACATGTCGACTGGCAAAATAAGCAAGTTCACGGTAACTTTAGAGCAGTAAAAAAAAAAAATTTTAAAAATGGAATAAATAACTTTCAACCAAAGGACAAAAAAATATCGAATATTTGTGATAATTAAATACGTACACACAAATTAGAGGGAAAGGAAGGAATATGTAATAATATAATTCACAAATTCACTATAATTAGGCTACAATTGCAATTTTGGTAATTATTCAAATAGAAAGCGTCACATTCACACAACTTGAATTTAAATCCACCTAATCAAATTTACGAGTAAAAGTTAATTCCAACTACACGCCCATAAAAAATGAAATATGAAACTATTCAACGAAAACAAAAAAAAAATTAAATATCATATTATAAAATAAAGACAAACGAAAAAAAAAATTAAAAAAAAATAAAACTTAAAAAATTTTAAACAAGAAAAATTGATTTGCGAAAACTAGAAAATAAAGATATACGCGTTCACATTTCAAAAAGACAAAATAAGATTACAGTATACATGATTAGTTTTGAAAAATTAATAATAAAGAGATATAATAAAATTTTAAAAACTATTTCACTATTTTTTCACCCTTTCAAAAGAAAATTCTTACCAAATCGGCAACGTCATACGTTTTCCAAAAGAAAAAAAAAGTATATATATTTGCAAGAAATATAAAATAGGACGTTTTATATGAAATATAAAGCGTGTTCTAAAAGTATCCACTTGTTTCACATGACAGATACGAAGTACCTGCCTATAAAAAAATCACGACACTAAGAAATAAATAAAGAAGGTCCACCGAGCGACCAATAAAAAATTCAGTTTTCACTGCTGAAACCTCAAAAAATGAATAACTCAACTTACTCAACGCTTCGTTTTCATAAACTTAAAGAAGTTAAGAACGAAGAAAAAAGTCAAAAAAAAACTACTACTTCAAAAAATAAAACATTTTTGAAACATTCCATAAATTTAAGAATTTTCCAAAAAAAATATACACGAAAAACTTCAGTCCTTCATCAACGATTTTCTTCTATGTAAAATAAAGTCATAAAAAGAGAAACGACCGTTTCAATTGAAAAAAAAAAAAAAATCAGGGGATTTGACCAGTTCCACTACTGTTAAGGGAAAAAGTACAGGTGAGGAATGTAAAATAAGACACACAGAAAAAAACAAAATGAAAAAAAAAACAACAAGGTTTTTTCTTCAAAATATGTAGCAAGTTTATCCAAACATAGATACACAAAAACATTAATAAAATAAAAATATTTAGATCATTTTCCTAAAACTCTTTGTATATAAACAAAAAAGAAAAAAAAAAAAAAAAGAACAAGTTAAAATACCACGTTAAAATGAAACTCTCAAAAAAATAGTTAGAAAATTAAAATGAAAACCCAGTTTAAAATTTGATTAAAATATAAATTCAAAATGGTATGAAGATTTCAATCAATTCAAAAAAAAAATCACACACACACTCAAAAGCGAGATTAAACGGTTAAAATAATATAGTTTTATCTTCGTTAAACATTACTGAAGAATAAAAAATAAAAACAGACCTAGAAGGTGCAATAGAAAGAAACCAGAAACGTACATGAACAGCAGTTCTTGAAAATTTTTGGATTCGCAACATTATGAAAAAATTAATTCCAGCTAATTTTTCAATGATTCATATTCTAAGTCTTTCATACACTAAGACATAATTAAAACAAAACAATATTGTGTACGTATTACAACCAATCAAAATAAAATACTGTATAAAATAACAACTTTTGCCGAGTTGGACGAAGAAAAAAAAATAAAAGACAGAACCGAAGAATAGTCCATTTTTGTGTTTCTCGAAATAAAAGAATGCAAAAAAGACTTTCAAAATCCCATAAAACATAAAATTTTTCAAGAGCGTAACTAATTTCTATAAAAAGTGAAAATTTCCTCATTATTACTTTCGAAATACAATATTTTTTTCAACTTTTCATTTTTTTAATCGTTAGTTATGAATGCAAAAATCACAGAAGTTGTTGACAAAAAAAAAAAAATTAAACAAAAATTAAAAAACATAACCATAATAATTGAAATACTTTATAAAATATAATTGTTGCTAAAGTACCCGGTTATCGAAAGCTTCTCAAAACAAAAAGTTATTTTTAATATCTACTCCAAAGGCACGATCGGAATTTCTGGAAATGTGGTCGCAGCTTCGTTGCTCATAGAACCGCTATTACTGCTAAAATCTTTATTGAGAAGAGCTTCAATATCGACTCGACAAATTGGACAACGTTTATTGGAAGACAACCACTGATCTACACACGCAGTGTGAAACAGGTGCATACACGGCAAACGTCTGTAAAATACACAATGACAAAATTAAATTAAAAATTTATCTGGTAAAATTTACCACAAATAAAGAAAAAAAAAATCACTCACCTAACATCTTCGGAATCTTCGAATTCGGAGAGACAAATGGTGCATTTGTCGCCTTCTTCTTCGGACTCTTGTTTAACCTAAAATAGAGAATATTTTATAAACACACAAAATAGTTAAAAAGACAATAGCCAGAAGAAAAATCAAAATTACAAACGCCTTAACTCATCCGTTCAGAAACATAAGATCAATTTTCTATAGAAAGGAAACGAGTGCGCAAATTTGAAACGGTCGAAAATTTACTGAGAGCAGGGGAATACGTAGAAAGCATTGAGAATTTGAGAGGAAAGAAACGCAGAATAGGCCGTCCTAAAAGAGTTATTATTATTTTAAATCAATACTAGGGAACGAAGCCCCGGGCCGCTTTGCGACCCCCTCTGGAGTGGTTTTCTCTCGGCACTTCGCGTCTCGAGTTTTAAGTTTCATGTAATTTTCAAAAAAATTACTTTTATTTTAATGTGAAATTTTTCACGCAAAACTTTTTCATAGTTTTATTTGCTTCATCAGTCGAAAGAATTTTTTTGAACCAGTAAAAAATACATAAATTGCGATAATGAAACAGTAATTTTCGGAGTTATAGTTAGGTGATCTGGCGAGTTCTTCTCCTAAGCTGAAAAAATAAATGGACCGTGGGCGTTTTAAAATGTCCATTATGGCATTGAGAAATATATAAAAACCCATTTTATTTCCTTTTAGGAGTGGAATATAAAAAAAAAAAATTCATAAGATTAGTTGAATTTGAATGGCCTTTTAAAACAAAAATCGGTTGAATATCTTATCGACCAGAAAAGATATCGACACATACCGAAATTCCTAAAAACATATTTGACTCTTTTGTGGTGGAATTTAAGAAAATTCTTTCTTAAGCCAAAGCCACACAAGCGGAATAAAATCACTGCCGCGGAAAAAATCTTCTTCTGCGAGTCGGTTTCATTTCTATGAACCTTCTGAATCCTGTCGCACGGTTGCGGAGCGTTAATTTTACGCGGCGGACAAAAATATCGCCGCTTTCTTTTTCAAACCGCTTCAAGTCCGCCGCGTCATAAGAAACATAGGATTATATTAGTGCTGTCACATGAGCGAAGCAGATTTTTCCAAAAAAGATATAAAATAATAAAAGAAAACATCGACGGATCAATTACCATACGTATAACAGTATTATAACAATAAAATGAAGAAAACGAGGTTAATATTTTTGGTTTTTGGATTTTTTCCACTGTAACTTTTGAATGACGCAAAAGGTCTCAATCAATACACATTGATATTTCGAGTGTTTTAAAACCTCATCGATATAGGAACTAGGATATTCATCTTAAAAAAATTATATAAAATACATTTTATGGAAATAAGTTGACAGAACAAGGTTTCAATCGACGTGGCATGTTCCCCGAGTGTTTAAAGTATCTTATACATACGGGTATTCCGTAAGCAGTTGCCACTAATTCAGCTGGTGGTTGGACAACTCAAGCACAATTATTTAAGAATAGTTGCACACCTCGAAGAAGCCTATTATTTTTTGGGTGAAGTAAAATATATTTCAACTTGGGTACTCAAATTAAATTACAAGTATTTATGATTTTTCCATTATAGAATGTGGGTATGTGAGCGAATTTCATCTTATTTTGGTATCAAAACGAAAAGTGCACTTTGGCGAACGAAATGAACCGAAAAAATCCCTCAAAAATTCATGTTGAATTACATTTTCTAAAATATTTCCAAAAACATCACAGTGAACTCCAAAATATTATTCAGGAAAAATGTAGAAAAAAGTGCGCTCTTTCAGAAAAGTTCTATACTTTTTTGCTATATCTGGCTTACTTTTCTTATAATTTCAAATGAAAGAGAAAAATTACCACTAATTTCTTGTTATTTTGTATAAAAAAAGATTTCCTAAACAAAACTACGTGAAAATTGGGCTAATTTATCTTTTTGTCAAAAATTATGAGAAAACTAAGCCAGATAGAGTAAAAAATTATAGAACCTTTTGGGAAGAGCACAATTTTTTCGACATTCCTCTTTCATAATATTTCAGTGTTCACTGCGGTGTTTTTGGAAATATTTAAAAATATGTAATTTAATATGAATTTTTTGGAAATTTTTCCACTTTCAAAGCCTTTTTCTCCCTTCCTAATCATCGGAATTCTTATTTTTTTTGGCTTATTTCGTTCGCCAAAGTGCACTCTTCATTTTAAAACGAAATAAAATGAAATTCGCTCACATACCCACATTCTATAATGAAAAAATTATAAATACTTTAAATAAAATTTGAGTACACACCTGAAAAATAATAAGCTTCGGGGAGGTATGCAATTATTTTTACGTCAATATACTTCAGTTACCCTACCATCAGCTGAATTAGTGGTAACTACTTATGGAACACCCTGTAGATCCAGAAATATTTCACTTTAAGTGACTGACACCATTTTATGATATAGGAAAGAGGGAAGATATGATTATCCTAATTTTAATTTTCTGAACTTTTTTTATTCATTTTGTTAGCGTGCTTGTATTTGAGCACCAAACGCAAACTAGATTAAATACACGTAAATACGCAAACGAATTTCGTTCCAATAATTTCGACTCAATAACGGGAGAGTTGTACGTTCATTAAAGGGATAGTGATTTCTGTATTAAATTCTAATTTATCAGAGACATCATTCGAGAAATTCTGACATTATGGACATACTATCTACAAAAATTTTCAGAAGCTGGCAGATGACAGCACACAACATTTATCTCACGAACACAAGAAGCTGAAAGAGCTCGAGAATAGAAGTCGAAGAATATTAATTAAATTTTCTGTTGCATAACCTTTTAATACTCTGAATAGTCCGAAGACAACTTGACTATTTTCAATCCACAGATTACTACGTAAAACTGCAGCTGACTGATTTAATCTAAAATTTCTAACATAGTAGCAAACAAACTCTGAACCAAGGATAAAATTTTTTACTTCATCTGTAGTACAACGGAACTAATTCAGACCGTTTCAACGCGGAAGTGAACGTATACTTTTGAAAGTACTGAAAATTAAAAAGGCAATGTATTGCATATCCACTGTGCTCCAGTTTTTCATCTTGCTTCTACTACAAAAATATGATTTCACAGTTCTGGAGTAGAAAACTACTCTCGTAAGCCGATTTGGGGTGTTTTCTAGAAAAGTGCGTCGAGTTCACTCACTCTTTTGTATTTATGAGGAAACGTAAATCGTTCAATGGTTTCTTGAGAAGCACCACGATTGAAGTTATTCGAACGCCGTTCCAAAAACCGCATGTAATCTTCCAGCCTATAAGTAGCAGCTGCCATATTTCGGAATTGCGACGGCGATGGTATGGATCCAACTTCCGCAGTAACAATTGGCTGAAAAAAGTAAACACATTAATTAAGTACCCGAACTACATACTACCATTTGGACTGATTCGACCTCACAATTTGAACAAGAAAAAGAGTGCAGGGTTTCACAATAAATACGGAGTGTACACTTCCAGCAACGAAAATTATGGTAAAATAATTTGAGAAGCTACATGGGGCAGATTTTAAAGATCAAGGCAATAACATAATCGAGTGATAAAATGAATTTCAGGCAATGACTCCAGAAACAATCCCAACAATTTTCATCACTTACAGGCAATGCCATCGATGATGTGAAATGGAATGTGAAAACATATTAACAAATCTTTTTTTGGCTCCGGACATGGCTTTAACCACCATTCAGAGAAGTCACTATTCATATTAAGAGAATCAAAACATACCAAACAATATTGATAGATGATCAGAGAGTACAAAAATACTCTTAGAATCTGTAACTACCTATTCATAAATACTAATACAAATGCGGCAACCCGTTTTTTCACACTTTAGAGGGGAAAAATATACAATTCTTCAATGACCATATTTAAGGTACAATAAATTCAAACAAGACGATACAAAAAGGATGTACTTGTTTGATGTGCTCTATTAAGGTTACAAATTCCATAGTAACCAAATGACGGTGACTCTGTAGCAATCTCTACATGCCAGAAAATGTGTGATAGCTATTAACACTAATTCTAGTAGAGATGACTCTTGAAAAATACATTATGCCCAATGTGGGTTGAGCCTCTTAACCCACAGGCATAGAATAATTATTCGCGTGTTCTTGTCAACCATTTTAGTTTAGGCAGCCAACCTTTTACAACTTGATTCACTGGTGACTAATGATAGGTATTGTCAGTGTGTATGATTGGCTGTACAGGCACTTTACCTGCGAGTATCGTGATTCATGATAAACCCGTTTAGGCTAACATTGATCGTCATATGTACGTGTACGTATACGTGGACGAATTGGCATTGGCCATTTTCGTAGTATATTTCGGCTAAACAGAAAATTAATTTTGTAGTTTGTCTGTTTAGCCTATATACTACAAACTGTGTGATTTTAAAGTCCGTAGACTAATAAAGAAATGGATTTCAGTAATGAATCAAATCCACTGTCTATCGACTGGGGCCGAGCCCCGGGAGGAAAGGAGGAACATGGTATCCATATATTATTTATGTTCAAATTTCCCTATTTTTATCATAATTCAAATTCAAGAATCAACTTATTCTAAAAGTGATCTAGCTTCTTTTAAAATTTTAAATACTGAATATTTATCAACACATGATCAACTGCTTAAAGTTATTATACTCTGATTCCTTGGGCTAGCTAGGTGCTATTCATTAAATTGATTTCTGAGAAAAAACGAAAATACGGAAGAGCTGATGGATAAAAAACCTGCTAAAAGGGAAAGTCATTCAGAAAACAGAGGATGTTGAAGATTATAATCGGAGTTGATTGCGAAAGGATACGATGTAAAATGAGGCGGTATTTTTGACAAAAAAAAACCATCAGGAGGGTCAAGTTTTGAGAAACAAGAAATTTTAATTTTATTAAGGGTTTCGGTTAAGTGGCTATTTTACCTGAGGACTGGAATATACATTTCGATGTTAAATTGGAGAGAGGAGAAAGGTCGAGATCCGATGGGTATTGGTCTACTTAGCATGAATTTTTCAATTACAAACTGGAGCACCTAACTGAATACGCCGACACGTCGCCATTTAGAATATGACGACAGCCGGTCTCAAATTCGCAAACTTTCGATTTTGTAATGGTTAATGAGAATTAGTCGGGATAATTTCAACTTTTCTAAAGAGTCGGTTGCTTGATTTCCAAGGGTTTTTTTGGTGGAATATAGCTAAAATCAATGGTCACAATTCACTATGGTGCGAATAAGACTTGAATCTCAACGAACCAAAATAAAAATTGTAAAAATATAGGCTACATAAAGACGAATATGAATTGAATTAGCTAGAAAAATGACACTTCATATGCAAAGATATTACGAACCATACATATAATTTGGAGTTTTCGATTTTGTTGGTTCAACCATGGTTCAGCTAGACACAAAATATGAACATCGAGCTATTACAATACTGTCAAAATCATGGAAAATAAAACCACAATTTCTAGATTATAAATAGATAATGAACACTAAATTATCAGAAAATATTTTAATTCAACTTGATTGCATCAAGAATTCCGAAAAAATGGAAGTCCACAATGAAGTGTTTTATGATGATAAAATATGTATCAGTAGCAACCGAAATTAATGATACCGCAACAAAAATAGTTGAAAAAAACGACTTGAAAAAGGAGATTACTAATACGACATCAATTCAAGGGCAATTTCCAATAAAAGCGGATAAATGAAGGCTTCAGTCAATTTCCTGGTAAACACTTCAAATATTTTCACTTGATCTCATTATCTACATGCCGAGGTAAAAATTTATCTACTAACCGTAACAACAGCTTGTGGATTAATGCTTATATGGACATGGTGAAGTCGGAACTGATTCAAGTGATAATGGTGATGATGGACCAAATGCATGTATTGATTATTATCGTTGCTCCTGCAGAAAGAAAACAAAATATTTAATAAATTAAGGCTTGAGCGCGCACACCCACGCACACACACACACCCATAAAATAACGATCTTAACAATGTTGATATCATTCACGAGAAATTTAAGAAATTTAATTCGAAGAAAAACTTCATTTTCAATTAGATTGTAATCATATGAATCCATTTTCAAGCGAAATTTCCTCATTTTTGGTCATGATGATAGAGAATTTAAACGTCAAAAATCTTCACGCTCCTTCAAAACATTTAAAGGTAAAATAAATTGAATTAAGCATTTATCTAGAGAAAATGTTATCAGTATCGGTTCCATCACAATCGAAAAACCAGAGAATTTCATTTTTTGAAGAAAAAAAAAATGTCTATCCTATACTTTTGGTTTTATAAACTTCATTTTTTCATAATTTAAAAAATCGGCACAAACACTTTCTGACCTAACGTGCTTATCCTCATTACTGGAACACGGCTTGAATAGAATTAAAAATTATTATCTAAATTATATTAACCACATTTTGATACAACGATCTCTCAGCTCAGACTATTTGTAATCAAACACGTTAGGCATATTAAAAAAATAAAAATATAATATTTCAGGTGACTAAATTTTTCACACGACGTGAATGTCTTGAAATATAAGTCACAGTAACTGTACGTTTTGAGAACTCATTCACACAAATGCACCGTAATTTGCGGGGTTTTAGGAGTACAAATAATTTGAGTGAATTTAGCAGCTTTTACTGTTACTATCTATGGTGAACAAAAAAAAAAAATTATTTCAAATATTCCATCATGTTCAATGAATTATCTTCAGAATCTGAATTCACTGACATTTTCCATCCCAAAACTTTTTAACAGTTTAAATACACAGAATATACACAAAAATAATTTTCGCTTAACCTACATATTTTGTATTTTGAACCGTGATTAAAATCAACGGATAAGGAAAGTTCATAAAATAGAAAAAAACTTACGGAGATATATTACTATTAAAAACATTCGTATTGGGGATAATGGTTGGTGGAGCTCTAGATTCACCGGCATCCGGAGTGGGTAGCTGTAAATAACAATCGCACATCAGTAATTCACCAAATCAATAAAAACAGTTCATTTAACCAGACGGTTCACTTACTATAACTGTCCGAATTCTGGCGATACCAGAGGTAGAATGTGGACCGCTAACTTCCGGATGACTGTAAACAGTTGGCTGCTGCACTGCGGGTATTTGTTGATGGTGCGTAATCGGATGGTGATGATGATGAT
Organism: Ericerus pela; assembly: GCA_011428145.1. Classification (NCBI taxonomy): domain Eukaryota; kingdom Metazoa; phylum Arthropoda; class Insecta; order Hemiptera; family Coccidae; genus Ericerus; species Ericerus pela. Next base: position 5,128,074 of record WOFM01000406.1, on the reverse strand, counting down.
GATGATGATTCTGCCCGGGTGGTGGTGGCGGAGGTGCTGACGGAGCATGTGGGTTAAATATTAGGTTTACTGGCGGATATCTGGAAGAACTAAGATGGGCATTTGGAGGCGTTTGATTAGATCCCATCATAGAATCGTTTCCCTGAATACTAAAACATAAAAACGAGAAACCGTCACCGACAAACGAAGAGCAATCCGACCGAGGTGGTCACCTTACAGTAAACGATAAACAGGAAAACTTACTTGTAATATTGGTCCATTCTTCTTCGGTTCATTTCTTGAACGCGCTGATGGGATTGCCATATTCTCTGGTGCACAGGATACGGTCTAGCGGGTGATTGAGCAGGATGTGGTGGTAACGCAGGTGCAGGTATAACGCCGGGAGAAAATCCAGCCGGCGCGCGATGATGGTGACCTAATGGATGCTGAGCAGAAGTAGCTTCTAGAACAAAATGAACGATATAAGAATTCCAAAGATATTCAACAAACTGAACTTAAGTTGTCCATGTTCGAACGGTTTATAAATTATCTTTTTGCGTAGGAATAAACTTTAGCAGCCCCACGATGTTTTGCAATGGCATGTACGAATTTCAAATTCAAGATTAATTCAAAAATTTCAATATACCGTGCAACTTTGTTTCAAAGACTTGATTTTTTACCTACAGAATAAGAACGCGAGTGGTCTGCATAACGAATAGGAAAAAATCCAATATGAAAAAATGGCTTTAACCAGTACGGGAATAATAATTTTTTCAACAACCCATCTAACCGTAAATTCATTAATAAATAAAAAAAAGATAAGATACTGATATAAATTATCTTAATCATAATTCAAATTTGTCCAGAATCTATATCCTAACATGTGTTAAAAGACAAGATGTAAGACTCGATAAATTACGAAACAATAAAAAAATTCGAAACACCAACAAAGAAAACTTACATCGAGAATCAATATTAACAAAATGGGATTTGAACCTAATAATAATAATAATAATAATAATAATAATAAAGAAAAATGTCTCTAAATCCAAATCATAGATGACGGAAGGTTTACAATACAACAGAAATAAGAAATAGTTAAAATATTTTAAATATGATCTGATTTCAGAATTTCAAATTTACAGTGAAAATATGTTGAAAACGAGTTGAACGAAAGTAGTGATTTTTGGAGAATCTGTTTTGAATCAACATGAATCCACATAAAATCTTCAAAATCAGATTCAAGAATCTATTTCCCTAAACGAACATACTTACCTAGTAGCTATAATAAAAGTGTATCAAAAAATAAGAGTTTTTTCTAGATTTTTATGGTATGGTACTCTTAGAACCGAATTCTATCTGAACTGATATATGTATTTTTATTTTGCAAATATATCATTTTCTAGCAATTAATAATGATCTCTTATTGAGAGCTAATTATTTCAAAATGCGCCTCATTAGTAATGTATTTTTATGCCCCAAGTTTTTTCAGTAAGAAATGCAAATGGTAATATTAATTTAAACATCAGAAATTAAAGGGTGTTTTTGAAAACGTACTTTGAAAGGGACTGGGAGAATATGTTCCCAGATTTCGACCAAAACCCAAAAATATAAAACATTTACACGCAAAAAAACTTATTTTTTGGCAAGCAACACATGAAAATCTTGGTCTTGTTTCCTTTTTACAATGAACTCGATACAATGCTTATACATGACATAATTATTTTTTTATACGCTTTTATTGAAGTTATTAACATAACGGAGTATGACGTAATTTGGTACCAGACCACTGGGATCGCTTTTATCGAGTTTATTGTTATCAGCTATAATTCGGAGCTATTCTGCAAATATTAGGGCAGTTAAAGTGTGTTACGTTTTTATATCTAGAATTGGGCCGCGAAATCCGTTCTAAACAAAGCTATCATCACAGTTATCGAAGTGTTTTTTTTTTCAATCTTTGTTACTGTCTTAGAAAAAAAGTGAGAAATTGTATTTTCTCTTTCGTTATTTTCTTCTTCAAATTATAAATGCGTATTTTTTAAAAACTCGTTTTTAGTCGGTTTATTAGATACATGTGACATTATTTTAATCTCATTAATACTTCATACTAGGCCACCGAAGTTTTTTAATATACCTACTGGACATCTCATTAAACTCGAGCAAAAGAATGCACATTATATACCCTCGAAGATAATGATTGGGTCAGGACGAGGTGAATAAAAATATGATGAAACATTTCGATACTGTCAAAATAATTAATTTTATTCATGAAGCACTTGAAAAAAATCATTGGTGAGATATAGATCAACACCAATTCGAATTTGATGTATTTTAATATTCATCAAGTTCACGCCCCCAAAAAAATTGAATATGATTGGCGATGGTTTTGGACGCAAGACAACCTTGAGATAAAGTAAGGACCACCTAAACGTTCGTTAAGCATATATTTATCACGTTTTCTAATTACCAAGATGATGCGGATACGAAAAATTACTATGAGCAGGAGGCGGTGGTAACGTAGCGGGATGCTGCGGTAACGCAGTGCTATAGCTGGAACACTGAGATGCGATTGTAGTAGGAGGCGGTATGGTTTGTGGCGGAGGCGGCGGTGGCACTAAAATTTCTTGAGCAGGACCCGGTGATATGTTTCGACTGATTTCGCATGACTGCAAAAACGGACATTGCGGTATGGTGACGCTCACGTGGATCGGATAATGCCTTTGTGGCATCGGTATACCGGCAGCGTTCATGTTATGGGGTGTAACGTTCTGACGAACGAAATCCGAATTCACAGCCGCGTAAAACACTTCAGGAGGTGGTTGCGTTTGTGCTTCTGTGAACTCGGTACTCTCTTGGGTAAGATCGACAACTGGAACTATTTCCTCCTATAGAACAGAAACATATAAAAAAAAAATCATACAACGATGAAATTCAATTCATTCGAATTTCTAGACACTATTTTACAACGTCAAAAGTATAATTATTCGACTGAAAAAAAAAAAAAAAAATATAGCAAATATGAAACCCGAAATACCAATGGTAGTATAACTGAGACAACGTGAACACTTAAAAATTCACTTGGCACAATTCCAAAAGTTGGTATTACAATGATTTGATAAAATATTTCATAATTTAGCTACGGTTTTTAAAAAATGACATAGAAGTGACAAAGAAAAAAAAGAAAAGAAAAAACCTCAAAATCTAGTAACTAATTTTACTTAAACAGCGTTTGTCTTTCGGAATATAAATTTACCAAAAAAACAAATTGGACAAACTATACCAACATCCAATGATGACAGGGACTGCAAAATCGTTTTCAACCAAAAATGAGGGGCATCTAAAACTTACGCAGTTGAAGCATGGACTTCGAATCCTCTACTTGGAAGGAGAAAACAAAACAATTGAAGAAATACTCAGAATGTCATCTATCCAGTATCCATCCGTTGCCACGTGCACCAATGAGAAAATTTCAGACAAAAACTTTCATTAACATCAATGTACGAAATAATGCGTACGTCGACTTGCAGAACAATTTGAAAATGGTTAGAAGTTTTCAATGAAAAATGAATAAAAGCTGCAAATGGATACAGGCGATGCAGGTATGGCTATTCGAATTCTGAAATGAATTGTCAAGTCAAAACACGCCGGTGATCAAAGATGATGTTGATTCGGGTGTTTCCCATTGCGTCCATAAAGAGACGGAGAAAAGTATATGAGAGTACAAGACTTCCGCCGGTTTAAGCACTTTTTTTTTTTCTTTTAGGTAGCATTGAATTTGTCTCATACTCTCATAAACCCTCAAAGGAACATCACTAAAGTAAGTTAAAAATAAAAATATTATTAAAAAATAAAAAAACTCTATAAGATTAGTAGCCACTATTCCATCCCAAGAAGCCACAGCGGAATTACTTGAATTGCCGTTTTATTCATCGCTATAGAATTACCGTCACAAAAACACCTATAATAATCAGCGATAACATAATTAAAAATATACTCTACGTCTTCAACGTCAACCCTTCCAGTCAAAACAGATTTCTTATCAATTAAACGAAAAAATGTTTCAAACAAAATGCCAAACGTCATTTTTTGAAATTAAGAATTATGAAACATTCAAATAGATAACATTCCGTACGTAATAATATTGAAGAATGTGGGAAGAAGAGGGAGGTGTGATGGCACTTTACCCGAAAGATTTAATAATTCAACTGAAAACTAACCATTCATTTGAAAATTGATCTCACTTGAGGGTGTCCACGATTATATTCAACAACTTGAACGATCTATCAATAATGATTGCACTAAAAACCTATTTATTTAAACACCTTCTTTTAAATCAAAACGCCATATTTTTAACGAATTTTTGGCACTTCACGACAGGCTAATAATTATTTGTCATCGTACCAAAAATATATAAACATTTTTTGCTCCAAACAATAATATTTCACTACGTTCTGAAATTTTTTCGGCAAGAAAATTCTACGCAATAAATCTAATGAATGCAATACGATAGTTTCAGTACGTACTGAGAGAAAGAGAAAGAGTGAAAGCAGTTCATGGAGAAACTTAATTTGAAATTTCCAACGCATATTATGTTCGTTATTCAATATATTTTTTATTATTTCTTTTTTTTTTGTCAACTGGGTGAGTTATGAAAGAAGATTTACCTTTAGTAAGAAAAATGAACTACCTAAATTAGTTTGAAAAATAAATTCATGTAAAACCCCGGATTAATATCTGTTGCTCTTCATACACGAATAATTAAGAAAAATAAACAAATTAAAAATTTCTTCCTAGAATAAAGTATTCATCTGAAGAACTACCAAGATTCAAATGAACGTTTACGCTCATTCATTTATTAAAACCTCCCCCTTCGTTATTAGATGTATTAGAGATTGAAAAAAAATTTTTTTTTCAATAGAATCACGAAGAAACTATTATAAACTTTGGGCAAATGTTTGAGAATGAGATTGCCTATACTTCTTCATTTTGAACAATTTCTCACTCTCCTTATAAAAAATCACACATCAACGCTAGAACAGTACGTAATGCATAACATACCTTTATGGAAGCGTTCACACTAACAGAACCAGTCGACGTAGATGGTGTTTGTTGAGCAGCATGAACACTAGACGAAGTCGCTGGATATTCGTAAGAATTATCGCTTCGGTTGGCATTGAATCGAAGTCGGTACACATCTTCGTCGTCGCCATCTGAAGATGAACATTCAACGCGCAAACTACCAGCATCACCGTCTTCGGATATAGAAGAACCACCTGAATTAAGCATTTTCAATAACGTTGAAATTACAACCAAACCGAAAAACAGTTAGTAAAACACTTAAGGTTACTCAAAATTAATACATAGCAGATACACTCGTGTCGTCTCGATGAAAGCAAATATTCGATTAAATCTGTACAGAGATAAACTCACGAATACGGATGAATGAGAGCTTGTAATACTATAATTTCAAAGATTATTAGAGAACAAGGGTCATTTCAAAAATTACACCTCTTGGGATTCGCCGATATGAGTCATTCAATAGTATTAGAAATAGATAAGTGATAAAAAAAAATTTTTATTTAAAAAAAGAACAAAAAGAAAACCCAAGAAAAAGGACAACTACCGAATTGATTTTTTTTCTACTTGTACTTTGAACGAAGATATCGAAGATATGAAAAGTCAAAATAATTCAGTGGGGGTGGAGAAGTCATGAACAAATAAAGATAGCAAGAATCAGATAAAAGTGGTTGGCAAGAAGTAAGGAGGGAAAACAAATATGAAAGGATACTGCTCCATCGGAAGAAAACAGCTATAATGCAAAAATTAATACCAACTAATTCCAAAATGCACTTTTGTCATTCTTTCATAATTTAAACCACATACTTTTCAGAAAAAGGATCACATTTGAAGATATGTTGAGATAATTTTAAATTTATCCACCAATTTTTTCTTTTTGACAGTCGTAATTCAAAAGCATGCAATTTTCCACATTTTTACGGAACAATCATACTTCTACAGGTTCTGAGACTTATGGCGAAAGAAAATATAGTCAGAAAAACAATTTTCGATTTGATACAATAGAAAGATAATAATTATTCAATAGAAGTCGATTTTCTTCACAATAATACTTTTTTTCATGATGATTGTTGGAAAAAATAAAATAAAATAAATAAATAAAGCGAAAATTATTTCATACAAACCTTCATTACTCGGCGAAAGAACATTGCAATCATGAGACTTGTATTACAATTTCATAGATAAATTACATGGGGAACCAGGACTGCATACAGATAGTGTTTTTCCTCCGCAAGGCAGGCATAACACAATTTTCAAAAAATCTGCAGCTATGCCCTTTTTCTTTTGAAAGGTGCAAAATGGTAAGTGGGAATATAAGTTTGCCCTTTAGAAGATAGAAAAAAGTCAGCATCGCAATTAAATTTAGACGTGTACTTGAAAAAATAATTGGATTAATTATCGTAATTTTTCTCTTAGGAATTTAGAAATTTTAATAAGATATAGATATAAGTCAATTTCTTGTTCCTACGGTACAGGTCACAATTTTTGTTCGATAATCATGAAATTTGGTATGAACATCTGACCTAAGTTAACGACCAGACCTATTGATTTTGGTGTGGATCGGCCAAACGGTCCTTCCAGTACCACCATTTTTGGTTTTATTTTAGCTTTAAAATTCTCAATTTTGCATCAATAGCCACAAAATTTAGAATAAATATATATTATAAATCATTGTAGTAGACTACCAATTTTGGCTAAGATCGGCCAGACGGTACTTCCGGTACCGCTATTTTTTTTTATATTGGTCATAAAATGCAGAATATTGGAATCATATGTCGAAATTTGAAAAAAATATTCATTATAATTTATTGTAGCACGCTACCAATCTCCCACTAAAGCTTTTATTTATTTTTTTTCTAATTTGCAAGAACTTTTCTTTATGCTCATGTTTTATTTTTTTTAATTTCATAACTTTATTATATTTCTTTGGTTTTATTTTGAATTATATGATTAAGTACCATACTTTATCGTGTCAATTAATTTCTCATTTTTTAAAGAAATAATGCTTTATATTTTGTCAGCAGCTAACACATTTCATATAATCAAAACATACCATTAACGCATATAAACTTACGGACAATTAATGTGACCATCAAAATTCATAATTCTTTTTCTCGAAAATTTACTTTTTCTAGCGAGGCTTGCTGCACTAGTTTTTTACTTTTTGGATGAAGAGATATACAGGGACTGGGAGAAGAAAAGGGAAAGAAATTTTAAGATGAGGCAAACAATGTGTTTTGGAAAAAGATAAGAAGTAAAGAAACAGAGGGAGAATGAGAGGGGCGAGAGCCATTTTATGCACAGAGGTTGGCTACTCTCAGCAAGTGGGTTGTCTCAAGGGAAGTTTTAAGCTCTGTTGGAAGTCTTTAGCTTCCCAAAAGAAATTGTTTTTGATTTTCATCAAAGTACATGTTACATTTCTTTACTGCGTGTAGACCAAATATAAAAAAAGAAATAACGGAGAAAAAGATGGAAACAATAGTTCAGTCTCTCTCTGTATGGCTCCCTCTTTCTTACATTGATCTTTTACTAGGAAGATTACAAGTCTTAAATCAAAATGCAATTTGGAGGCCGAGCTCGCGGGTGATAGCTACTTTACTTTGATTCTCAAACTGTTAATTTTTACGGAATCTATTGATCTAATATTATTTTCTCTACTAATTCGCTCAAGTCGGTTGGTAAAATTGTAAATTGTACACACCACAGACCAAATTTTTTTGGAGGATAATGGAAAAATTTAATTTTCTAATGTTCATACGTCTTATTCCGATTAAGATAAATTAACTAAAAAACACTTACCAGGCAGAATACACTCCACGCCTGCATTTGAAATTTCCGAAGAAGTCATAGGCGAATACGAAGTTTCTAACTCTGTATTCGAAGTAGGAATAGGTATACCCTGTTGCGAACGTCTGGCGTGAGAAATGGGTAAAGTATTTTGTACAGACCCAGAAGGATATCGACGATGACCATTGAAACAACGCTGTGAGTTGTATACGTTCGTATTTTCAATATCTGGCAAAGAAATATTCTTCTTTGTTCGTAATCGCGATGAAAATGACATTTCGTTATCTAGTGGAGATCTGTTAACAATAAAATTATACATTATTTTCATGATTCAAAAATTAAAAAAAAAAAAGATATTATCAAGGCTTTGAAAAAAACTAATAGAGTATGAAGTACTCAAAATCGCGTTTCCCAAAAACAAACTCAAAAATTTTGCATCTATTTCAGGAAACAAAAAACAGATAACTGAATCATACAATTAAATAAATTATCGACGAAACTTCACACGTTGACAATTTTAGTAATACCACACGATCTACATTATTTACATTTACACAGGTTCGCGATGTCGAAAACAAAATTTTTAAGTGTTTAAGAACTGAGGTAAATAAATAAAACATAAACTGGGACTATAAAAGCATAATGACATATGTACAACTACCATACTAAGCTCTTGAATTGAAAAATGAATTGTTTTTAAATATAATGATAAAACAGCCAACTAAGAACAGTCACGAAGAAAAATAACAAACAATAAATATACCTCTTTCTTTTGTTTGAAGAACCAGAGGAAATTTCCGATACGTAATTGTGATCCAAAAAATAACTATCATGAAATGTTGAATTAGAACTAGAATACGAGGTCCCTGTATTTCTTGAATCTTCGAAAGACGTACTAGGATGAAATAAACTGGAATCACTATCTATATCACTTTCCGAGAACAGTCCAGCATCGGCCATTTCAGCTATTCATTATAATTCCAACATAAATATTAAATTAACATCGACAAGACAAGACCAAAATAACCTAACTTACTTACTTCTTTCAAAGACACCATTATCCTGACTATCCACGGTAGATGTGAAGGCAGTATCCAAAATTCCTCTCAAAGATACATCAGGGTCTTCTTCAATAGTAATATCCGATTTTCTTAAACTACAATTATTACCAAATGCTGCGCGATCTTCTTGTACCACATTTGTTGTTAATTCTTCGGCCATAGGGTACGGATCTGTTCACAATAAATATTTTTCGGGTGAATGAGAATGTTTTTGAAATTGGAATGCGTGTCATCACAATATATTCAAGATATCGTGAACAAAGTAATTTTGTCTTCTTCGAGCACAATAACACGAACGAATAATGATAAAAGACAGTATGGCGTGATAATTTCTCTAGACACGTTAAAACTGATAAAAATGTGATCTGATCACTGCCTAGGTCAAATGTTAAAAACTGATAGTATTTGCGGCAAGAACTCGAACGTATAAAACAAAAAAAAGAACAAGCGGGTGGTACGAAGGAATCAGAAACATGAAATGAAAAATAATAGTAGAATAAGATGTTTAGAAATACGTAATAATAAGAGTCTAGGATGATGAATTGAGGCACGGTAATTTTCAACAATGACAGCCAACAGTACAAAGGAAGGTGGAATGAGACTACAACTGATAATTAATGCAAACTTTACCAACAGATTTGAGGAAAACTGATAATTGAAAATTACGATTGGACCTATCTCAAGTGGCATTAAAATATGGGGACGAAGAATTCAGCTAATTAGGCCTTATCTAATACTTAAATTACAGTTCACAAGGAAAATAAGTTACCTTAGTTACCTTAGTTGAATGTCTACAATACAGTGCCATTCCCAGAAGAACTCCAGAATAATATAAGCACTTTTATAACATCGAATTACTTTTTTCGTTGGTACTTGTACTTAAAACTATATCACGTATTCACTTCAAATTGAAGACAGACAAGAGATAACCCCCACTGAATAAGTAAAATTGAGATTTTCACCTACGCCATTTCATCATGTACGCAATACTTACTTTTATACTTACCATTGATTCTGTTTGTACAATATTTTCACATATAAAATATTGCAGAATGGAAACTAGGTTGAAGCCTCCTTGCCAATTTTTTAGGCATGCAAAACGAAAATTTCCTAATGTGAAAGAAATTGTTAGAGTTCCAGCTATATATGATGGTCCTATCTCGTCTCCACCTTGATACACTCTACAGTTAATATTACGTACTATAATATTTCTATGTGATCTCACGTACTCATGTAATCTATGTATGTTAAGAACTCACGCTAAGATGAGTTCACTTCTATTCTATCTCTCGTATGATCTTATTCACGACATCCTGGCAACAACGACTGACGAGTGGAGAACAACCTCCATCAATTAGAGATGGAAAAAAGGTCAAGTCGGCAACCAGTGTCGCCACATATAAAAAGTAGAAAAGTTACGTGCACGTCATTTACAGTTTAGGTATAAGTTCATACCAATATATTCGTGAGGGTGTGAAGGAATTGTATTCCAACACCCCCCTTTGATTCAAAATGGACGAACGAATATGTTAAATACAGTACAATATTGCAAAACCTTAAAAAAATAAAAGAAGCAATAGCAGTCAAGATTATTAAACAAACATAAATTATAAAATTGCAAAAATGCTAAAAAAGATTAAAAAAAATAATTGAAACATTCTCGTTGACTAATATTTTAGAAGTTATACAATTAAAAAATATGCAGGTACATGTACTGTGAATAAATTTATTTTGTGGAATGTATTATTGATAACATTAGGTATATTTTTAACCTTTTGTTTTGTTGTCGAAACTTATTTGATATAATATATAAGATTAAATTATTATGATATACAATCGGTCGAAGAGATCAATTTCTCCTCATTGTCAGCTATACAAGAAAAATGTGAGTATATATATATATATATATTTAAAATTAAATCGTGTGTGTTTGGATAAATGGACTATTATTGGAATTAATGGAATGTATATAGGGAATGCTGGTGTCAGTAAGAAAGACAGAGCAGCGATGGGGAACCTGTTGATATGATATGTGACATGAAATTGTGAAAACAAAATTTATGGACCACCCTGTTTACGATAGATGCTAAAAAACCGACGACCATCCGTAGTCCAAAACCAAATATCAAAAGTTTTGAAGCGTTATGTCAATGAAGACAATTAGCCAAAAATTTGACTTACTCGGAGGATTCTCGTGACAATATTCTGATAAGTTTTCCGATCAAGGGCTTTTGTTAAGATGTCAGCAACTTGATCGGTAGACCTAATGTCATTAAAAACAACTAGTTTTTGTTGGAAGGCTTCCAACAGAGCATAACACTTGATCGCAAGAGACCTAGATTGATTCTGTCCTCCCCCAGATGCAATGTGGGACGCAGATATGTTGTCCTCATATACTTGCACTGGGTCGGTTACAGAAAAAATGCTTTCCATTAATCTCCAGACCACGTTTATGATGTCAAGTGCATCATTCAATGCAATTAATTCGACAGCAGTTGACAAAGTTGCAACCGTGTGTTGCCAATAAACGGCCCAATTTAGTAAGTCTCCGTTAACAAATATCATGAACCCTGATGTGGAGCACACTTTCTCCAAGTTATTTATATCAATGGGTGAGTCGTCTACATAAGGTGCTTATGACGCATCGACAAATGCTTTTATTTGTGTTTGATCTGAGTAGAAAACTAGTGCAAAATCACGTATTGTTTTGCAGTATCTGATGATACGACGAACATAATTCTTAATTTCATTATTTGAAGATGTTTGGAAACAAGATAAGTAATTGACAGCAAATGCAATTTCCGGGCGGGTCAGTCTTGCTAAATATAGCAAATTCCCTATCATAGCCCGAAATTCAGTATCGTCGGTTCTAGTAGGTTTGTTTAGTTTCAACCCAGTCCCTATGGGTGTTGAAATGGATTTACTATCAGTCATCCCGAACTTCCGGAGAATCTTATCTATATGTCTATGTTGGGTTAGAATGACTTGTTTTTGTGATATGTCACAGTTTATTTCAAATCCAACAAAGAAGGTGGGGTTATTTTCTATTTTTAATGTGAAATATTTATTAAGAGTATTTATGAGGTCTTGTGTCCAATCATCATGGTTACTTGCTAACAGCATATCATCTACATAGGCTATTAAAAATGCCATTGCGCCTGTGCTGTCTTGTTTAGTATACAATCATCAATCAATTTTTGACTGGGTAAAACCAGCTTGAACTAGGACTTACAACCAAAACATTTTTGGGGTTAGTGGTTATTGGGAACCAATAAAAATCTATTTTGGTTTCTGGTTACTGATTATTGGTTCAAAGTGTAATTATTTTGTTGTTCTACACTCCACCTACACTCGTTCACTAACCATTAGCGCTACTACTTTCGATAGCATAGACTAACACTTTCAGGTTGTGCAAACAAACACGACTTTTTTTGTCCATTCACCCGAGAATGCTGAAACTCGTTTCCCACTCAAACTGTAATCTCGTAATGGAGGGAGATCGTTCATCTTCCTCAAACTTATATTTTGTACTTCCGTTTATTGCATTAAAGTATCTCTAACTAACTCATTCCTTTCTTTGGATTTCAACCTCACTTCATATTTGATTACTAGTTATTGTTTTGGTTAACCAAAACAACTTTTCTGGTTATTGGTTGTGGTTACTGGTTATTGGTTAAAACAAAATTTGGGGTAAAATAGACAAAAAAATTTTCTCCAGATCAAATTATCTATAATTAATAATTTTTCAGGAAATAATTAGTAATTTTTGAAAATAATAATCAATAATATTAATATTTTATGAAAATTAATAAAAACTGATTCTTTCTGGTTATTGTTCTAGTTAAAGGTTTCAGCATTTTACAAGAACTGGTTATTGATTATTGGTTAGGTGAAAGTTTTTAATGTGATAACATTTTTATTTTCTAAATGGGATCTGTTTTCGAATTCGATGTTTCTTTATTTTCCTATTTTTTCTCACACATAGATAAAATATCGATATATGTTTACATGTATTTTCCATTTAACATTGAAAAATATAGATTTTTTTATATATCGAATTTTTATAAACCAGATCGATATTTATTTACGTGTATTTCCCATTTAACATCGAAATCGAATTTTTATCAATATATTAAGTATCTAAAATATTTACAGGAAGAAAATTGGTCGGTGAATAGTCAAATAATATGAAAATGTTATCACATTAATTGTAATCAACTTCAGCCACTGATACTGACCACTAGTTTTTTTTGGTTAATGGTTCCCAAATCAATGTTGTCAATTTGTTTCGGTTTTTAATGGTTATTGTTCTGGTTATGGTTGTGGTTAAAAGCCTTAGCTTGAACTACTCTAGAGTTCAACAGATTGTATCAGCTTTTCAACGAGGTTTTGAGGCCATATAAGGACTTTATGAGTTTTAGGCATTTATTGTCGCCTATTTGGCAGCCTTTGGGGGAAGATATTAATATTGGGTATGTTATTTGTGAGTTAAGAAATGCTGTTTTAATATCGAATTGTACAAGATTTAAACTGTACTTATTGGTAACTGACAAAATCCATCTGATTAACCAGTATTGGACTACCAGGGCATATGTTTCAGTCAAGGAATAGTGAGTGCGATCTTTAAAACCTCGTGCAAAAAGCCTAGCCTTTGGGATATGAACCCCTAAGTTATTAGGTTTTGTGGTAAAACACCACTTAGTATCTACCAACCTCACATTCCTTTCTGTAGGGACAACTTCCCAAACGCCCATATCTGACAATGAATTCAGCTCATCCTTTATGGCCTGAAGTCATTGTTCCCTGAGGGGATTGGATTCAACATCCTCCCAACTCTGAGGAATATAGTCCTCAATATATTTATTGCTTCGTTTATTATATTTAGTAATACAGGGGTATCTATAGTATCATTATCGTGTTCTATTATTTGTTTATATCATTATTATTATTTGTATTTTTTTTTCTATTATATTTTAAGTTTTGTCAAACCTGACATCGCAAGTGACGTACAATTTCTCCATTAATGGGTCTCTAATGCTATACCCACTATTGGTATAACCTACAAAAATTCCTTTATCGGATCGTTGAGTTAGTTTTGGATGTTCTATGGTATTTTTTCTTTTATTCTTCGTGGCCTGTTGCTGATGGACTTCTATAGGGATGTGCCTATGAGCGAAAGATCCAAAAACTCTCATATTTGATATGTCCGGCTTTGTGCCATAAAACATTTTAAATGGTGTTTTATTTTTGGGGTTTGCCCTAGTTGGGCTTCTGTTTATGATATAAACTTCCGTCACAACAGCCAAAGACCAGAATGTGAAATCTAAGTTCGAATCGAACAACATAGCCCTAACCCTTGCCATTATAGTCTGATTTTGCCTTTTGGCGATTGCTTTCAGTTCCTGGGAATACGGAACAACTGGCTCAAGGTTTACGCCATTCTTCTCACAAAAAGACTTCATATTCGAATCTAAATATTCCCTAGCGTTATCGCATTGTAGAGTAGCTATGGGATGATCCGGAAATTTTGACTTTAATTTTGAATATAATTTTTTAAAATCCTCGGAGACCATGGACTTCTTTTCAATAGTGGAAACAAAAGTATATTTTGTGGCATGGTCCACAAAGATTGAAACATATTTCTCACCATATATTCCTGGCAAAAAAGGACCCTTTGTGTCTGACGAAACAAGCTCAAGCTTCCTCTCTGGTTGTGTGCAAGTTCCATTGTCCCTAATCTTCTAGAGTTAACTTTTATGCAGACCTCACAAAGGCTGAACTCGTCATCACAAAAATTAATTCCGGAAGGAATACCTCTTGAGACCTTTGCTAAGAACTTTAAATTTTTTCCTGACAAATGCCATAATTTTCTATGCCACATTAATTTTTTATCTATTTTTATATTATCTATTCTTTCATTGGACTCCTTGTTGTCACTTGTTATATTATCTTTATTTGTTATATCATTATTATTATTATTATTATTATTATTATTATTATTATTATTATTATATGTTCCTGTTTCCTCATATACTTCGTGTTTTTGTGAATTATTGTTTTCGTTTATAACATCTAAATTTTCTATTTTTTTCGTGATTCTCGTTTTCTACGTTATTATTATTCGATTCATTTATATTATTATTATTTTTATTATCTGCATTCTCTTCGCTTCTATTACTTCCTCTTCTATTTCATTTTCCATCAATTCGTCTTGGGAATTTATGTTAGGCATACATGCTAATTTATTTGATTTATTATTATATGGACATATTTTATTTAGTTCGTCTTGTGGTTCTATAATATTGACGGTTGTTTCTGATACTATTCCGTATTTCACAATGTATACACCTCTTATTTTAAGGGCTGAAAATACTACTTCGTCCGTACCACGGACGTATATATGCGCTACTGAGAAATTTTGGTCAATGCCAAGCACTCAGTTTTCAGTGATTTTAATCCCTGATAGAAAATCGATGTTTAATGACGGTATGTAATGTACATTCATGAGTTTTATTACAGTCTGTTTTCATTCCAAATTTTTGACTTTTGTAAACATTGTGCTAATATGTGTGGCAATTAATAAGGTATCCTGGATTGCACACTCCAGTTCTATAGGTTTATCTAACATAATTGGGTTGGATAATTTCAACAAGTCCGATATCACATGTGCAACAGCACCACCATCTAACATTATGCGTTTAGTGAGGGGGACATAGTCCAAAGATGACACTTGTCCATTATCCTTTGATGTGATTAAGTTTATTAAATTATTGTGTTTGCTTATTTCCGATTCAGAGTTTTTATACCTTAGCATCATAGACCACTGAACATAATTTTCCTTTTTATATTTATTATCATTATTAGTATTATTTCGTCCGTATCGTGTGTTTTGTGCAGGACCATCTAATTTATCTTGGGGTTTTAAACCCTCTTTATTTGACGGACAAACCTTCGCTATGTGTCTTGAAGCATACTATCATATTCAAATTTGGCAAAGTATTTTGATTTTGACTATTATTATATTTTTTATTTTCATATTTATTATTGTTGACTGAAGACATTTCAGGTTGTTGATTATTATTATATGTTATTTTCCCCTGATTTAGATTTTGATTGTGGTATTGATTCCTATTATTATTATTGAATCTATTATAATTTCCACCATATTGGAATCTTTGACTTTTATTATTGTGGTTAAAATTACGAAATTTATTATTATTAAATTTTGACTTTTTCTGGTCGTATAGTCTATCTGACCTTTCGATTAACATGGCATGAAGTGTTTCTATTGTTTTTTGGTCCTGACTTGGTGTATTAAATTCTAGTCTTGTCATATCATAATCCATGTTTAGAGATATTAACAACTGTTCTATTTCCTCCTGTTTACCTAAAGGTTTCCTACAATCTATTATTTTTTGTGCTAATTGTGAAAAAAGATCTAAATAACTATGCATGTTTCCCTCACTATCATATTTAAGTTTCTGAAAGGCTTGTTTTGCATTAATGTACGTGACCTGAGTACAGCTTTTATATCGCTCATCTAATACTTTTAATATTTGGTTTATTGTTCGGAGGTCTTTTACATGTTCAATGAGTTCATTATTTAACCCTTGATATATATTAAAGCTTTGCCCTTCTCTTGATTTCAGAAATAAGACATTTGGTTGGCTGGAATTGCATTTCCAGGATCCGGATTCAAAAAAACGTTTAATTCTAGGCCAAAAAACAATACTTCGGTCTCATGGGATATAGTCCCTCAGCATATAAAGTCGATACCATTGTGGTTCTCCACGCTTCATAATTCCTTCCATCAAAAACTTTTTTAGTGTCAAAACATGACATTGTCTTTAATTAAATTTTAGGAATGGAATTGGAGGATATAGACCCTACCTCTGAAACACAAGAACTTAAAATTACAGGGTATCACAGTCTCAACCACACGATAGGGAATGCAAAGTATTATATCAAAATATAACATTCAATTATCAATCAATATTATAAAATAATTTTTCTATTATATTACTTTTTGCTGACGATGAAATGATCTCTTTGCTGTTGTTTCAATTAGATGACCGTTTAATATTGATCAAATTCTACCTCCAAAATTACTCAAAGTTGATCAGTCGATATAGGAATTAATCTTCCAAAACGAATAATAAAATCTGTCAATCAAGTTTAAACATAAAATTAAATGTTCAGTCAATTATATTTTATCACATTGTATGAAAGAGATTAATTCCCAAAGAAATTATCCGTTAGCATTCAATGAATGAATGCAACATCATTATACATGGACATGAAAATATTTGTCACCAAGATTAGGATTTATGTCTAAATTTTCTATTGTTGAATTCAATATAATAAATTCAACAAAAGATTTCTCGTTCATGCAATTCAAGGCACACAAGATAAAGTTGGAAAGGAATACCCAAAATATTTTTCAGGTTTAGACTTCCCAAATTTACTGTTACCAAATCTACACGAAAATATGCCAAAATATGTATTAAAACATGAAAATTTACGAATTTTGAGAGAATTTTTGGACACCAATACACAAAACAATTATTAATTAAGCTAAATTTTCGACTTATCCTTTATATTTCTTCACAGGTGATTATGTTTTCCTTCGATCTTTTTCTTCTTTTCTTGATTAGCTGAAATTGGACTTCGATGATTCCACACAAAATTGACTTAATTTTGACTTTTCTTATTTCAATTGTCTCCGTAACATAGCAAAAACAACTGCCAACCGCTTTTTACTCGATGTTCCAGCTTACCAAACCAAAAGACTGTTTCAAACTTTATTTGTTTCTTCCAGATTTTTGACTTTGACGACTTTACTGGCCCCCAGGAATTCAATGTTGTTTTCATTAACTTTGGTTTTCGATCAATTATATCAAATTATACTTTCGACACTTTAATTTTTCACATTTACTTTTACAAAAAAATTTCACTTTTCCTATCACCTTGCGTGATGGAATTACACGGCGCTAAGTCCTTTCACCTTACGTGAAATAACCACAAACTTTTAAATTCACTTTGAACAATTAAAACATTCCAATTACTTTTACCACTGTGCGATCACATGCTCTGGCTACCATGTTGAGGAGAGATGAGATCTTTAGATGCAAAAGCAGTGAAAAAGAAACTATAATTCAAAAATATTTATTCACAACATCGTGGCAACGGCGACTGGCGAGCGAAGAACAACCTCCGTTGATTAGAGATGGAAAAACGGTCAAGTGGACGACTAGTGTCGCCACATATAAAAAGTAGAAAAGTTACGCGTACATCATTTACAGTTTAGGTATAAGTTCATACCAATATATTCGTGAGGGAGCGAGGGAATCGTATTCCAACATATAGTATAGTGAGACATACACCATCACATCTATTTTTTGTTGACTATAGCGCTCCCAGTGGCTATGGAAACCTCCAATAACGGATTAATTGTTTGACTTTTGAAGTGAGGTTTAACTTTCAAGGAAAGAAACAAGTTAGTTGAAATACTACAATTTTGAGGAAGATGAGCGATCTCCCTCCATTACGAGATTGAAGTTTGAGTGGAGATGTGAGGCGTACAGAACGAGGATCGAAAGAACTTGAGACTTTTTACTTTAACGACATTTTATTAGCGACTGAAATATATTTTACAACTGAAATAGGAAATGGCGAAGCAACAGTGTTATCAGATTGAGAATGGTAGGGGAAGCACTTCGTGATGAGAGTGTACATATGACATATATATATTGTGTGTTTGTGATGATGATGAAGAAAGAGAGAAGGTGGGATTTCCGTTACAACACCCC
Organism: Ericerus pela; assembly: GCA_011428145.1. Lineage (NCBI taxonomy): Eukaryota > Metazoa > Arthropoda > Insecta > Hemiptera > Coccidae > Ericerus > Ericerus pela. The sequence continues at coordinate 5,109,362 of WOFM01000406.1, read as the reverse complement.
CCTGAAATTTTACCGTTCGAGTTCTTCATCATGTTGTACCCTGAAAGTGAACGAATTATTATTATTAAAAAAAAATATTAAGTACAAAAATGATATATGCATAATGAAAAAATTTCAAAAAAATATTCACATCGTATTATTTAAATATTATTATGGTAACTTTGGTTCCAAAAAAATTTTGTTTTGCTGTGCTTCGAAAAAATAAAATAATCGATTAAAATAAGTAAATAAATAGGTAAATAAATATGATAACATGCAAAGAATATTCAACATTAATATGTTATTTATAGAATGGTATATGCAATAGGCAAAAAAAATAAAAATATAAAAATTGGTAACATGCAAAAAAAAATATTAAAGTATTATGAGTAATAGATGATTCATTCATCGTGTATTTCAAATGTGAAGAAAAAAGAATTCGAAAAAGAAAAAATATTCACATACATATTACATTAAAAGAAAAAAAATGGACAAAGGTATTTTTGATTACGAGTTCATTGGATTTAAAAGAACGTTACGTTTCATTTCTTTTCTAGATGACATGACATGTAAGAGATTGTAGAATAATATACGTTGCATCGCTTATTATCTTTCGTGTATTGCTATTATATTTGAACTGGCGTTTAACATGTTTTTCGATAAGGCAACCTTCTTTCGATTTATCACAATTGCGGTCATGTAATGGGTTTTAATCTTTATTGTGTTTATTGTTAGAGGATTTCCTTTCATAAAATTGTGTGGGAATATTTCGTGTATTTCTCTCACGCTTGTTTGAAAATGTATAGGGTTTTTATTATACAAATTGTAGGGTTTTTTCTTGCTCGATTTTAATGCTTTTTTCTTTGTTGCAATTTTCGAGAAATCGAGTATCTATCTCTTGCAAGAATTTTCTAGTAAATGGTATTGTTAAGTACTCCTTTTTTCCAATAATTGAAGGTTAATTTTTCAGCAATTATTTTCATGTTACGACTTATATTTGGACTTGGGACGACTTGTGCTTTGAAGAAAATTTTTTCGAACATATTATGACTTTGAAATAAACGAATTATTATATTATGTGTAAATATTAGTGTCATTTAATATTTTGACAATTATATTTTCGAATTTTGAACGATCTAATGATTTTGTCAAAATATCTGCTAATTGATTTTCGGAGCTTACTGTTCTAAAAAATATTATTTTTTCTTCAAATGCCTCCAAAATCGAGTAGCATTTGATCATTAGAGCCTTGACTTCTTTTGACTACCCCCAGAACATATTTTTTGGGTCAAAATATTATTCTCCATAATATCCACCATTAATTTATCTCCAAAGATTTCGTAATTCATATACTGCATTACTTTTATTGTATCAAGGGTATCGAAAACTGCAATTATTTCTGCCGCAGTACTTGATGAGGCGTGAATTGTTTGCTTGGAGCAATTCCACTCCACCAAGTCTCCACAAGCAAATAACATAAATCCAGTTATCGATTTTCCCTTTTTTAGATTGCATAATTCTATGTTTGTGTCGTCAACCTGGGGTGCATAAGTGGCATCAATATACGCCTGCATACCATCCCCTTTTGATCTATATATTATATTATAATTTCTAGTTGTATTAACATATCTAAATATTCTTTTTACATAATTCTTTAAAGTATCATTGGAATTATTCTGAAAATGTGAAAAGAAATTAACTGGGAACAATATGTCCGGTCTTGTAAGTCTGGCTAAATATAATAGCCCTCCTATCATTGACCTATATTCTGTATCATCTCTTTCATTTTCTATTTTGTCTATTTTTAATCCCGTTTCCATAGGGGTATTCGTATTTTTTATTTCTGAAATTCCAAATTTTTTAAGCATTTTATCTATATGTTTATATTGTGAGAGTGTTATTGTATTATTCTCTATATTTCTTACTATTTCTAGACCTACAAAGAACCTTGGGTTATTTGTTATGGTAATTGTAAAATCTTTTTGTAGCTCTTCATTTATTTTAGTGATGGATGATTGCGAATTCGACGCAATTAATATGTCATCCACATAAGTTAAAAAATGTTTTTTCATTATTATTTTTTATTACATAAAGACATCTATCACTCTTTGTTCTATTAAAGCCCATATCCCTTACTTTTGCGTCCAATAAGTCGTACCATGATTTGCTGGATGTTTTCAATCCATAAATTGACTTCTTCAATTCGAGTACTTGATTTGTATTTATATTTATACCCTCAGGTCTTTTTACAAAAATGGGTTTTATAATGGGTGAATTTAAATACGCAGTTTTTACATTATATTGCACCATTATTAATTTTTCTTTATTAACTATAGATAATAATAGTCTTATTGTTCCTATGGATGCTACTGGGCCATGGGTTTCAGCAATACCGTATTCGGTTTGATCTTTAAAACCTCTTGCCACAAGTCTTGCTTTAGGTTTTGGATTTCCAAACTCATCAAATTTTATAGTAAAAATCCATCTTGTATCAATGAGTTTTTGGCGATCGTAGTCTACTATTTCCCATACTTTTAAGTCATCGAGAGAATTAAATTCATCATTTATGGCCTTAATCCAATCTTCCCTAAATGGGTTTGTGTCTATTTCAGAAAAAATTTTTTGAATATTATCCTCTATATATATTTTGTTGTATTTTACATTAATATTCATAATTACTGGGTTAATTATCCCTAAATCATATTCATAATTAGCTGTTTTTATTGTTAATGGTTTATTATTCATTAATAGGGATTTTATATTTTGACTTTCGTCCATCTTTACATCACATGAGATATAAGATTTTGTATTATATGGATCTTTCAGACAGTATCCTGTATTTGTATAGCCCATCATTATATTTTTTTCGGCTCTGTGCGCTAACTTTGGGTCTATTTTATTTTTTAATTTTGTTTTTGCTTTCGTAGCATTTTGTTTTCTAACTTCCAAAGGTATATGCCTATAAGTTAGTGCTCCAAAGACTTTAAGATTTTTTAAGTTTGGCTTTATCCCATAAAATAGTTTGTAGGGTGTTTTGAATCCCTCATTCGCCTTTGTGGGTGATCTATTAATTAAATAGGCTGCTGTTACTACAGCATAGGACCAATATTTTATGTCTAAGTTGGCATCAATTAGCATGGCCCGTACTCTCCTCATTAAAGTTTGATTTTGCCTTTCGGCAACACCATTCAATTCAGGAGAATATGATACCACATAATCCATTGTTATACCAACTTCATTGCAATAGTTTATTATTTTTGTATCGGTATATTCCTTGGCATTATCACACCTTATAGTTCCTATTGGATATTCAGGGAATTTATTTTCCATAGATATTATAATATTTTTAAATTTATTTGTAACCTGACTTTTATTAGCAATAGGCATGACAAAAGTGTACTTTGAAAAGTGATCTATAAAAGTTAAGATATATTTCTGGTTTGCCACAGAGGGTGTAAATGGACCCATAATGTCTGAGGACGCTATTTCCAATTTTCGAGTTGGTTTAGTCCTAATACCAGTATGACCCAATCTCAAGTTATTGGCAATACAACATATCTGGCAATTTACAAAATCCTCATCCCTAAAATTCAGATTCTCGGGAATGCCAACTGCCATAGTTTTTAACTTTGGCAGATATCTGGCATTTAAATGCCCAAGTCTTCTATGTATTAGTAATTTTTTATTTATATTATTATTTATTTGTGGTGTATTAATATTATTATTTTCATTATTTTCACCCCCCTGGGGTGGTTCAATATTAATATCTTCTTCTTGAATTTCCAGTTCTACTGTAAAATCATCCCATTCATCGTCTATATTTTGAGTGACGGAGGCACATATTATATTAGATTCAGTATTATTAGTATCATCATTTATTTTATTTTTTTTATTATTATTTTCAATATTATAGTATATATAAAATATTCCTTCTTGTTTCATTGCAGTCATAATTATTTCTGCATTTTCAATAAAATATATATTGGCAATATCTTTCTGTTGATCGATATTAATTATTCCAGTGTTTGTAATTTTTATGGCTGAAATAATGTCTAAGTTTAGATCCGGCACATAATGGACATCATTTAATTCTATCAATAACTGAATCCTACCGGAATTTTCGACTTTAATTACCATCCTACCCGTATGAGTGGCATATAAAAAGGTATTTCTTCCAGCACATTGCAATTTGACTGGAGTCACAAATTTTTTAACATCAATTTATTTATTCAAATCAGATGTTAGATGTACCTCTGCAGCTCCATCCAAAATTGCTCTGTGATTTAATATTTTGTAATTTTCATTATTATTATGTTTATTATTATTAATTAATTCATTTAATAACCATTCATTGTTATTTCTATTAAATTTTTTACCATACAGGACATTTTTACCAGTTGTTCTGAACTATCTTTTTTATTGTTATTTGTTTGACTTGTGTTTGTTTTTGGTGGGTAATTTCCCTGATTACTATTAGTATTATCGTTATTATTATGTTGTTGGGTATTGTTGCTACAATTTTGTGCTATATGCCCAAATTGGCCACATTTGTAACATTTCGGATTATTTTTATTATAATTCCTAACATTACCTCTATAGTTATTACCCCTATAATTTGAATTGCCTCTATAACCATTTCCTCTATAATTACTATTATTATTATTTCCATTTCTATTCGTATTGTTACTTTGGTTCTGGTTTGTTTCATTATTATTACCATTACCGTTACCACCGTTATTATTGAAATTGTTTCTATTCCCATTTTCATAACCATTACGATTATTACCATTTCCTCTATAACTATTTCTTCCTCTATAATTATTATATCTTCCCCTATAATTATATCTATTATTATTATTATTATTATTATTTCTATAATTATTCGATTGATTATTATTATTATTTTGCTTTTTTAAGGTCTGATCCCTAAATTTTTGGTCAGAATCCTCTCTCAATATTCTTTTGAAATTATCTAAATTTTTTTGGTCTGAAGGTAAATTCTCATATTGAATTTTTGCAATTACTTGTTCGTAGCATAAGGCTAATTGCAAATTCTCTAATTCTTCTGATTCAGTAACTTCTTTGCCGCTGTCTCTTACATCGGTCACTAATTCATCCCATTTTTTTAGAAAACCTTTCATATTTCCACCAGGCTGAAATCTGAACTCCATCCATTTTGCCTTTGCCATATTGGCTGTGACTGAAGTTTTCGTACCATAGATATTATCTAACTTTTTTAACATCAATATCGCTGTATTACAGTCCCTTATCTGCTTGGTTATTTCATTCGACACTCTTTCTAATATAAAAGCCTTTGCATTGTCCTGCATGATTAATATATAATTGTAGGAATTCGTGCTCTCCGAAAATATCGTAATATCCGGCTCCCCTAATAGCTGAAATAATCATTCTGCGCCAATCCAAGTAATATTTCCCATTAAATACCTTACCCAATGGCACTTTCATGGGTTTAATTTTGTTTTGGAATGCCATATTTTCTTTAATTTTACGAAATCCTAACACACTTTTTTCTTTATTAATAACAGCTATATATTTCTTATTTTCTTTGGATTCTTTTTCAATTTCCTTAATCAAATTTTCCTTTTCACTATTTCCTTTTTCACCTTTTTTGATATTATCCAGTTTTATTATTTAACTAATTAAAGAATCTATTCATAAATTTCTCTTTCGATTTGTCAGAACTATAAATTCTGCTCGAAAAATAATTTACTGAAGATTCTAAAATTTTAATATATTTAAAACTACTAATTTCTTCAATTCTTCCTGATATATCTATTACAAATGATTCTAATATTATCTCTCCTGTGAAATATCTAACATGGGGTAAATTATAAGTTTCCAACTTTACATCAACAATTTTCTCACCTTCAAACTTTTTTATTAATTCTTTTAATTCTTCCTTCTCAATATTATATTCTCCGATTTTTCCTTCAAACAAATTTATTGTAGGGGACATAAATAGTTTCTATAAAATTTTTCTCTTTCAGCCTCAGTTCAAATACAATTGCACAAATACGAAAAATAATCAACTTCAACGAATATTACCTTTACAAAAAAAAATTTTTATCTTACTATTTCTGCTGTGTCAACAAATGATTCCTGTTTTCTATACTCTGCTGTCTACCGCTGTACTATCTGCTTGAATTTGGTTTGGAGTTGGCCAAAAAATTAGGTCTTCGTTGTATGGATCTACGATGAGTCCTCGATGATGGGAGCAGATTTCCTTTGGCTGTTCACTCGATCTCTTTGGCGGTCCTTTCTGGATTTAGCGTTCGATGACTTCCAGGATTGGCCGTTATTAAGTCGAGAACTTCAGTTTTAAATTTTTGTTTTATTTTTGAATTTTTCAAAAATTAAAAATAAATTAAAATTCGAGTTTAAAATTCTTGAAAAAACAAGGTAAATACTTCGTGCATTAATTAACAGAAAACATGAAAAATTTTTTGCACAACAGTAAATGAATTCAAAAAATTATTTTTCCATTAATTCAGGATTTTTCAAGTCTCTCCTCAAAGTTCTACCGCAGCGATGGCTACCATGATGTGAGGTGTACAGAACGAGGATCGAAAGAACTTGAGACTTTTTACTTTAACGACATTTTATTAGCGACTGAAATATATTTTACAACTGAAATACGAAATGGAGAAGTGTAATGATAATTTCGTATCATTCATAATATTTCTCTCTTCAATATATATTTCACATATATATATCAATCACCTAAAACAATTCTTATTATAATGACGTCATGTAAACAAGTCATTACTTGCCTTTACTGACTCATTTGTTCTACATATTATGTTTATAAACAAACATAAATACACTTTTCATAACAACTCTTTTCTATGAAACCATTCTGCAGATACTGCAAATACCCAAAATCACCATTTATGTCATTTCCTTAAACTCCTATTGGACAATATCTAAACTTGTATTGTCATAATTCTCCAATCATATTACTACCATTTCCACTCTCCAAGAAATCGCCATATTCTCCTCCCAAAACATCTTACTATAAAAACTCATGTAACTATGTACATTTTAATCCATATATCTCTTTTTTACCTTATCATCTTTACCTCTTTGTTAATATTATTATTCTTACGTAACTTACAATTTCACTGTTTTATATTGTGTCTAATACAA
>WOFM01000406.1:4990138-5097716 GCA_011428145.1 Ericerus pela | reverse complement strand
GCACGTCCTCAAGTACATTATGTCATGCCAGCTGATGAAACCATACGTCCGATACAAGGTCCAAGTGGAAAAATATTTGATGGTCAATATTACTTGGACTGGAAACGTATGATAATAGCCTTAATAAGGGGTTTGGGATATTGGGATGTTTTTGGACCACACCCTGAACTAAAAATTTATATTGATATGAGAAAGTGACGATCACTAATATGAAAGATTTCACATTAGCCGAATAAGAACAACAACCAGCGATGATATTAAACGAACACCATTGAAGAAACACTAATTTTGAAGTCAACACAATAAGTAAAAGATTCAGTTTTAAGATCTCATTTTATTTTATGTTCACGTAACAACATTTGGAGATCAACTAACTAACAGTTGAAATACAAATATACAATCAGCTATAGCGGATGATGTCACAAGCAGTGACCACGATACGACTAAATATATCGACTATGAGCGAGGTAATGAGGAGCATGTTCTCATACTCCACCTCAAATCATATATGAACAAAAACATATCGTGAATATATGATTTGGACAAAACAAAGTCCAATGAAATAACAACTAATATATATCGTGGTGAAGCTTAATAATTATAAACGTATTAAAATATTAAAGTATTCGTGTAATCGTGTATGATAATTATCACAGTCCGTATAAAAATATAAAATATATAAAATGGTAAAAATATGACTGTCAGAACACATATAAATGGTAAACATATAAATCACAAACAGCTATATTAAATTTAGGTCATTACAAAAATTGACAAATGCAGGCTTTGGCAGACCCTTAGTAACCAAGTCACCCAATTGTTGGGACGTTGGAATATACATATAAATAAATGATTTGTCAATGTGTGAACATATGAATCTATACTTAGTGTCGATGTGTTTCGATCGTTTGGAATTCCATCTAACTGACTTTATGAGTCCCAGGCAGCTCTGATTGTCCTCGTAAATCACGGATCTTTTAGAGTGGTCAAACCAAAAGTCATTAATTAAATTTTGCATCCACAGTCCTTAGGATGTTGCTTCGCACAAGGCAATAAGCTCACTCTCAGTACTAGAGAGAGCAACAGTGGGTTGCTTCCTACTAGACCAGGAAACCACAGATCCAAATACTTTTACACAATAACCAGAAATTGATTTGCGAGTAGAGACGCAATTTGCCCAATCAGTGTCAGAGTAGATTTCTATTATATTTTTATTATTATTATCCCTATTATAAGTCAAATTTAATTGTGAAGTAGTTATTAAGTATTTTAAAACTTGTATTAAATATTTATAATGTTCGTGTGTGGCTGTGCTTTGAAATTGACTGAAGTATGATATCGCAAAGCAGATATCTGGACGAGAACCCAACATAAGACAACCCAACAATTGCTGATATTGATTATTCAAATTACAATCTATTCCATTTAAATCACGATGCAATTGTAGTTTGGGTTCAATCAGAGAATGTGTGGGGATACAATCCAAAACACCAAAACGTTTGGCAACAGACTCAATTAAAGATTTTTGATTTATTTCCAAAAGTCCATTCTCACGATCATAATTTATGTTTAAACCTAAATATTTATTAATCATTCCCAGGTCTTTACACCTAAATTTTTTGCTAATTTTATTTTTGTTGTCTATTATTAAATCATTATTATTGGAGCTGATGATAACATCGTCAATGTAAGTTAGTAAATAAACTATAGAATTTCCTTGTTTATGAATATATAAACAGTCATCAGCTATGCCTGGTTTAAAATCTAATGAAACCAAAAATTCATGGAACATAGTATTCCACACCTTAGGTGATTGTTTTAATCCATATATGGATCGGTTTAGTAATAAAACATTTCTATTTTTATCTAAATTACGTTCAATGCCTTCTGGAATTTCTAAGAAAACTTTGTCTTTAATTTTACCATTTAAAAAGGCACTACAAATATCAATTTGATGAATAAAATATTTAAATTTATTACTCAAGGCAAGTAACGCACGAACTGTTGACAGTTTGGCAACTGGAGCATAGACTTCGGTGAAATTAAAACCTTTTTGTTGCTGAAATCCGCGAGCCACTACCCTAGCCTTGTACAAAACATTACCAGCAGAATCAGTCTTTTTAGTAAAGAGCCATCTACACGTGATTGTTGGATCATCCGTTGGACGTTTGACCACATTCCAAGTTTCATTGGAAGTCAAAGCATCAACTTCATCTTGAATCGCTTTCTTCCAGTGATCAGACTCAGAGGACCTCAACACCTCCTCAAATGTCAATGGGCAATCACTTTCAACAGCATTAGCTATGAAAAAGCAAGAATCTATAACATCACCAAAATCTAGTATATTATTAATTTCTCCATCCACTTCAATACTATCAACATTCGTTTCGTCAACTTCCTTTATTATAGGGTCAGAGTCATCATATTTTGATTTACCTATAGACTCTTCATTGAACTCAACATCTCTAGAGAGATGGATTTTACGTTTAGTCAAGTCCAGTAACTTGTAACCTGCTGGCAAATATCCCACAAACTTCAATTTATTACTCTTTTTCTCAAATTTATCCGAACTGTGAGCGAAATCCAACATATAAGCATCGCAGCCAAAAACCCTCAACTTTTTATAATCATACTTCTCACGGTGCCATCTTTCATAAGGAATGTAACTTTTATTGGTTGGACACCGATTTAAAATGTAAGCAGCACACAATAAATCCTCACTCCAGTAAATTTTATCCAGGCTGCTTTCATATATGAGAGTTCTGGCCCTCTCTCCAAGAGTACAATTCATTTGTTCAGCTTTACCGTTTTGCTGAGGACATCCACCAACAGTGGGTTATATGGAAATTCCTTTCTCAACACAATATGCTTTAAACTGTGAATTTATATATTCGGTACCACGATCGTACCGTAATCTCTTTACATTTATATTAAATTTATTAGAAACCAATTTGTGATATTCAACAAATTTTGACAATACCTCAGTTTTGTTGTTCAGCAGATATACAAAACAAAAATTCGAATAATCAACGAACGTTAAAAAATATTTCTTGTCATTATACGACACTGGATTTATTATACCACAGACATCAGTATGGACTAATTCCAACGGACTTTTTGTTTTTTGTTCATGTCTGTCGAAAGGTTTTTTATGTTGTTTCCCCATAATACAGGGTTCACAAAATATTTCTCAATTATCAGACATATTAGGAATACGACCTTTATTAGACAACAGCTTGACATCATTATTATTCAAATGTGCAAGTCGCTTATGCCATAACTCTAAAGAATTTTTATTTTTATTTTGTGTCAAATTACATGATTCCATTACGTTATTATAAAAAGTTATTGTATATAAATTTGTTAAATTACTTTTCCCGGTTATAATTATGTTATTAGTTTTGTTACTTATTACATTAACAGACACTTCCTCAAATACAGACCTACATCCAGCTCTTGTCATACATTTGACTGAGAGAAGATTGGTCGGAAGGTCCTTAGCAAATCTAACATTCTTTAATGTGATATTAATTCCATTTTCAGTTTTTAATTTCACAGTACCAACAGCTGAAACAACAAGTTCAATGGCCTTTTTGGCAACCATTATCGACTGAGGTTTTGTCAACATAATATATTCAGCAAATAATGAAATATCATTCACAATATGTGAAGTACATCCTGAATCTAACACAAAAACAATCTGTGGTGGTGCAGAAACTTTCGAAATAAGACCCTGATCAGGTACCAAGAAAGTCAAATCGATCTCAGAACATTCATTATTATTATTATTAAAAACATTATATGACTGTGAATTACTATTTCCATTATTATTACTATTATTATTATTATTATTCCTCTTATTATTCCCTCTGTTTATAGTTCGATTATTATTTTTAGTATAAAAATTTCTAGCTATGTGTCCCTGCTTATTACAGAAATGACATCGAATATTATTATTATAATTTTGATTCAAATTCTGATTACTAGACAAACCTGAATAATTATTATTACTAGAATTGTTGTCTTTATTATTATTTGACTGACTACGATTACGCTGATTATTAACATTACTATTCCTAAAACCACCATGATTTCTAAAATTACGGTAATTCGATCTACCCCTAAATTTATTGTGATATCGTCCGCTTGAATTATAATTTGAACCGAAAAAAGCATTCTCTTCACCAGGAACACTTCCTGATGAAGGTTTTGGATTTGATGCATCAGGAGCGGAAGGCAAGCTTCTCGTCATCTTTTCGAGGTCCAGTTCACGTTGGAAATTAATAACCTTTCCAATCGCAACTTCCCACGATAGATTGTCAGCATCCTGCATCATTATTTTCAGCGGATGGAAATCACTTGGCAACGATCTCATCATAGTTAAAATACATTGTTTTACAGACGTTGTCTCACCCATTTCAGCCAAACGTCGAGTAACAGACCAAAATTCCATCAAGTAATCCTTCAGCTTATCACCAGGCTTGAATCGCATCGAGTACATCTTGGTTCTCAGCTCAATCATCGTCATGTCGTTGTCCCTTCCAGCAAGCTGCACAATTGCCTGAAACATTGTTTTTGCCATATCGTAAGTCTGGATCGCCTCGATAAAGTTGTCAGCAACATTATTAGCAATGTAAAACATCGCCTTTGAATTCAGCTTTTCCGATTCTTCAGTACGATTCCTACCCGACGGAACAGAATTATGTACAACACTATATAAACCTTCTTTTCGAAGCAGCAGATCCATCCGGCATCGCCAAGTACGCCCATTATCTCCGTTGAACGGTTCCAGCATCAATTTCATTTCACGTTCCATTTTCGTTAATAGTCGCACAGCAAACAGCAAAAATCAGCGACGAAAAAATATCACAGGCAGACAGCCAAAAATTACACGAAAATGAACAGGAACAAACTAGACATACCACTTGAGAATACCGTTTACATCAGGATCAAACAAAGAGAATTTAAAATTGAATGATGGTTACTTGGCAAGTTTCTGCAGCACAATTTTGCTTAGACATCACAATGGCAGCCTCTTCAAGTACGATGACTGGGCCCATAACCTGTGAGAAAGTGACGATCACTAATATGAAAGATTTCACAATAGCCAAATAAGAACAACAACCAGCGATGATATTAAACAAACACCATTGAAGAAACACTAATTTTGAAGTCAACACAATAAGTAAAAGATTCAGTTTTAAGATCTCATTTTATTTTATGTTCACGTAACAACATTTGGAGATCAACTAACTAACAGTTGAAATACAAATATACAATCAGCTATAGCGGATGACGTCACAAGCAGTGACCACATTACGACTAAATATATCGACTATGAGCGAGGTCATGAGGAGCATATTCTCACAATTGAAATTATGGATAATCTACAATACAGACCATCTTCAAATTCTGCTAAAGCATACTTTAAAAACAAGAATGTGCAAAAGCATTTATTATGGAACGAATGACATATAATGTATCAAAACAAATTAGGGAATGTAAAACAGTGGATCAAATTTTTGAAAAATTAGATATAACTTACAGTTCTAAAACCAAAATAGTTGCAAATATGGCAAAATCAAAATGGACTGCTTTTCGATTTACACCAGGTGGTAATATAATAGGTTTTTTAAATAAATGGGACATATTAGTACAAGAAGTTCGTGATGCAGGGAAGGAGGTATCTGAAGAAGAGGAATTGGAAAACCTTTAATTGGCATTAGGATACGAACAAACCCTTGCAAAAATGCAATTTGATAACCTCCCTGAAAATAGAAAAAATTTAGAAGTATTCAAACAAATATTAAAAGAAGGCGGTGATAAAAAAATGAGAGATAAACAAATTAAATTACAATACCAATCGTCTAACAAAAAATTTGATAATAATGGGAATAAATTTAAAAATAATAATACGAATTATAATAATAATAAAGACAATAGATGGAATAAAAATAATAATTATAGAAATAATAATCCAAGAAATGAAAATAATAATCAAAATAATCAAAATAATTATAATAAAAACCAAAATAATAACAGAAATAATGATCAGTCACCTAGAAAAAATAATAAAGAAGAAAGATGTTTCATATGTAACCAAACGGGACATTATAAAAATAAATGCCCTGATTATAAACCAGAAAATAAAGAACAAAATAAAGAAAAACCAAAAAATAAAGATAAAAAAGAAGAAGAAAGACCAATAAAATTATCATACATGGTCAAAAAATACAACAATAATGAAGATTGGCTCTTGAAAAAATTAATTAAAGATAATACAAAAAATGAAAATTATATACACCTAAAAAAAAAATGTTACTTGATGGGGGGCGGAAGTCCATCTCACATCAAATATGGAGAAATTAATTAATGTAACAAAATTTAAAATTCCATTAAAATTACAGTGTGCACTTAAAGATACGTATTTATATGCTACACATATGGGAAACATGAGAATATTAGTAGAAAATGAAAACAAAATTCAAACAGCAATTGAGTTATTATAAGTCCATTATGTACCAGATCTGTCATTAGATATTATGTCTGGAATTAAAGTGACAGAATCTGGAATTTTACATATGGACCAGGGAAAAGAAAAAATACAAACATATTTCATAGAAACAGGAGACATTTTATTTACATCTTATAAAATTGATGGTGTCTTTCAGGTAAATTACGATTACATAAATATACCAAAAAAATGTATGCCCGTCACTCAAAATCAAGATGACGATGAATGGGATTCCTTTTCTGTCAAATTAGAAATAGAAGAAGAGGAAGAAGAACCCATTAATAATAATAATTCAGAAGAGAATAATGAAAATAATAATATTACAACAGAAAATAATAATAATGAGGATAATAATAATAAAATAAAATAAATAATAATAATACTCCAGATAATTCGTTAGAAATAATACAAAATAATACAAATAATCATAAAAAAATGATTTGGCATAGACGATTAGGCCATTTAAATGGAAAATACATGAGATATTTACATAAAGTTACAGTTGGAATTCCAAAAACAATTAATTTTAAAGATGATGATTTCATCAATTGCGAAATCTGTAAAATAGCCAATAGCCAACGTCTAGGTCATAATAATGTTAGAAATAAACCCCAAAGGAGACTGGAAATTATATCATCTGATATCATGGGACCATTCACACCAACAATAGCCAATCAAAAATATATATTAACATTCATTTACAACTATAGCAAATACACCTTCGTGATACCAATATCGAATAAAAGTCAGGTATTTACTGAATTCAAAAATATTTTTCACTCAATGAAAAACAAATTCCCCGAAACACCCATAAGTCAAATAAGATGTGATAATGCAAAGGAATACACGGATCAAAAATTAGTTAAATTTTGTGAAGAAAATGGAGTACAAATTGAAAATGTAGTTCCTTACTCGCCAGAATTAAATGGAATTGCTGAACGTCAAAATCAAACTTTGATGAAAAGAGTAAGAAGTTTACTAATTGATGGTTATCTAGATATTAAATATTGGGCACATGCAATAGCTACAGCTGCATATTTAATAAACAGATCACCAACAAGAGTAAATTCAGAGTATAAAACTCTATACGAAATTTTTTTTGGTAAAAAACCCAATTTGGATAATTTAAAAATTTTCGGATCATTAGTTTATAGACATATTCCATTAGAAGTTCGACAGCAGAGTGCAACTAAATCTAAAAATAAAAATGAATCAAATTTCATAAATACCCCAATAGAAACATCTCTGAAAATTGAAGAAGATGAAAATTGCACAGATGATACGGAATACCGTTCAATGATCGGAGCTTTATTATATCTGGCTAGAATAACAAGACCAGATATTTCATTTGCAGTAAATTTCGAGGTTCCAAACGAAATCAAATTCAAAATTAAAAAATCATGTGAGACGAATATTCAAATATGTAAACACGACAAAAGAATACTCAATTAAATTCACATCGGATAGTAAAGTCATACACTCTCGTTGATGCATCTTATGCCCCAGATGTAAAAGATCACGAAATTAAAATATCAAATTTAAATTTAGGAAAATCTATATCAGGATTCTTAATATATTTAAATGGGGACTTAATTAATTGGAATGTAAGAAGACAAACAATCGTAGCTACAAGCTCAACTGCTGCTGAAATAATTGCGGTATTTAATGCTTTGGACGATACACAAGTTACATTCCTTTTACAAAAAGAAATATTTGAAGAAATGACCCCGTAAGAATATTTGAAGATAATATATCAGCCCTCAGAATAATGTTGGGAGGAGCTCAAAAACGAGCAAGGGCCTTAATGATAAAATGTTATGCCATTACACAATCGGTAGAAGATAAATAAATTGAATTCAAAACTGTTGGTACAAATTCACAACTAGCAGATATGCTAACAAAAAGTCTCGACAAACAAAAATTTAGAAACCTAGTTGACAAAAACATCAAATCTCTCACAATAAAATTTCTCGAATTCATAATAATTATTTGGGAAAATCATTTATTTCAAAAAGGGAAGTAATACAAATATTAAAAGTTAATAATATGTCAAGTCACGAATCACTGAATATAATAATCTCGCTTTTTGTAATATAGTACATGAAAATATAATATTCGAGAAAAAGAAAAATCACATGTTCAAACAAAATTAATAATATATTATATTCTTTAGGCCAAAAAATACTTGTTGAAACAAACTTTATTTTCGTGTAGGTATTCATTGTCATCTCTGCAAATTCAGCTTTTGAATGAACAGAGATTTGAATACAAATCATCGACATGATTTCACACATTTAGTTGATATTAGTTTATCACATTTCGGAATACCCTTATTCAACAAGTACTAAACAAAATTGAACAAAATTTCTCTCAAACAACATGAAAGATCGAAAAAAATATCCGAATTGAAATCCGTTAACGCAATACAATATGTCAATAAATAATTTCGAAAATACATCGAAATATATGTTGTAATCTAGTCATTATTAATCATTTATTTAATTTTATGTAATTTATTTTATTTTATTTATTTTGTTTGGGAAATGAACATAAATGTGTAATAATATAAAAATTCAAAATTAATTTTCGTTCTCGCGATAATTCATGTTCGCTCGTTTTGTTGGTCTGCGGCGGGGGAGGGGGTGTTGTTCTACACTCCACCTGCACTCGCTTACTAACACTTAGCGTAACTACTTTTGATAACATAAACTAACACTATTCAGGTTGTGCGAACAAACACGTCTTTTTTCATTTGTTCACCCGAGAACGCTGAAACTCATTTCCCACTCAAACTTTAATCTTGTAATGGAGGGAGATCGTTCATCTTCCTCAAACTTGTAATTTGTACTTTCGATCATTGCATTAAAGTATCTCTAACTAACTTGTTCCTTTCCTTGGATTTCAACCTTACTTCAATAATCATTCCACTTTCTGCAATCTTCTGAAGGACTAATCCAACGTGGATCATATGTTCCTTGATTGTTGTAGAGAATATCAACAGATCGTCAACGTAGGCAGTAACACAATAATCTAGGTCTGCTAAAACAATTCTCATTGTGGCTATAAAGGCTTGCATTGAATCTTTTAGACCAAATGCAATTCTATTAAAAACGTAAGGTTGTCCGTGAAAACAAAAGGCAACGTATTTTTGAGAGTCAGGATCAATCGGGATTTGAAGGAATCCGTTCCTTAAATCTATTTTCTAAAAATACTTCGCTCCACTAAACCAGGTTTTAATGTTATCGATTGGTGGGACGATATCACCACTGGTTCCCATATACTGGTTGATTTTTCTCAAATCGAGTACGGGTCAAATTTCTCCAGTCTCCTTATGAGTGATGGTTGAAGGAGAAAAATATTCACTCGCTCTAAATCTAGGATCGCTTGTACTTCAGGAACTAATGCTTTAGGTATTAATGAATATTTTAGATCGAGTTTTGGGATGTTCTGGCTCATTTGTAATTTATGAACGTACTTATTACAACATCCCACATGATTAACAAATAATTTGTGGTACGAACGGAGAAGATCTGAGAATTGTGATCGAATATGATCAGGCAATTCAACTTTTTCAATCTTATTAGTAATTTGTAGTCCGATATCAGTAGGAATTTCTTC
Organism: Ericerus pela; assembly: GCA_011428145.1. Classification (NCBI taxonomy): domain Eukaryota; kingdom Metazoa; phylum Arthropoda; class Insecta; order Hemiptera; family Coccidae; genus Ericerus; species Ericerus pela. Next base: position 5,087,584 of record WOFM01000406.1, on the reverse strand, counting down.
TTCTGATCGAATAATTATGATCGAGGTTAATCTTCCAAGTTGGGCTCCAGGAATTTGTATTCGTTGACCTGGATTATCTGGATCGGCGCATTCGAGTATTCTGCTTCTGGTCTTCGGATTGATGTCGTAGTCGTATAAAAACTGACGACCAAGTAACAATGGTGCATTTAGGTCCTTGCATATTCGAGCTATGACAGTAATTGTCCTATTAAATCCGGTATCGGTTGTAAAGATAAAGTCGATACAAACACTTCCGACTACTTTAATTTTTGGTTTACCTAACGCAGCTTCAACTTTCTGACAAGGTGATTTCATTTTCAAAAAGTGGACTTTGGGATTTTCAGCTTCAAGTTTTCTAAGAAAACTTTCTGTTATAAAGCTGTACGGCGATCCTTGATCGATGTAGGATACCTACTTATTTCCTCCTTCCTGAAGTCTTACTGGAACGGCGTAAGCGTAGAAGAATGGTCTTTTATTGATGTATTCCTGAGTTTGGAGTTCTTCCAAATCAGAATCAACATCGTCTATTAGACAAAAGCACGATGCTAACGAGGGTTCGTTGGTTTGTGATCGTTCAACGGATTCTGAAGGTTCATCATACAAATTTTGATCGTGATTTATGATCAAGCGAGCGCTAAGAAATTCTCGGTCAGGTTTTTCAATGATATCAGTTATTAAATGAGAAAGAATTCTATCAATGTCTCCAACTTCGTTTTTGTTAAATCGACAAGGAACGGGAACGATTCGTCGTGCATCCTTTTCAGGAGGAATATCTACCGAAAGTTGGTTTTGTTCATATTTCTTGATGAAAAGATTTTCAAGATCCAAGATGAACAAATCTGGGTAATCTTGTTTCAATTTCCAGATACGACTATTAACTTTTCGTAGGATCCCACGATAAATCGAATTTCCCATCCTGACAGGATCCAGTGAGATCGTTGTTATAATGATTCTCGAAACACGATTATTTTTAAATAAATCGAATATGAACATTTTGAGTTTGGTTGTGAAATCTTCGATATTGAAGTCAGCATGAAGTACGAGTTCTTCCCCAAATCCAATGATGATCAAATCTTTTTCGAAGACGTTTTTCTTGACAATGTCAAAGAAACGGGAGAGTGTATTTATTTTCTCAAAGCCAGCTATTTTCTCAGCGGCTAAGTTCGGAGCATTGGATAAGGTGGATTTATAGAGCCAACTAAGTATTGTGGCGTCACCGATGACCTTATAGTCCTTCTATTTCGGGACAACAAACTCGTTTTTGAACAGTTGAGCAGGTTTGGGACTCGATGAACTGGATGATGAGGAATTTGGCCTCGGTTTTGAATGATTTAGGTGATCAATCTGGCCGACAATTGGTGCCTCTATTCGTTTCCCAAAGACAGATTGTCTTTTTAGTCGATACAATCTTCAATCTCTTCGATGGTGAGCTCCTCTTGATTAGGAACTGGATCAATCAAGAACCCAGCATCTTTTATAACTGGTTTTTGAGATTGAGGAAAAGTGATTGCTTTTTGTGGTGAATAGGTAGTCTATGGTGTAGTTGATTGAACTCCAACCATGTTTGGCAGAAATGGTCTTCTAGGGGGTTTATGAAAAATGCTATTGAGAAACTGCTTTTTCGCTGAAAAGGTTACGAAGTCTTTGAAATCCGGAGCGAGTAAATTAGCTTCGTAAGGTGGCGGGATTTTCTGCTTCATCAGAGAAAAGATTCTCTGGATTGTTTCTCCACATTCCTGAAGTTTCGTGTACATGTGAATTGCGTATGTAACAACGTTTCCATGACAAAGTGGATCGTAGTGGCTCTGTTGAATATATTGAACCTCAGCTTGTTTACAGGATTCATTCCAGTTTACCATTAAAAAGTGTTCACGGGTGGCACGATATGCCCATCCTCTGGAATAGATTTTTCCAGCAGGAAAACGATTGGTATCGAAGACGACTCCAAACAACTTGCCACGATATTGATCGTCCTCGGCATAGTTGTTTGTACATTTTTCAAATTCTTCGATGAAAGAACTGGGACTTTGTTCGTCAGAGTTTCTACTATATTTTGTCATTTTTGAGGGGTCGAGTAATCGTGAACCTCCACGATCATAAAAGTTGTTGGTTCGACCTTGATAAGATGGTGTAGGTTTCGGGAACTCTGAAGGTGGTACGAAAGGTTGTTGATGGATAGAATATTTTGGAACAGAATTATCCATCAGGAAATAACTAGGTTTCCTCGTATCTTGAAGCTGTTGAAAGATTTTGGGTGGTGGAAGAGAAGTATTAAAAGTTGTTGTTTTTCTATCGGGAACTTTTCAATTGAGAAGTAGTTCGGTGATAGAATCCAAGTGAGCGTTGATTGCAAGAAGATGTTTGTGATGAGTTTTGATCGTCTGTTGAAAATGGTTGTAAATGGTTTCAACTCAGTCATATAATATACCTTTGGGTTGTTCCAAGTCTGGGATTTGCGGAATATGCGATATGGATGCAGAAGGGAGTTTTGTAAAGGTTGAGTTCAAAACGGGGTTAGCAAACGGGTTCTGGTTGTTTAAGAATGAGAGCAATGGTGGTATAGCTTTTTGCGCGTTATCGCTCATCTGCAAGTAATCTTGCTTTTGAGTCTCAAATCCCTGTTGTTGACTAGAGAATGGAGGGGGGCTTGTATCTAAAATTTGAGTTCCACCAAAGGTAACATGATCAGGTTTTGAACCAGGAAATAATTTTCTTGACATCTTTTGTTCCTGAGTAGGAACAACACTAACTGGAGTCGACATTGTTTCACTTTGACTCGGGTTAAACGTATAATTTTCGGGAAGATTGCTCAAGTGCGTTAAGTTGGTAAGGTTAGCAATGATTTCCCTATTACAACGGATTTGTCTCTCGATTTGCTCAAGTATGGCTCTCTGATCTTGGCGACATTTTAATTCTAATTGAGCTAAGTTCTTATAAAAGTCTGATCAACCCCCAAAGGTGGTTCAGGAACATCCGAATAAACATCGGAATCGTACAATGCATTAACGGATCGCTTATCAGGAATATCTTTCTCAACAGGAGGTGGACTTTGGTTAGGTTGGTTTTTGAGATCTGCTCTGCAAATAGAATCACCGTCGATATCGAGGATACGATTTCCTCGATCGTCAAAAATAAATTCATTAGTTGAGGAATCAGGTTGAGGGTTATTGACCCCTGGTTTAATGCTCATTTTACCAAGAGCAGTACCAAGTTCATCCATCAAAAAGGGGGATTGTAGTCCAACAAGCTAGGGGCTAATAGTCCGGGTAGCCCGTCAAAGAATGAAATTTTTGTAGCATGGAGATTGGATTACGGAATTGAGCTGATCTGGAACAATGATGGGAGATTTTCTCAGCTATTCTACTATATCTAACACAAGCATTATAATGTGTGGAGTAGGAAGTTTCAAGCATCTTCGCGAGAACAAAATTATCAAAAAGGTTGGGGGACATTATTTTTGTGGAATAATAAGCGGGAACCAACAACTTATCATTCGGGAAAAAGCCAAAAATATAGGATTTAATTTTCAATATACATCGTTACGTTAAATTTACTAATACAAACGGAATTACGTTAAGAGATTATGAACGGATTTTAACTTACGAGTTTTTGTTTCTTTTCCACTAACTTTTTTACATTAACTGATCAAGGATAGACAATATACTCGTTCATAATGATGTTAGGGTCCTTACATACATACATAAATAAATATAAATAAGAATGCATAGGAAATATAAATTAGTGCAGCAAGCTAGTTACTTAAACGGGCGCTATACTGTCTAGAAAAAAGAGACATTGGACGATACGAATTTAAAGATCGTCAACATAAGAGAAACAAGGTACATAATAAAATACACAATACATTGCACCATAGAATTTAGGTATGGCGAAAAAAATACAAAAAACAAAAAAATGGCTTGCTGCCTTTTCAGACTTCGGAGTGGGTGGTATCAATGGGCTTAGTATATGAGCACTAGAAGTACGATAGGGGCAGGCAAATAACCGCAGGGAAACAACTCAACTAGTAACATGTGGGAACTTTGAACCCCAGAAAAAAGGTTTCTCAAGTCTTACAGGGGGAGGAAATCAGCTGTCCTACTATACATAAAAAAAGGGTGACACGTACTGCAGAATTAAAATCTGCGACATGTCGATGGTCGCCAGTATTCTTTAGTTTAAGGACAGTTAAGAATACAAACGCCCATCAATCTTACGAAGGTTAGCTAGTGTGATCAGCACTGTGCTAAATTAAAGGGTGATCATTGATTGATCGCATACGAGAATGGCTGACCTCGGATGTGTCTATTAAAATTCTCAAAAAGGCTCTTTGTAACGCCAGAAAATAGGTGTTGGTTCAGAATTTGTTTCCTATTTTTGACGTTGACACTTTACGAAATATTTATTTGAGGAAGACCACAAATAAATATTTATAATTAAATAAAATAGACTTTATAATTTAAACTTGAATGTCCTAGATATCCACTTCACTATAGTGGACCTTAACTTTGTTGAGAGATTTAGACTTCAATTAATTTTCAACGTAAATCTTTTTATAAAATATAATATTTTTCATTTACAACACAGGAATAATAGAATTGAACAAATTAAAATAATGAATTGAACAAAATTAAAGAATTGAAATAAAATTAAGGAACTGAACAATTTGTTCTTCAGAGTTAGAGTTTTTATAATTTTATTTTTACATAGTAAAAAGAAGAAATAATAAGAAATAGTGGGATTAGTTTATTACAATTGGTTGTTACCAAAAAGAAGGAGAATTGACGTTTTCCAGTATTAGACAGATATTTCAATTAAGTTACACATGTGTGACATTAGCTGAGGTCAGCCATAATTGTTTTTTTGTAAAAGAGACTATTTTCATCGAATTCAGACGATGTCATTTCCTGTTAGGTTTGTACTGAGAAGAAGAAGAATCATAGAAGTGTGAGAAAATAAAAAATAAAACGAATAAATTCGTTTGTGTAAAAATATAGGCGGACATTTAAAAAAATGTTCGTCTATATTCGTTACACTCTTGCGTCTAAATTAGGGAAACTAAAAACTGAGTAGAAGTGTGGATGAAGAGAAAAAAGGTTAAATGGGAATAATTAAATTGATCAATGGATATGGCAATGGAAAATTTAGAAAAAACAAAAATCACAAGATGGAGTCACAGAACACACGTAGCTTAAACTACAGAGTCCTGTCACAGTCACCATAAAAGTAATATGTGACATCCGGGAACATCACAATTACCGGGTGGGGCTAGGTATACTAGGACCAGAACAATTAGTAGAACAGAAAAAAGAACAAAAAGTTGGAAGAAAAATATAAAAAAAGCAAAATCAGTAAAAAAAGATCTCTAAAACAAACAAAGACTACATTCCACATGTAAGGAGGATAAATATATACAGTCATGGTTCAACCCCACAGACTCCCTAGTGCACGTAATACTTCACCCAATGAGAAATACCCTACAATAGGCCCGTTGCCAGATGCTCGCCCAAACCCCTACTCCACATTACATTGAGAAAATTATAATATTTTACCTGTTGGCCGACAGGGAAATAAAAGTCTTGTTGTCGCAAAACTTCGTTTATTATAAGTTGACTCTGACATTGAGAATGTGGCACATCTCCAGACAAATGATAACAGCCAATTCCATATCCGGCAAACTAATTATGAATGGTGGAAACCAAACTCCAGTAGACTTTTTCAGTTTGACGACTGCATCAAATAGGATTATTTGCCAGTGAGGGTTCTGATTGCAATAATTAACAGCGAAAAAAGAAAAACGTATATTAATTCGATCTTTCCCCAGTTCAGATGCCTCAAGCTAAAATTGATTCTGTTGGAAAGAGAAGAAAATTTTCTCAAATTCAGAACTAAATTAATTTTTTTATGGTCGTTAGTTTTTCAAAAGTAAACAATTAAAAAACTGTAAATTAATGGAAAAAGTGGAGCATTTTATTCTTGCATTTTCTTCTGCCATTAGCTCGCAATATTACTTCATTTTAGTTGAAAACAGATGATGAAAATTAATTGTCGTTGAACAATAAGGGAGGTCATCACTATGAATTTTTTTCTAACATTGTTAGTTTTTGAAACAAATAATAATTTAAAAAACAGCCAATTTCTCATTAATTTACTGTTTTTTTTATGGTTTATTTCTGAAAAACTAAGGAAGATAAAAAAATAATTTTGGTAAAGAATTAGAGTAAATTCTGCCCTCTTTCCAATTGCACTAATTCCAGTTTTGGCCTTTGTGGCTTAAATAGCAGCTGAGAAATTGTAAAATGTTAGAATTGTTTTTTTTTCTAAATTAAAATATTGTGGATGTTGCAAAAATCATGAATAAAATATACCAAAATTGGGATTGAATTTTGTTACATAGATTGAAAGCTCGATTAAAAATATTATTGTAACATTCTGATTTTTGGCTCCATATAATATGTACATAATATATTGTATAGTTTAATGCTTTTTCATAATTTTGATCAATTCTAATTTTTCAGATTCAAGCATGACCTCTATGCTGAATTATTCTGAAAATGACTTTCCCACTTTGGAATCCTCAGCTGTTAGAGGAAAATCGCGGAAGTTGAACCATAAATCGCTGTCTCGCAATGTTAATTTGAATGCAAATTCATCTATATACGTCGATTGTCAACCGCATCAAAGAAGTATATCTAAAGAAAATTGTACCCCTAAAGGTGACAGACATTCTGAGTCCAAGCAATCAAATGAAAACCCTACTCAGTCGCGGAAGCCAAGGCCAACTGAATCGGTTACCATCGGAGATTTTCTTGTGGTTATGCATAGACGAATATTTCAGTTTTCATTAAAAGTTTTGCATTTCATTCTAATAATAGAATTTCGTTGTACAGAAACCTGACAAACCATTCCCAAAAGATCGACGCATAAGATCAGCTGCAAATTCTAAAAGAAATCTAGTTCTTGGTGGTAATCCTTTGTATACTGATTGTCCAATTCGTTACAAGGTGCTTAATAAATGTGCCTAGGAAGTCTAAAAATCTTTCAAAAATTAAAACTGCCGGACATAAAGGTAGAGACGAGATGAAGATAATTAAAGAGTATTCAACTCAAGTTTCACTAGAAAAAGATGCTGTTTTGTTGAAATCGAAAATTCCCGAAGAATATATCTGGAAATCGGTTGTTTATGGGAAAGTTAAGGATTTGAAAAGTATCATGAATTATAATCGGTGCGAAGCAGTTAAACAGACGTCTTCTGACGATTTAGATCAAATTTCAATTGCTAATGATAATGAAAAAATGCAACATGAATGTACCGAGTTACCTAATTCTCCCAATGATGAAGAATCATGTTATCGTATTTCATTGCAAAAGTTACTGCAACATTCAGGGATTTCGCCGTTCAAAATACTGCTCCATCATCATAATTTCAAAAGGTATTTGTCTGAATTAACGTATCTAACTGAGTTCGAATTATGGGTCCTTTGATTACGATGAATCAATTTTCGACTTTTGTTGCGTCGCTGAAAAGTATCATTTTTGTGTGTGCATCAGTTACGTTACTAAGCCTGTATCTGTATTATCTGTATGTGGCATCAACTACCGGAACTCTTTATTGATGCAAGCTTGAGAATTTATAGCCATCATGAAATAGAACACCTTTACTTCCATCATTCCACCTTTTTGAGTTGAGATCAGAAGTAAAGGGAAAATTGATATATTTCTTTGATTTGCAACCATTATAATACATACATGTAATTTACCTTCTATTTCAATTAATTTTCTCTCTTTTTTTTTCGAAGCTACTGTGATAACTGCATTACCGAAGAACTTAATCGAATAACTTCTCTAATTTCTCAAATAGTCCGATATCAACGTAACAAATATCAGGCGAATCCGACTAAAGCGGTTGCAAATAAAAGATACGTTGTTGGTTTCAAACAGATAACAAAATACTTAAAGATGAACAAAATTAAGGTATTCGTCATCGTACCTGACATGGAAGGTAACGTGCTGCTTCTCTTGAAACAATTAAAGAATCATATGAAAATTTGATTTTAATTTTTGCGCTATTTACAGATAGTTTATCCGATACCGTTGAAGAACTAAAATTATTGGCTAATGCTTATTCTATTCCATATATTTTTGCGTTGTCTCGTCGTAAGCTTGGATTTTTAACCCACAAAAAAGTTGGCGTTTGTTGCTTCGGCATTTTGGATCATTCTGGAGAGGAAGTAAATTTTTCAACCAAACATTTCCATCTAATTAATTTATAAAGTTAGAAAAATTCTGATTACCATAATCATTTTTATTTACAGGCGAAATTTGATAAAATTATAGCATCCGTGAATAAAGCTAAATTGTACTATAAAGATAAATGTTCGAAAGCGGAGGAATTTTATGAGTCTTACTTCAAAGGTCTATCAGAAGTAATTAATTATAAATACTATATTTTTAAATCTGTGAGTGGGTCGTCGTATTCAGCGTTTAGATGGTTAATTTTATTTTTTTAACTTTTTGTTTCAGATTGACCTTTTCGTGACTGAAAACTTGAATGAATTAATTCAAAAATTTAATATAAATTTTTCGTTACAGGAAAAAACCAAACCAAACGATGATAGCACTACAGGCTGACAACTACACTGCTTTTGACTTTATGAGAAATTTTATTGTTTTGTTATTGAAATGGCTTACGATTAATTTTTAAATAAAAACTTTCAAAAAATTCCAATTTTCTCGAAACTATTCACTTTGTTGTTGTGAAACGGCATTGATTAAAAAAAATTGGTTTTTTTATCAACTGAAGTTTACTTTAAACATGATTTTACTGTATATTGAGCTTTTTATTTGATATATCTTGCCTTGAACGTAAGCTTTGCCCAAAGGGACTTTGAAAATTATGTACATAATTATGTCATTATGTGCTGAAGCAAACCAAACGTTTACCTTTACAGTAATTTTGTGATAATGTTAATTAAGAATGATTAAATAGGTAAAATAGTTGGCTATTCCGGTACCTGGGTCTTAATTTTTCATCTCTGACTGAAACAGGAACATAGCTAAGGGTGGATAAGGGGAAATTCTTCACCAAAAGTTTTGGTCAGTTGACAAAATTCTACAAGTTGTTTATTAGTTGGATAAATTGCACGTGCTAGGTAGTTTTTTTTTTTTTTTTGTAGTTGATAATTTAAAAAATTTTAGTTTGCAATTTTTATTTTTCTGCCCCTCAAGAAAAGCCTTTTGCTTCGTCACTGGAATGAGTTGTAAACGCAAAACTCTCTGAGATTTCAGTTTTGGTTTACTTGGATTAGTTTTCGTTAATATAAATAAAAGTCTAACTGAGAGAAGTGTTTATTAGCAGATGAGGAAGTCCTAAATGATTGAAGGGGAAGACCAATGATGACCAATAAAATTGGCCTATTTCTATTGTGGAATACCTTGTTTTGAAAAGATCTCACCAGAAGCTAATCTACAGATATTGCATGTTCAACCACTTCATATGTAAACATAGGGGTAAGCCAAAACCTGGGTAAACACTGGCAATTTTAGAGCTGGTTTGGATGGTTTATATATGGGCTTACACACACACTGACACACATACTTAGTAATTACGTATGTTTGTGTGAATGGCCTGATGTGTCACTTCTTGTAGTGATAAGAAATGGGAAGCCAGGCCCGTTTGTGTACAGAATTGTGACACCATTGTATTACTGAGATTGGTCATGGTTCAGTACTCATACATTACTTGCATGTATGTGCAAGTAATTACAATCAAACGTAATCTACGTGTTTTGTTTTAAGTCATAGAGACAAATATTTACCAGCCTTGCAGTGGCGACTGTCATCATGGGGTTTGAGCTTCTTTACCTCATATGAGTTGAGACCCCACATCTACCAATTCACAAAGACAGAAAACTTAAATGAACATTCATCAGATTTTTGCTGAAGCTCCTACATCCTTATTTAAATACATTCTTGTAAATAGGGTCCTCTCATGATTATATGTTGTGAAGGAATACAAATGAGCTCAGCGTTTAAAAAAGAAACTTTTCTCCTCTTTTCAATAGTACAAACCTAAGCTTTGTAGCTTAAATAGTAGCTGAGAAATCTTGAAGTGAGAGAAGATCAGTTTTTTTCAAAATTAAAATGTTAATGTTGCCAAAAATGCGGATAAATATTCAAAAAGTGGGATTGAATTTTATAATATAGATTGAACCCATCATGAGCTTAAATTTAAACCAAAATAAATTTTTTTTTGACTTATTAATTCTACTTCCTTATTATCATAAAGTTCAAGAAACAAGAGAAATAAACTTGATAAAATAAACTTTACCAAGTTAAAGTGTTTAAGAACTGTTAAAATTGTAGACTAAGTCATAGTGTAGTACTTTGAACGCACTACTGTACATAATTTTTGAATGACTGGATTCAAAATTTAAAGGTACTGGTGCTAATTTTTGTTGAAATTGTTTAGATTTCCACCATAAAAAAAAAATAAAAAAGGGAATTCTATCGAAATATATCCATCTATAGGGACATCCCAATCTGGAGGGGGTGAGTCATTCACCCAGCCAAGAAAATTAGTCGGAAAATCAGAAAAATTTGAGAGCAGTCGGTATATTCGAGTATTTTTAACCGACTTCAAAAAAAAATGAGGTTATCAATCCTATTCGTATAACATGGACTGTCGGCTTTTTTTTTTTTTTCAGTCGGCATATTTGAACATATTCATCTTCTCCTGAAAAATTCGTTCCGGACGTCACTGTCCACCTAACTATATAGATACTTAATTATAGTATATTACACACAATCAGAGTGAATGATATGTTAACATTCTATGTTTTGGACCCTTTTTTAGTTCCTTCAAGGTCTTTGGAGACCATTTTCTAACCTTCGTGTCATTTTTTGTGTATAATGTCGAAGCAAATTATTTTTGAATACCTAGTTTTTTTTCTAGACGAGGAATTTTTTCAACTTTGAATTGCAAATTTATAACACAATTGAAATATCATGTTTATAATGATTGGTAAGTACCTACTCATTGTATTTTCTATTTTATATAAGAAATGTTAATTTAGATAATGATATTTTTTGATGTTTTTTTTTTAATTATTGTTTTCAACTTTATTTATTTTTTTCAATTATTCTGCTCTATTAATAATTTTTTTCTATCAGGATATTTTGACTTCCAGCAAGGAAAAAGCCATTAGCGTTTGTGTCATAATTTTATTCGTCCTAAAGCCCACTACTCGAGTCAAATCAACGTTTGAAAATCTCAATTTTTGTTTCGCACATATAAAAATTTATGTTTATTTTATTCAACTTCTGTGAAGTGAATCCAGAGACAGTTATACAGCCTTTGAGTATAATGTAATGGTCAATGAAGGACTGATTGCTTTTACTAGTAATATACTGTACAATGTTTAGTCAAAGGCCAGTTGTTCAAGTTTCGTTTTCAACAGTAGAGTTGTTTCGGGAAACGAAATTACTTCAACTTTGTACTATTATAATTATACATTGTCAAAAAGTTCAACTTACAACGAGTGAATCAAAGAATTTTTTTAAGATACCACAAATGGCAACACTGGATAATAATTTTCTAACATGTTTTGTTGTGGGTGTCCTCCTTCCCCGGAATCGACAATTAGATCGAACTCTTCTTTGTTTTTCCTCTTCGACCATATATATAATAGACTGCACAAACTGATAAAATTAACATTGGCTTATATGGAGACACCATGAAGGCGTACATTTCATTCAAATTTTTCAGGATTTATCAAATAATATCAATTAATTAAATAATTCGGAGGGATTTGCATTGTCATTTTACAAAATGAGTGTTTTTATTTATTCCTTTTTAATATTCGTAGGTGAATTCTGGGAAAAGTACAGTTTGATAAGAAAGGAACTTTTGAATGGAATGTACATTTCATTTAGTTGCCTTCAACATTTTATCAGTATGCGCAGTCCATCTGGTATATGGTCAAAGGTTTTCCGTTCTCGTCTTCCCAGTTCACTGCGTCTTCAACAATCGAGAAACCAGTTTGTTTCGTTTCATTGGTTTGTTTATACGAGACACGACGGGAAGATACAAAACGAAACTGCTAGTAGCTGCAGACTGTAGCACATATTCTAGCATCAGCATAGCGTGGCATATTGCCATTTTCCTCTACCTCTGTGTATTTCACTACTTGTGTATTGTGTAGCATGAAAGAAAGCATGTATACACGCTAGAGATATAGCGCCCATTGTCGTAGAATACGCTTATGCATGTTTTAGTAATTGGTAGTTATTTTGAAGAGTTGCAAACAGGCAAAGTGAATGCGGTGCAACGAATGAAATTGTAAGTCATGTTTCGAGTCTGTATCAATGTGGTTGTCGATCGTTAGGTTTTAGTTAATTCAGTTTCGTCGTTCGTATATGTATCGTTCTGCGTGATTTTAGTTCAGTCATTTTATCACTGCAAAATTTATTGTATAGGTACTGCCTAAGAAGAGTAAATTATTATTATCTACTTAATTTAATCATTGTAATTCTATAGTGAATTAAAAGAAACTTCTCATCTGGTTTGTGCGACAGTTGTGGTACTCTCAAGTTTTCATTTTTACCTGCGAAACTGTTTCGTGTTTTGGGAATTCCTAATTTTTGGTAATATTGTCTATATCTTATTCGTAGTGTAATCAATTTCATTTGATGTCTTGTTGATTTTCTGTCTAGTAATAAGTTATTTTCTAGAATTTTTGACTGAATTGTCTGTAAAATTCTTGGTTAATATGATGGTATGTTTTGTGTTCGTATTATGGGCTTTTTATTGAAAATTAATTTTGTACTTCCTTCTTTACCTGCATTATTGTTTCTGTGTGTGGATTTCGTCGAGTGTTGTTATATTGTTCATGAAAAAGTTACTTTAGGTGTTATATAACTTCTCCTTCACTCACCTGAAATTCATTTTTTTGTGCTCGAACTTGATTAGGTAACTTAATTTATATAGAAGTGAACAGGCCTATCGACTTTTAAAGGTATAGGCATGTTACCATTCTTGAATTTTGAAGCGATTTCCAACCTTAATGAAGAGAGAAATTGATAAGGAATATAGCTCAATAAATAAGGCCGTACATAAAGTTGTAGAATTATAGAAATAATCGTAATAGTGAACTTGAAAAAGGAACTGGTGTGCTGATTAATTAGTTCCTTCATCTACGTAATCAAATAAAATTTGTTTTTCATTTAGGCAAAAAACCAATCAATAATAGCTAAAACATGTGCTTTCTAAACTGCTTTATCTTCAGTTCTCACTTTCTATTTTTGTAGTGTTAGTTATTTTCACTAGAGAACTTGATAGACAAAAAAAAATTATCTCTATTCTTCCGCTTTGCGCTCTCGTGGGTTGACGAATTCAAGTATTTATATATAACATCGAAAGTATTGTTTTACTATTTTACTTTAAATGCACGTTATTTTTAATTCCATGAATTTATTGCATTTTTACCTACATTAAGTGCATATATGCTCGTGATCATAAAAATGTTTTTTACGTCTTATGATCGTATTTTATTGCCTTAAAATTTCAAATTGAAGAATACCGTTGTTACATTTTAGCAGTTTTCTATAAACTGGTTTCTATGAAATTTATTTGATCGAAATTGATCTTTCCATTGGAATTAAATGTCCTGAAAGCGTAGAAATGGAAGTGTGACCGAAATTGAGATTTGTTCGGATGATGAGATCATATTTAGCATTAAATTAACGTTTTGGAGAAGAATTCAGTTGTCGTAATTTGGCTCTGGCGCGGATCCAAGGAGGGAAAAGGGGGAAATTTCCCCTTAGCGCCAAAAAAAAAGTTGAAAAGACGAAATTTAAGAAAAAAAGTGGAAGTACGAAACAGAATTCAGATAAAAACCGACCAATGTTTCCGCCCCCCAAACGCTAAAATGAAAAAAATTCAAAAATGAAAGAAAAAAATTTAACAGAATCCAGATAAAAAACCGTCAAAATTTATTGAAGAGCAAAATGAAAAAAAGTTCAACTCCTCAAAATTATTGGAATTTCCCTCCCACTAAATCACTCTTTCCGCTATACTGATTTGGTATGCCGTAAAAAATTTACAATTCAAGTCAAATTTCAGTGGTGGACTAAAGGAGGTTGGGAACCGTTCTCGCCCGTTGAAAATGGTGAATTATTAACCAAATGTTCACTGGACAACGGGAACGATGATAGTCTGCCATGGGACCTTTAATTGATGGTGTGGGGGTCTTTTGTTTTAGTTGTAACAAAATTTATTTTAAAAATCGAAGCAGGGACCTTAAAATTAGAATCCATCCTGGGCCTCTGTTAAGGTTAGAAGGTTATTCCATCACTATTAATTTTCTTCAAAGGTTCTGACTTTCGTCGTTCGAATCTGTTGTTGCTTCTGAGTTCCTCAGTTAATTTCTCATTTGAAATTTTGATTTTAGTTCAACATTCGAATTAGTTTCCTTTAGTTTGGATGGAAAATATGTCAAAGAGGCGGAATTAATGTATTCGCCACTTTTAAATTTTTTTTTTTTTCTAAAAGGAATGAAAATCCTTGATGTCTTTCATCATTGGGTCATTTTATGGTTTAGTTTCGTACATATGAGGCGATTGAATGCTAAAAAAGTTTGGTTACGTGTACAAAACGTATAAAATTACCTTTACAATCGGTTGTTTGTATTCATTGTATTGTTTATGCATACGAGTTTAAATGCCGTACTGCATATGATCATGAATGGTGGTCGGTCTGCTGTCGACAATCGATTTAAAACTAATTACTTCGTTAGTAAACGTCGTGTACGTTTCAGATAAGCGACTTTTTAAAAAAATTTAATACGAAAGTTGGCCTCAAAACATATTGTTAGTATAAGTATTGAACGGCGAGCGTAGGCCTGGGCCATAGGTGTATTTTATCTTTTATTGAATTTTGCCTTAATAGGCTTTAGAGATCTGTTTACGTAGAAGTATTTTTCGCTTCAACAGTTTTCATGTACAAATGTGAATTTCAAGCGCAAAAAAAGTTTTTTCCAAAATTTATTTCATTACAAACATACATATATATTCGTGTTTGTGGTTTTTGGGAGTCTGAATTAAGATTTTATTTTAAGTTTGCTCATTTAATGATTTAATCCTTTTCCCTTCTATTTCGTGAGTGATTCAAAATGAGGTAAGAGGTGATTTCCTCCAGTTTAATGCAACTTAAAAGAATTATTTGTATAACATGCATAATTATGCTACCTGATTCACCGTGGGCTATTTAATAATTTAATTTTCATTATATTTATTATTTTGCCCCACCATATAGATAGGTTAAGACTAATAAGTGGTAGGATAGTACTCAGAAATCACGCATTTTGGCTTATTATGTAATAATTAGGTGCGTACCTATTAATAATAAGTTTAATATAATCGTTTTTTTATTAAATTCCTCCAATACTTCCCTACCCTATTACGACTCTAAACGGAATATTTCTGTTGTCTGAAACTATTTTCGATGTAGGCTACGTATGTTGAAGAAACATTTATTTACTCCGCTAAAAATTCGAATTTTGCGTATATTTGCAATTTTGGAAGAATTAGTTTGGACGTTGAATTTTTGTATTGTTTTTCTATTGTGTCAATTAAAGATGTGGAAAAAATCTGTAACTTAAAGATTTTGCCTATTTTTCACCCAATTGCCATTGAAGTATATGGTGATTTTGAAATTTTCTTATCGTATGGAAATAAATAATACGATTAAACAAAAAAACAAACTATATACATCAAAAAATAAAAATAATCAGAAATAAAAACATAAGAAAAAAAAACTATGCTCATTTATATTTAAATGTATCTTGCAAAAAGAGTATATCTTCAAAATTTAATGATGTAAAGACTGTTGAGGATTTGTCCAACATTTTTCGGTCTGTGGTATTCGTTTGAAATTAAATTTGATTATGAAATTAATTTTTATGTCGAGTGTAGGTATTCTGCGGATGGGGGGGCTCACGAAGGGGGAGGCCAATACATTTTTCGTTGAAAGCCTCTCTAAAATCACATTAGTACGTGAAAATACTCTTAGTGATATAATAGTGGATTATACTGTATGCAAAAATCCTATACTATAATACCAGCAATAATTTGTATGTACGTATGTACGTGTGTACGTGTGTGTGTTTGTGTCTGTGTATGTGTGTGTGTGTATGCGTGTATATATATATATATTTGTGTGTGTATGTGAGTATGCGCGTATGTATGTATATACGTATGTATGTGAACGCATTCTGTAGAACTAGACAAACAATGTTATTGAAATTTACAGGAAAAAGGCTTTTCGGTACGAAGAAATGATCTAGATAGGTCCCAAGGTTGAGAAATTTCGTTGAATAGAAATATGAGCATCTCAGTTTATTCATCAGTACAGTAAGCATTAAGAACCAATGATGAAAATTTGCCTGACTAAAAGTAACAGATAGGTAAGGTTTTATTAGCGAATTTTGGTAGGCCAAGGCATATGGTTATTATGATTTATGATTAATGAAGTAATGAGTTTATAGGGGTAATCTTTAATTTTACTCTCGAGAATCTAGATATGTTGTACAAATATATTTATGAAATTCCCCAACTTTGAATTAAATTAAGAATGACAGCAATTAAAAAATTTGACACTTGTAAAATACACACTTACTGCGGTTGATAGGCGGCAGAGATTTTTTTTTTTTGGTTGTATGTCGCCTTTGCACTCTGCTGCCCTGTGTGAATGCACAGATCGCACGTACCTAGTTACTGTAGAACTAAAAAAACTAGTGGAAACTATAGTGGCATACCACTAGTTCGGTTTAACGTCCATGAGACGAACAATAATACGTCGTCACACTCCTCCTCACCGAAGTGTAACTGTTTGGCGACCGCCACAACACCAGCACAGGCAACACAACTCTCCTGCTGTGTTGCCAAGTCGATGCGCCCTGTAGGTGCGCACCAACTCGTGGCCAGTCCACGATACTGGGGGCGGTGTACACCAAGCTAACCCTCTGGGGTTAGTTTATCAGTTTGAGGCTTGTCCTGAAAAGAGGAATTTACCGTTTTACAGGTAAAGACATACATATTTATAATGCGTTTATTTATAAAAATATAAAACAATATAAAAACGACTAAGACTTTTAAAACGAAGTCATAAAAACACAAACATAGTAATTAACTTTATAACTTCCGCAGACTGCCGGACACGCGAAGGTATGATTAAGAATAGGTTTGGCCATAAGGGATGGATTCTGTAAGGAAGAATGGGAAGTTAGTCAGTCTGCTTATTACACCAAATTTATTGGTAATAATAAAGGGTGGATCGATCCACTGACACTTATCGTTCGCTTTCACCTAGGTAGGGGGCTAGACAACGATAATGAGTTATAAAAATAGCTCTTAAGTCAGTCAATTAGAAAATTGTAAGATGGTGCCAATTTCCATCAGTTCATTTTCTAAGCACTTAGTCTCGTATGTCATTCAGAACAAGTCATGTTGATAAAGTCGTCAATTTGAGGTTATTGGGGCTCTATCACTACTATCAAGTTCTAACGGAGCCAAAAACTTTAAGGGTCTAGTGACTGTTTTTGAACTTGGTAGTAAAATTTCCGCATGACGGACTTTTCCATCACGGGAAGGGGTCAGGGATACAATTTTGGCAATTTTGTATATTCCTGGCTTGGTCATATAGTCCAACACGTGAACTATATCACCAACTTTTGGTTCGAAATGTACTGTTCGGTAAACATTATCGACACCTTTTTGTATTTTATCTCTCAAGAATGGGAGATAAAGATTTTTCCATGCAAGCCATAATTTTGTTAAATTCTCTTGATCAATTTTCCAAAGATTCTGTAGTGTTTTTGTCGTTGGAGTATTATCCAATGGTTTCTCAAGATCTAATGTAAAATTTCTCAAGTTGGCATGCATGAAGTGAGCTGGTGTCAAAGTTATTTGCTCAGCATCATCAACGGCAGGGCATAATGGACGTTCATTCATCATAATTTGAATATTTTTTAATGCAGCTTGAAAGTTGTTTTTATGATGAGAATGATATCCTAATACTCTATAGAAGGCTTGTTTAAAGACTCCTATAAGCCGTTCGTACGGGGCACCATACCATGGAGCTTTTGGCGGAGTAAAGTGCCACGTAATTCCTTTTTGTTTTAGTTGATCGCTAATTGTATTGTCAGCAACAATAGTGTCCCAAAATTTTGGTAAATGGGTAGCGATAACTAAAAATTGTGCGGCATTGTCGGACAAAATTACTTTTGGAGTTCCGCGGTCCGCAAAAAATGTTTGGAAAGCAGTCCAAATTTCACATGTTGTTAGACATGAGAGTGATATGAAATACACTGCTCTTGTTGAGAGACAAGTGAATATCAAGATCCATTTTTTATAGATTGAAGAGGTTGGAGTTGACAAATCCCTTTTCTTTTTTGGTAGGAATTGATCAAAAACTCCAAATGGTCCAAAAACATCCACACCTGTGTAGGTGAATGGATGAGAAAAGGGCATCAATCTAAAATCTGGCATGGCCGAATGCGTTGGTTGTGCAAACGGGCGTTTATCATGTTTTTTACATACAACACAAGTATTCCTTAATATTTTTGGTAAAACTTGCATAGATCTGGGTACAAAATAACTTCTGCGAAAAGCAGACATAGTAAATTTTATTCCCGCATGACTATTTGTTGTATGTACGTTTAACAAAATTAATTTTGTTAAATGGGATTTTGGGTGAAGTAATACAGGAGACAATACATCTGCTGTAAAAGGAGTTTCAGGTAAATAATTCTTTAACCTGAGTATGCCTGATTCATCCAAAACTATTTGAAATTTATCATATAATACATGTTCAGGAGGATTATGTGATAAAAGAATTTTAAACAGGTCAGGGAAATATTTCATCTGATCTGCGTAAATAAAACATAAGAGTGCAAATTGAAAATTGTTTGGTAAAATTGCATAAGGTTTTGTGCATCTAGAACGTCTAAGTCTCTTGGCAGAAAATTTTCTAAGTGCATTTAAACAGCTGTAGAAAACACGTTCTAGTTTTACCAAACAATTGAATTTTTCAATTTCAATTCTAAAAGGAGTGTTTTCAGGTTTATGAACAAAACTAGCAAAAGGGTTTTCTCTGACTTTTGAAGGTGGTTTATTTGATAAATCCAAAACTGAGTCTACTTGAGAGTCAGTACTTTGTGATTCAACAGTTTGTGTTGCAAAGTTTTTGGTTTCACAAATAAAAGTTTTGTTGTTCATAAAAAATTTAGGTATATTTAACTTTTTTGATTTCAATTTTCTTTTTAATTTGGCAGGTTTATGACTGTCAAAGATATCTTCAGAATTTTGAGGAATCAAATTTGTTAAAGTTTCTGATATTAAGAAAGATTCTCTTAAGGTACAAAAGATGGGTGATGATGTATTATCATCCTCTATCTCTGGTAAAGATCGGATTATGTGAAGGTCCGTTGGTGGCCAGGTGTCTGAATTGTTATATAACCATTCAGGTCCTGTCCACCAAGTTGTTTTTAATAAATCTTCTACAGTTGCTCCCCTAGAACCGACATCTGCTGGATTATCGGCAGTAGGTACATATCTGTATTGTACATTTGGGATTTTTTTAATCTCAGTCACTCGATTGAGAATAAATTGAGTTAACACCCTACGTTCCAACAACCAAGTTAGAACACACTTACTATCAGACCATAAATAAGTTGGGCTGTTAGATAAGTCTAGGGGTTGTCTAATATTTTTTATTGCCCTAGCTCCAATTACTGCCCCTAACAACTCCAATCGAGGAATTGTCATTGGTTTCATAGGAGCTACTCGACTTTTGCCTATTACAAATCGTACATCAAAAGAATTGGTTTCTTGTTTATAAAAGCGAAGAAATGCAACCATAGAATAAGCTATTTTTGATGCATCGACAAAAATATGTAATTGGCATTTATTCGGATCATAAGTACCCGGATAAAGTTGACGTGGTAGGCAATAAGATGTACAAAGGGATAAATCTTGTACCAATTGTGTTGCTATAGGATGTAGCGTTGTTGGTAAAGTTTCATCCCATTTGTAGCCTTCATTCCAGAGTTGTTTTATGAATACTCTGGAAGGAACATAGGCTGGAGCATACCAACCATTAGGGTCAAAAAATTGAGAAACAATTTTCAGAAAATTTCTTTTCGTCCAATTTATATCTCTATCTTTTGTTTTGGGTTGGCTAATGAAAATTAAATCTTTATCCATGTCCCAAGTTATTCCTAATACTTTTACTTGAGGTTTGGTTAATGCATTTTCAGTGTTAAAGTCTTGTCTCAGTTTGATACAGTTAGTACCCCACTGAGACAACTCCATGGAAATATCAGTAACCAATTTATTTGAACGATCATGTAAATCTTTCAATTCTTTATATGTTGGTAAAGAAACGACTAGATTATCAACATACAAATTTTTGGCGTACTTTTGGTAATATTCAGGATCAACTTGCTGAAAATGATGCATTAAAATTGCTGCCAGTAAAAAGGGAGCAGTTACAATTCCAAAGGGAACCCTTTGAAATCTAAAAATAATTATATTACTTTTAATTAGTGGTTTTGATGGATCTTTAATCCACAAAAAACGTGTTACATCCCTGTCATCAGGATGTAAGCCGATCTGATGAAATGCTTTTTTAATATCCGCAATAACTGCATACTTTTCTTTGCGAAATGATAAAAGAATTTCAAGTAGATCGGGTAATAAATTTGCACCTTTAAACATACAATCGTTTATTGAGTGTTTAGAGGCTTTAGTCTTAGCAGACCCATCAAAGACTACTCTAAGCGGGGTACTTTTTGTTAAGTCTAAAATGCCCTTGTGAGGCATGTAGTGAATTAATCCTGGTTTGGCAGTTTCATCCACTAATTCAATCATTTCAAGATCAATTAAGAGATCAAAATATTCTGTGTAACGTTTGAAAAATTCAGGATTTTTGACAAATTTTGGTAGTTGATTTTGTAAACGTTTATAACACAAATTATAATGATCTCCTAATGGAGGAGGATAATTTTTATAAAGCCATTTTATTTGGTAACGATTGTTAACCAATTGAACGTCTTTATAAAACAAGCTTAGCGCTTCTGCATCAGCTTGAGCCTCGTCAGAATTATGGGACTCAATACCAATGGCATCAAGTTTCCATAAATTTTCTACTTTCTGTGGATCAGAAAAGTAGACTGGAGTAAAGATATTGTCTATTGAAGGGTTTCGGTCAATCAAACCTCCTAACATATTTCCGAAAGCTGTTTCGATAAGTGTCAGGGAAGGTGAAAGGTGCTTAATATTACGGACAAATGACCACATGTAGTCATTGCCTAATAGTAATTGAATCGTATGCTCCTTTTTGATTGAAGTGAATTTTAAATTTTTATATTCTGGAAACTCTTCATAAAATTTGGTTAAGTTTGGTTGTTTTAGATTATGAGCTATAACATCCAAAGTTTTTGCTTTAATAGGAATTTTTACTCCATCAGGAGTAAACAAATCAAAGTCCACTGAAAAGGACTTTGTTGGTTTTGAAGTTTGATGTTGAAGACTAGAAAGTCGTAAATTTACTGCTTCATAACCTTTTAATTTTAAAGATTCGAAAGCAAATTTATTGACTATAAAAGTATCAACACTGCCACAGTCCATGAATCCCTGTATTTTGACAGGGTTTTTTATATTCAAGGATTGTGCATACGTTTCAAAAACTAAAAAGGTAGAACTATTTTTAATCTTTGAGTAATTAGCAAAACACTTACTATGTACAGGTAAGGCAGCCAACTGGTTATTCGACAGGACATCGCAAGTTGTCTTTGAAGCTTTCGCCTCAAACTGGTTACTGCCATTTGCCGATGCTTCCTGTGGAATAATTGGATTTTTAGTTATTTCTATTATTGGTTCTTCTTGTAGAGAATCAATAAGTGACTTACTTAAGGTGGCTTTACGCTCCCTTAACGTTGCGTACCAGGCGTCACAAATGCCTGTACGTATCGGGTACGAAGCTTTCGGGCAGAAGATCGAATTATGTTGATCACTGAGGCAATTAAACCATTTACAGTGTTTGGGTGGTGTCCCAACACAGCGATCAGCATCCTCTTCGTGTCTTTCGTTACACCGAAAACACAAATTATGATTTCGGAAAAATTCCTCCCGAATTTGCTTTGTGTTCCCCTTTGAGGAGAAACACAAAAAACTGTGGTGACGAGCACCACAAAACAGGCACGCGTTAGTCTGAGGTGTGATCAGGACTGAGCGTGGGGTGTCCTTAGCCAACTGTATGTCGGCTAATCTTGCATTTTCTGGAACAGAAGAAGAATCATCTGAATTTTTAGATTTAGATTTTTGTTGTTTCTTCTTACTGTTATTTTTGGGATTGGATTTATCCTTTCCTTTATTTTTATTATCATCTTTGCTGAAAGATGCTCCAGCAAAAGCGGGTTTGCCTTTAGGCTTACCTTTTTTATTATCATTAAAATTTTTCCCTTGAATTTTACTTAAATTTTGTTTAGAAAGCCCATCTTTTTCCTCAAAAAGTTCGTGGATTTTAATGAACTCTCTAATGGCCGCAAATAAATGAGAGACATGTCTCTCAGAACTTTTAAGATTATTTAAATACGACCTGGGGGGGAATTTTTTAACGGTAACATTAAATACTTGTTCCTCATCTATAATTGCAGATATATCTCTATACCTGTCTATGAGGGCTGCAATACCATCCATTCCATCTTGGATAGATGCAATGGTGTCTACTGCAATGGGGAAAGCTGTAATTTGCATCCAAATTTCAGCTTTCACTTTTGCCTGATCGCCGAAACGATCATGCAAAAATACTAATCTCTGATGGTAACCTTTTTCATCAGGTGCGAGATGAGTAAATTTATCTTTTAATTTTTGGAAATCTTTCATGAATTTCCGCAATTAATCCCAAAATGTCACCAATTTGTTTTCTTGATTGGGTGACCATGTCCGTTGGTGTTCCCTTCGGAATCCTGCGCAGCTCTTCAACCAGGTATTCCAGGTTTGGAAGTCTGCGGCGTGCCTGTAAAGGAGCTACTGAATCGGAATTCAGTAATTCCTTTATTTCGTCTGTTGAGACGATGACCTGGGCCAGCAAACTCTCAAAATATTCGATTTCTTCTTGGTTGCTCCAAGAAGAAACAACGGACTGTCTGTCCTGCTGAGGTTGCGATGAGTATGATCGCCTTCTGGATGCACCCTCAAATCCTGGTGGTGGTCCAGTGGGTAATTGAGGGGAGGCTGTCACACCACCGATGATGTCCCGTGTAACCTGACAGACCACGTTCTCCCGACTTAACAGGTTTGCTGCTTCATCGAGTTGGTCAACCATCCGCTGTTGCTCATCATCGTAAGCCAGCAAATTTTCCTCCTCCGGATCCCGTAGGCCCGCTTCAGCAGGAACTGGTAGGGGTGGTGGAGGTGGCGGTGTGCGTGATGAGGAAGTGCTAGCTCTGGCTACTCCCTGCGATGGCTCAGACGTTTGGGACATATTGACACTAAATAAAGGACATGTACAAATTTTGGAGTATTAAAAAGTGTCAATAAATTCTACAAATAATTGATTTTATTAAGGGTCATTCCCTTAAATTCTTGACGAGTATTGATTTTTTTTTTTTTTTTATATATCGATACTTTCGTCAATATTTATTTAAAGTATTATTACGAATCATGTCCGATAAAAAATCGGGCATGACCCGTAAGCGCAATGCCGTTAATAATCGCGACACTACGTATTTTAGGAAATCACCTTACAAAAATTTCTAAAAATTATTTTAAAAAAAAATTATTTTAATAATATGGATCGCGTAGATTTCGCTAAACTCGTAATTTTTCGATAAGTTTATAATCACTGAAATTTCTACAAATTATGTAATCATTATTTGAATAATTTCTTTCGAAATTACTCAAAGTTAACGGTGGATAAGATAATTTTACAAGCTACCATATATCCCAGGGGATTATAATATGATTTTATCCACCTTATTAAAAATGCTGAAAATTATTAGGCAAATTGCATTTCCCTAAGCATGTATTATTTAAATAAATAAATATTTAAAGTACTTACGAATGGATTTTACTTAAATTCAGCCGTAATATGATGAATTCCTTGTTGGAAAGTAGTTCAGTGCACTGTAAAACTAAAATTTCAGCCGAATTATTAACAAAAAACGTATTTGTTAAGGCGAAATTAAAGAACACCACGTGTTGAATAGTAACAGTTTCACAAAATAAGTAGAAAAACGCGAAAAAATCGGCCAAAAACGAATTTTTAGAAACACAAATAGTCAACACCACAAGTTTAATCACTAATAAATTAATTAAAGCAACAAAATTCATAAAAAAATCACACCAAAACGAGCAAAAACGAAAAAAGAGCAGCAATGCAAACATCAAATTCCACTGACAAGGCAAGAATGACCAGAACACACTTGTTCATTTTGTTGGTGGATGATTTAAGGGTATGTGTGTGTGTATATACTCTTAACTTGATGTTTGCTTTTTTCGTTTTTTTTTTTTTTTTTTTTTTTTGATGCACACAAGTGCATGGATAGGGTTGTACTATCACCTTGAAATGGTATTGGTGATAGTAACATGATGTATGTATGTGTGAGTATTCACACATACACACAATGACATTCGTATATTTGCAGGAAACTGCAAGTGTACTGTGCCCTGCCATTGTGATCTGTTGACCTTGTCGACTGTTGATTTTTTCGATATCGACAAGATCGACAATAATCCTTTAAAAAGACGTGATATTTTCGTCTTTTTAAACTTCATGAATTTTTGTACGAGTGGAAGAGAGATAACCTGTGTTATTTTTCTCTCTCCATTCGTAATAATGACGAAAAATATTCGTCAATATTCACGCGCTTCACAGAAATTTTTCATTTCTCGAAGTGTTCATTTGGCGGGGAATTTATTGTAGTCGTAATTATTGACAACTAACAATAATTTAACGTATTTACGGTCGCCATATTTTTCCTTATTGACCGTAATTTACGTCTGTGTATATGACGCTATGTGCTGAGGGCGGCGGAAAAAATTATTTAATATAATTTTTTTTCATTGTCCTCATTTATACGCAAGTATAAAATACTGGGGGCGGCAAAAAAGATTTTTCTTATACAAAAAAAATCATTTTTTGCCGTCTTCAATTTATTTGAATTTATTTCTAACGATAGGTAGGAATAAAGAAGTCGGTAAATATTTTTATTTAGTACTGGTGTCAACTAGTACTAAGCACTGTCTTAGTTGAATAATATTATTCAAGTCTTTTGTTCAATTCTTTACACTAGATTTGAGCAAAATTTTATTCGTGAGAATAAATGGACTAAAGTCTTTTGTCTTTCAGTGTATTATTCATACATTGAAAAAAAAATCTTAAAGGGAATTATCTTTCGATGTTTCTCTTTAAAGAATGGAAGTGTGTCTGAAAAAATAAAGTCTTTCTTTGTTAGAAGAAATACGTCAGTTATTCTTTCACCTTAGAATTTGAATTTTCGTGAAAAAACTTCAAACTCTAATTTATCTGCATTAAGGCTCTAAATTAATAAAGTCTTAAAGGTCCTAAAGACCGCAAAATTGCTATCTGCTACCATATAGTGGCATACCACTAGTTCGGTTTAACGTCCATGAGACGAACAATAATACGTCGTCACACTCCTCCTCACCGAAGTGTAACTGTTTGGCGACCGCCACAACACCAGCACAGGCAACACAACTCTCCTGCTGTGTTGCCAAGTCGATGCGCCCTGTAGGTGCGCACCAACTCGTGGCCAGTCCACGATAGAAACAACGAGAAAAAAAAACATTTGAGAGGCGTGAAAAAAATTGGACAAAAACCAGGAAAATATACAATTCAAAACCTCCGCCAGAAGAAAATTGTCGCTGCGTCACTGGCCTGAATTACGCGTTTTGTTTTTAAAAGATACTTTTTTTGAAAAGGAGTTGAAATTAGCGAATGTTCAGTTTCAACGAAAAGTCTAATTTGATAATTTCATCTTGTTTGATATTAGCGCGAAAATTCTCGATCATTGTGCTATATAACATTACTAGGCCAACCTGTTGCTAGAAATCGAGTAATTTTTGATGTGTGAACGTCTTAGCTTTCGATAGGGGCTACGCGAGACTTTACGAGCATCAGGGGTCAGGTCGTAGGTTTCGTTGATGTGTCTTTTTGTGTGTGTGGGTAATGGGTATGTGTATGATTGTGTGCATGTCCTTGTCAGTTGAAGTTGAACGCAGCATTTCAATTTTGAAGTAAACCTCTTATATTTCATTCAGTGATTACTCACCCTCTATTTTAGTCGGCATTGCTGAAAAGAGGAGAAAATTTTTCAAAATTTCCATCTAATTTTCTAATAATTTTTACTAATTTGTAAATTAATAAACTAAAACAAGCTACATCGATGAACGATGTTGCATTTTTACTTCACGTTAGTGATATGAGTTTAGTTGAAATTTGTTCGATTAATCGATTATTTCAAGTAATCGATTTTACCGTTTTCCATACGAAATTGCGAGCTTAATTCTTTGTACACATATATATTAATTTTAACGTAGAATAGTAGAATAGATAATGTTTCTTCTGCAACAGCCAACTAGTAGGATTTTTCTCATATAATATTATTTCGTCTGTTTCTTTTACAAAAATTTTGAGATTCTCGCGCAACCCTGAATGATATCCAATTAATCGATAAATTTTGCAAAAATAAAAAAATTAATCGATTAGCAAAAAATAGATTTTTTTATTAATCAAGGTACTGGTAGTTTCACAGATGAAAAACCAAACATAGAATTGACTGGAGAAAAAGAAGGAGGAAAAGGAAGAGAAGAAGGAAAATAATGGTGATTTTAATAGGGATTTTTGCACTTGGTGAAAAAACCCTAAAAAAAAAAGGAAATAATGGAAAATTTGCCATTTTTTGAATTCTAGAACCTTCTCAACTTTCATTCAATGATTCCTCATCCGATATTTAAGCTATAGAGCTGAGGTTGGTATCATTGGAGAATTGTGAATTCACGATTCCTGAATCGCTGAGTGAAAAGGGTCTTAAGTTTGTCGCACTCGAATATTCAGTTTATGATCGACTTTATTTATTTTTTCTCTGGTTTACCCTTAGCTCTGTTTAATAGGACTACACCAACTTACACCTTTGACTATATACATACTGGACTGCTAATACTGATAAAAAGCTGTGTTCAAAACAAACAGGCGTATCCCTGTTCAAAATGTTAGTTCATTATCAAATTTATTAATACTTATTGTCTTTTCCTTTGACTAGGTCTCTTCTTACCACAATTATTGCTTTTAATTACGAATTAAATCGGTAATGTTGTAGTTTTATAAAACTCAGAAGTTCAAAAATTTCAGTTAAATCAATTTAAAATTTGATTTATTGATGCATAAAAATAATATTTTTTGTTGTTGTATGACGAATGTTTTTATCTACTTGCGAAATATTCTTACAAATATGTCTAATTCTAATTTTTACATAGAAATTTGTAATTAATTCGGTTAAATGCGGATCAGGTAGCTCTATGTTTTTAAACAGCAAACCAGTAAACTAACATTTTGAATGGGGATACGGGTGTCTGACTCAACTTCACCGGTTGTTCATTAGACTCTGTGTTATTCTTATCAGTATTAATCCAGTATGTATATAGTCAAAGACTTACACCAACCTACACTAGGAGGGTGATTCCACAAATGTAGAAATGTTATGTGACTTTGCACCAAGTTTTACTTGAATATTTGTGGAATATCCCTACCGGTGTAGGTTGGTGTAAGTTAGTGTAATCCTATCAAACAGAGCTATCATTTCCACTCAACCAGTTTTTTTGTTTTTGTTTTTTTTAAATTGGATTCTTTCCTCCTTCCTCCACCACCTAAAAAAAAAATGTACAACTATATCATTGAAAAACAACATTGTTCTTTCAAGAATCAGTTCTTTGGCCACGAATCCTCAGACTTAGGGCGAGTCCTTTATCGTTCTTGCCCTTTTTTCCACTCTTCCCTACAATTTTGTTTTTAAAAATTGGATTTCCCTCGCCTTCTCTCCTGTGTCTAAAATTGAAAAAAAATTTGAGCTATTTTTCAGAAAAACAATCTTATTTAGATATTATAAGCTTTTATTCTACTCAATACTGCGATTTTAAAATATACCAATACTGCAGCCAACCTTCCGCAACGAACTAGTATTTATTTCGCACAAAGCTAAAGCCAAAAAATAAAAGCTCATCTTTTGAAAACTCGTTTTTAACGTAATCTTATTTTTTCAAAATTCAGTTTCATGCCCATGAAACTTTAGTCTGCGGGTGCCTCTACTTTTTTCACCTTTGTAGATATTCACTACACTAATTTTTGTTTTTTTCATCAATTAGATTCTTCTCTTCTCTTTCCCCTTGGGCGGCGGTTTGCTCACCACCTTACTCCACTAAATCCATTTGTGTACAAAATGGTGATTTGATCGTCCTTAATGAACGCGTTTACATGCGTCCCTGTTCATAGAGTCTCTGCAATTTCTATTCAGTGATTGATTGCATTGACTTATCTTGTTTAGAATAGGTATATTTTGTTAGGTTTCCATTTTACAGTGATTAGCGCGTTAGCTTAAGCTTATATCACTTTCTGTTTTTTTGGTTTGAAAAAACGTGGGCAATTAGTATTATACTCGTACCTATGTTATTTAATCCTGAAACTTTGCAAATATTTTTTCTCTTAAAATTAAAACGATTTTTTGTCGCGTTTAGTAGAGGATTTGTTCGTTGCCGAAGTAGTTTTAGTTATTTGAACTACCTACTTTCAAGTGCCCAGACATTACTCAGTGCATTCTTAGAATCAACCAACATTCTCTTCTAAGAGAACGGAAAACTAGAAACGTCGACGAAGACAACCGTGAAATTGGTGATATTTATCCAAGAAAACTCGGTGCGATGGTTTTTTGTTGATTTATTTAAATTTTCAGTAGGCTACATTTTTTGCCTGTAGATTACCTATCTTGTCAGTGTACGGTACCTATGTAAAATGTTGATATTATAAGGACCTATTGTATATTGTTTAAATTGATTCGATTTTTTCACGTGTGATTATCGTCAGAGAAACAAATTTGATGTATTCGTGAGGGAAATGAAATCAATTTTTCAAACTACCAAGGGCCTCGATATTCATTCAAATACTAATAAGTACTTATACATTCTTCTTTCCTTGGTGTATGAATACGATTGCTCTTTTCTCATTATAAATGTTTCGAAGATGTTCGTTCAATTTTCTGCCAGACAAGTTTTCCACTTTGATCTGGAAATATTCTCCCACGTTTTAAAATCGTATTTTTAGAATTTGAACCTCGTTCAGAGCATAATCCGGATTATCATTCAGGAAAATTAACCCCTCGACTTTTACGAACGTATAATTTAGTCTTAACGGAGGGTTATTGTGGCCGCGAGGAAAAAACTGGTTTGAACTGAATACTCGCCTTGATCTTGGCAGGTCATTAAATTCGTATTTTTGTTCATTTTTCACTTATTTTCGCTGGTGTATGGAAGGAAGAAATGGACGGCGACCGTATTGTATCCGAATTAAAGAGTATTGGTCGACTTCTATACGCGTATCACGCTCCAAAAATATCGAATTCATTAACCGTTCGAATTCATTAACCGTGTGCGAACATTTAAATTTGGGTCGACAGAAGGAAATGGTATTCAAAGAGTTGTGTCCGTATGACGTTGCTGCTATTTGAAATCAACAAAAATAACCCGTTTTGATACGCCGTCATCCAAAATGCACATCGTTGAAACCTATAGAATTTACCCAAAAAGTGGGTAGGGGGAAAAGTGTTTTGCTTGAAAACCATGAAAACATTCGATTTCATATTTTAAAACTTTTTTCTCCATTTTTATCTCCGACGCTAAATATTTGTTTTTTAGTGGTCTTCTAGCTAGGCAGGACTCGGCGGTTTGTATTTTTTGAAATTCTTCGAGAATGAGGCTATAAAAAACAAACTGGTTCCATCGGAAACGATATAAATATAACTTTGGAGAAGAAAAAAAAAGTCAGTCAGGTGTGTGTTTTTGTGTAAGCGCGGATAATCATGAATTTTGGTAATACACGTTTCGAACAAAGAAATTTTTTGTAAATCTTTTATATCTTTAATTTTAGGTGTTTCGTAGCATACATACGTTTGTGAAATGGAAAAAAAAAAATTGTTATAAAACAATGTCTTGTCAATTTAATCCTTTGTTTCGCTGAGAAGTTTCCATGTTCATTCTTAAATTTGAGCGCATTTATTACGATTTGGACGTCACGTCTTATAGAAATCGGTATTTCCTACCTGTTTAATTTTCTTTTTCTTCATAGAATTGATTAGGTTGTTGAATTTTTACAATGTATTTGTCAAAGTGAAATAGACTTTTTATTTTATTTTTATTTTTTGGTTTCATTGTTACGAAGTTTTTCGTCTTTGTTACCTCATTTCGTAAACCCAAAAAGTAGAGCAAAATTTATCATTTCAAGATAATAAAATTCTCGTTTTTTTGTATTGTAGATATCAGTTGTTGATAAAAAAAAGAAAAAAAAGAAGGAGATTCTTAAAATTGTTGTTCAAATGACTTTGAAGAAACATTATCAGTTGATATTGCGTTTCATTTGAATGAAACCTATCCGTTGTTCTAAATTTGGGTCAAAGACTCGGGTTAGTCGCTTTTGTTCGAGTTTGCATGGTTTTGCACCTTGATTTAATTTTTTTTCCTGACTAAAGCTTCTGTCAGTGATAATAATGATTGTGTTCGCACATCTCACGAAATTGTTTTATCACCTCATGTATCGTCTTCATTTTATTGGGATCACAACGGAGGATGACTTCGCATTAGTAAACCCTATTAGGGTCAGTTGCATAGAATTCAGTCGCCAGTTAAACCATACTCTGATCCAAAATTCATGGAGGAAAGGTGGTTTAGCTGGTGACTGAGGTTCAGCCGAGTTCTCTGACGATTTCTTTGATCTTGAAAAAATTATGGAAAAATTAAAAATATTTCGAATATTACAGTGAAATCAATGAATTTCATGAGATGTCGTAATGACGTTATGTTCTCATCCTTTTCTTTTTTTTTCTTTTTTTTTTTTGAAGAATCTACAAGAATTGTGGTTAAGCTTCCCCTGGAAATAGTTTGAAATGTGAAGAAGTAAAATTTTTATCAAATTTTTTTCTGACTTCAACGAAAACTGGAGATCAGTTCAGTTAACTTCACCTTTTATTTATTTTTTCGCTGCGTAACCTGGTACTTTTAAAACTTCATGATCACTGGGAATCTCGTTTATTATGCTCAGAAGTATTTTGACCAAAAATTTCGGGTATGATATGCTTTTGTTTCCCGCATATCGTGTGAACAATAGACTGGTTTACGAATGAATGCTTGTAAATGATGTGTGCTGGTAATTTTCTCCAGTCTGAAATTTAGTCGTCTCAGTGGCCAGAGTGGAAGACAAATTCGTACATTTTAAAACAAAGTTGTTATGAACGATGAAGTGCAGGGTGCAATTAATACAAAAAAAATTTTGTACAGTTATGGCTATTGACTGGAGGCAGACTTCTATTTTTTTTAAGTCAAGAAGAAATCGTTGAGGTGTAGTTTTTTTCGCGATAATTTACCTTCATCTTGTTCAGTTTTCATGTAGACTTTTATTTTATTTTTATTATTTTTATTTTTCAAACAATTTGATGTCATATTGTGTATACAATGTGTACGAACATTAGATTATCATAGAGTCCGTATTCATGATCAATAAATGCCAGTCGAGTAACAATTTCATTATAGTAATCTTCGAATTTACTACATAATATGTAGTATAACTTTTTAAATTTACACCTTTCGTTACTCTGTTAACGAAATCGAATTTTGTTGATTATAATCCCCATATAAACGCGTATTTAAACATCATTTTAAATTCTGTTAATTACTTTTTTTTTACTTGCATTGTTCCATGTTTCAAAATTCGTGCGGCTTATTTTATGTTCACATTCTTGCCCGTGTTTCGTGTATAATATGCTAATTCAATTTTTTTATTACTTCATAAAGTTATATTAAAAAAAAAAAAAGAAAGAAAGAAATCATTATATGCAATCATTGAGGATTTCGCTTGAATAATGTTTCGTTTCGTTTCGATTTTCGTTTGATTCTGGGAAAAATTTTGTTGGTCTAGGATATATTACTCTTATACACTCTTATATGTATGGTCGAATATTAAAATTAGGACTTCATCTTATTAGAATAAATTTGAAGCTGAAAAATTATAGGCCATATAGGCCTGGCCCACAGAATAATACTTACGGCTGCACCAGTGTTGGATAGGCTATTTTTTTCCTACCGGGAAAATCTATAAAGGCTGCCAAATTTTTTTTCTTGCAGGGGCACCCAGTTTTGTTTTATTATAATGGCGACCCTAATGATCCCCTTTATGAAAACAATGTTTATACTGGTATAAGAAAAAAATAGTCATAGTCCTTAACAACGAGTTTTTTTTTTTTTAATTGTACTCCAAGTATTGAAATTTTTTTTGTTTTAAAGGTAAAGGGCGCCAAAAACTTCTCGGGGGAAAAGGCGCACCGGGAAACTCCCAGTAGTCCGATGGGCCTATCCAACACTGGGCTGCACACTCTTGCGCCTTGAATATGGGGAAAGATACTTCCTGCATTACCCAGCAGAGGGAAATTGTGAGTTTTTTGGTAGTCTCTATCGTGGGTGGGAACATCCACGATCTCCTGCGCGCCTGGCGGGCGTAAAGGTAACTCATCTACTGAAGAAATGTAGGTAGGCGAGTGACTGGGCTGAGGAGGTTGCCGTAGTCGTTACGGATCTAGTGAGCGAGATAGGTGTGTGACGACGTATATTTTGTAGTCCTATGGACGTTAAACACACATTAATTATAAGTGCCTACAACTGTAGTGTCTCTGCCACTACATGGTAGCGAGAGCATCGGGGTTTTCTCGGAGAAACAGATACTTTTTTAAGCATCTGCTTCACATAAAGAAACTCTGAAGTCGGAAATATGGGTATTTTCGATTTCGTTTCGATGTAAAATGAAAACTGAATCTAAAAAGAATCATTTCTCACTGCTACAAAACGCTTCCACTGGCAACTTAAGTCAATCTCTGTAATGGAAATTGATTTAACGGCACTTAGCGTTTGAAGTTAATCTTAGCCTCAAATGCCTAAATAATTTGCACTCGAAACTGATGGTGGCTTTGAGCACAATAAAGCATATAATTATGTACTCGAAACTGACGGTGGCTTCGAGCGCATGAGTGTAATCATCAATTATGCGCAAAAATAATTTTTCCTTGCGTTCGAAACTTTAATTAGCCTCGAACACATACCTACATTGTCCAGAAAAAATTTCTTTTTCTAGACAAAATGTTTATGTTTATAGTCAAAAGTTAAAAACTAACATTTGACTATCAAAGAGTACAAGAT
Source organism: Ericerus pela (assembly GCA_011428145.1). NCBI lineage: Eukaryota > Metazoa > Arthropoda > Insecta > Hemiptera > Coccidae > Ericerus > Ericerus pela. The sequence goes on along the minus strand of WOFM01000406.1, from coordinate 5,054,059 downwards.
CTTCATCTGTATATAAGATCTTGTGCTAGTTACATAAGTATAAGAAACATAACCATACATCATATTCTCGTAGCAAACAAATGGATTCGAATTTACGGCTAAATTTGAATACAACAAAAGTTGAATTTGAAACCTTACCCGGCCTCAAATACACGTCAAAAAAGTTAGACCTATGCATTTTTTCTTTCTCTAATGAAGAAAGAAAAAACCTAAAGAGAATAAAATATTGGCTGACAAAGCCTAGGAAAAATATTCCCCGGCAAGATACGTATATGTGAATTTATAATAAGCCTCACATATAACTAACAAAAGAGTAAACGAATCAAATGGATTTGATTCCATTCGACTCTCACTCTCAAAAAAAAATATATATTTTTTATTATATTTTTTTTTTTTCAAATATTGTTGCTTATTCATCGGAAGATTTCGACGTAATTATTATATCGAAAACTAAAATAATCCTTGAATAAACAAAAATATCAACGAATACGGCAAGTTCTATGCAACATGTCGCATTCCCTTTATTCGATAAAGTCTAAAAATCATTCTCACGAAAAATTTTTAGCCGCCCCCAGGAAAAAATGCATCGAAATCTTTATGAAGAATTCGATACAGAACCAAGGTCATCACATCTGGATAGGCCATCTTGCATATTATCTACCCTACGCCAACAACCATTATTAAATGTTCTTCGAAAAAAGAACATTAAAAAAATGGTTGATGTAAGGCTGTATGCAATTAAGGCTGTTGATCCCTGAAACAGAGATCGGCACCCCATGGAGACGAAGCGATACCAATACGCTTTGCCTCAATAAACTATATAAATGTCGACAAAAAACTACTACGTATTTTGTCATCGTGGGTGGGAACATCCACGATCTCCTGCGCGCCTGGCGGGCGTAAAGGTAACTCATCTACTGAAGAAATGTAGGTAGGCGAGTGACTGGGCTGAGGAGGTTGCCGTAGTCGTTACGGATCTAGTGAGCGAGATAGGTGTGTGACGACGTATATTTTGTAGTCCTATGGACGTTAAACACACATTAATTATAAGTTCCTACAACTGTAGTGTCTCTGCCACTACAGTCTCTGCTTAGGTGTGAATGAAGAGGCGTATTCAAAAGTTTTTTTTTTGTTGTCAATCATTTTCAAGCATTTGACGTGAGATCTGTAAGTTTTTTTTGTACCTACCTATCTACATTACTTATTAAAACAATTCATAAAATCTGTTCATTATTCACTTGAACTAAAACATCTTGAAACCTAATTGTACTACAATACCGTATAACAGCTAAAAACGTTCAAAACTGTATGTATTATTTTAAGAGGCTTAATTTGATTGATTTGATTGATTTGATTGATTTGATTGATTTGGACAAACGATAAGATGGAACTTAGAAAATTGCACTCTCTAATATAATAATATTTTATTCTCGTCTTATTCCATCTGGAATATCTGGAAACCTAATTGACCATCAATTACGTATACTTTTATGACGGGCCTTAAATCTTTTGAATGTTACGAATTATTGAATGAGAAATCAGTTACTTTATTTGGCTCCTTTGACCAAAATTACTGTGAATCATTAGAAGTGGTACTCGCTGATTCGTTTTACGTTTCCTTTAAAAAATGGAATATATTGAGATTTGATTGTGCTGCAGTGGCATATGCATTATCAAATGAGCCTTTATTAACTTGAAGCAATCCATTTGGATCAATGTTTTTATGGAACAACCTGCATTGTAAAAAAGGCCTTGAAAAGAAGAAAAATTGAACAAGACTATAGAATTCTCTCAATACCATTGAGAAAAGTGCTTGCTGGTAAAATTGGGTATCACAGTGAGTATCTTTGTGGATGAAATCATGCTTTTTTCTCCTATTGATTCTGGACAAATTTTTATAGCAAAATCTTTTCAAGAAATGAATGTTCGGAAGGAACCAGAAGGCAGACATACTTACACGAAAAGTCTAACAGAAACAAGTGATATAAGTTTGTAACTTTTTATGCTGCGAAGTAGCCTAGGTTCTTGAATAGTGGTTTTTAATCGACTTCAAAAAAAGGAGGAGGTTATTATCTCCGAGTTTCGTTTTGAATCGATTGTTTTAGTTGACGTTTAGACTTGATTGTCATCTACTTATTTCTAGTTTATTAGCTCACCTGTGTCTTTTTTTTTTTTTTTTAATTTCTTGCTGTGTGACGCAGTATTTATTTTATTGAACCACTATCTATATGTTCATCATAACCCAAAAAAAATAAAATTATGTTTTCATGTTTTTGTGAAAATATTTTTTTCAGAAATTAGTAATAATTTTATAAATGTTCAGTGAATACCTACCTACATTGGTAAATCTATTCATCATATTGTGAAAACAATGGTTTTGAAGGATAATTTTTTCAAGAATTTATTCATCCTTACGGTTTAATTTTGCATCGTTCTAATATGAATGAATGGTTGACAAAGGTTCGTAAAAAATAAATAAAATCCGACAAAAATCAGTTCGATGGTTGTTGAGATGCCTTCAGCGTATAAATGAAAAAAAATACCTATTTTTCTAGAGAATCAGAAATGAAATTATCGTTTTTTTAGACAAATAAATTGACCTTTATTATTGTTTTGCCACGACTATTCTGTTTCCAGATACGGCAGTTCATCAGCTTTTATCTCAATTTTGTCTTCTATTTGTCTCTTGTCTTTTTTGTTTTCTATGAATTCCAGTTGGCGTTACTCTAGAAATCAAAATTTAATGCTTATTCATGGTCATATAGGAATAGGAAGTGGCTGAGTTAATAACACCTACTTAGTTTTTGGAAAACTATGACTGACGTGAATGAGCATCGCTCGGTGGTACCTTAGATATAGAAAGTAAATCGAAATAAAGTTACATTTTTAATTCTGAAGAATTGTAACTGAGTCGTATAATATTTTTTGTATTCCAAATGAACTTTGATATTTTTTTTCCATATTTTACACTTACATTGTTTGATCTTTGATGAGCCATATGAGGTGCGGTCACCATATAAAGTGACAACGAGTGTTCTATTTACGAACTGTCAACCAAGAGTCGTTGTTAGCAATGCTCGTGTAATCCATTAATATATTGGAATATATGGTGGGGAGGAACGAATGAAGAGCTACTGCAATGAATGTGCAGCTAATCGTCCAAATTTCACAGCCGAAACATAATTAATTGAAAGTAATTACTTGTGCATAACAATGTGAGAGCCACTTAATTTTTACAATTTCATATATCCAGCGAAATGGATTGTTACAGATAACCTCGAAACAATTATCTGTTTAAGTCAAGGCTGGGGACAAGTGGGGAGTTGTTGTTGACGCTCCCATCTGTGGCCAAATAAACGGAAAAAAAGGTTTAAGATATAGTGCACTTTCAATAGATTAGGTCAATTAATTTTTTGTCAAAATCACGTATTTGTTTTGAAATGATGAATTCGTATACAGTATATCTATGACTCATTTTTTTTTTTTTGGTATTTTGATAAAAGGAAAAGAGCAAACTGTAGGTGTCTTCAAAAAAAGGTAACCCGTTTTCCATTTTGATTTATTTGTCAAGACGGTTAAGTCTTAAAATCATCCAATTTATTGATTGTTACCGATCAGTTTGATGCGGTTGAGTAGGTGTGAATATATGGGTATACGGGAGTATATTGAGAAAAGAGTGTTGAAAATAAGGGTGGATCAAAGGTACTATTACAGTGGCTAGCTGTTCTTGGGGCGATTGTTAGTAAAAAAAAAAAAAATTTAAAAGCAGAAAAAAACGGGAATTGCCTCATCTTATCTCTTTTTTTTTTGCACTGCGGATAGTTGAACATGAACCTCCCTTATCTACGGTTGTGAACGGTACAATTTAATAGTGATAGTTGGAGTAGAAAAAGGGAGGAGTGAATTCTTACTTATGAGAGAGAACCGAACGGAATGTGAAACTTACGTATTTCCTTTTTGAGGAAATTCAGCCAGCAGCTACCGACCCTAAATTAAATTATATTTAATTTACACCCGTAATACCTGGTCTTCTATAATTTATTGAAAAAGTCGAACCATTTTCCGATTGCATCTGTTCAGAATTTTTTAAGTCTAAAACAACGTTGACAAGTATATTCAGTGCACTTTCTTTTTTTTCCTGTCCTTTGGTTTGATGAAAATTCTGTTCTCTCAGATTCCAGAGCTGAATAAATAAAGATTAAGTCAGTGTTACTCCTTTTAGGTAAATATTATTTTGGGTTGCGATAAAGCGATGAAATATGTTGAAAATGAGGTTTTATTTTTCGATTGGTCTTTGAATTCTGTAGAAAACACGTTTTTAGACCGCAGATGACGTTTTACTTGACTGGGATACAAAAAAAAATTGATACTTACTACATTATATATTACGAATAGGTACCAGATTGAATATTTATCTTGATATTTCGTCACAGGTAATTTTAATTTTTTTTTTGTTTATTTTTACAGATATATACAGTATGCAACGGATCTTCTTTGCCGGAAGTATGTACTACTTAATCTTTAATACTACTTAATCTGTAATATTCAGTTTTAATTCAGTGCATGTGAGAGCTGTAAGTTCTTGAAATTTATATTTGTTGGTTGCTAGTTCAAATTATAGTGATGATAAAAATTGTATGACGTTCAATTTTCTTGAAATTGAAAATTATTAATTAAATTTTAAGACTGACATCCTTATTGAAAGTACTGGTGTTTCCCTCTGAGAAAATAATAAAGACTGATTATTTTGATTTTGCAAAACAATAATGTTTTTTTATTTACCACGAAAGAAGTGTGTAAGAACTTCTTTGTTTCAAATTTTATGTTTACCCGCAGATGTAATTTTAGTCTATATCGTTTAGTGTATCGAAAAAAATTGAAAAAACTAATACTAGTCCCACATTGTAGCTCTCCGTCCCTCGGTGGAAGTCCAGGGTATGGGCGGACTACTTTGGCCACTTATTAAGGAGCCTATTCCCAACTTATTTCGGTCATAAAACCGTATTAATTCCGTTTCAAACCCTTTTATTACTAGGCTGTTCTAGTTCTTTTTCGTATTTGGCTAATTTCTTTTGCTTCTTTTATCGAAGTTTTAAGTTGTGATTTTCCAAGTACTTTTTATTACGCTGATAGGTATTTGCCAAACTCGTAGATAATAACTTTTTACCTTTTTTTTATTTTTAATGTTCGTTACTTTCATTTTTCTTTCGTTTTACTCGAATTCTTTGTTTTTACATTATTCGGTTTCATAAGTATCAAAATTGTGCAAAACTGTATCCCAAGAAGAACCTGTTATTTCTTCAAAAAATTCGCCATTTGTCGTCAGGTAGGTACCTACATGTCGCCGGTAAACCCAATTAAAACTCTGCATTAGTGATGCCAAATATCGATATTTTTTTGTATCGATATAGTATCGACATATCGATAGTTTTTATAATGTGCCATTCGTAAGTCTATTTAGCGATAAATTTGAAAAAAGAGGAAGAGGAATTAGGATTTAGAAACAAGCCGCTGAATATTATCATTATTTATTCACGATTCAAAAATTAAAACTGACGATTGACAAAATAAAGGACAGTTTTCATTTCATAAAAGCTTTAATTCCCACTCCCAACTTCCAATTCACAATTTCAAATGAATATCGATATAGAAGGGAAAGTATCGATACTTGAAATATCGATATTTTCCAACAGATATCGACACGTATCGTTATTTTTGGCACCAAATGCCCTCTTATCCGAGATGACTATGCCATGTCTCATTCATGAATAGCGATAAATTTATTCTTCATTTGACCACCGTGTCATTGATACCGTTTTTCTTTATTCGTGTCTGGAATGTTTTTTTGATTTTTTTGTTTTTTGTTTCATTATCGGTGGTGTGCAACTCAACACTCGTTATACTTATTGCGACAACTGGCTCAATGCCCTCGTGAATTTTTTCGTAACTCAGGAAGAAAAGCGTCCTTTTTCCCTTATTACGCTCATTTCTTTGCCATATTATATATTATTGTGTTTATATACATTTTTATCTTGCGATCAACGCATCGGAACGTAAAAAGAAAAGAAAAGAAAAGAAAAACAGAAAGAAATCGTGTTCGATGTGAGTACATATAAACCTTCCATTTTTTATCTATAAATTATATTCTTGTGTATTACTAGCCACTCATAGTCTCTTGCGAAAACAGGTATTTTCAGTCTACTGCTTTGGAGAGGCTTTCTCGAGGTGTGATTGTAACAGCTTACAATAATACACAATACGCTAATTATTAGCCTAGTCTGTTAAAGGTAATGAAATGGAAGAATCGTTGTCAGACTATGAACTATAATAGGCAGACTCTGCACTCATGGTCATGAATCTTCGAAGAGTGAAGAACTGTCTTACCCTCTTTAGAATCTGTCTTTTTTTTTTAAATTATATTTTCCTTGCTGAACGAATGAAATTAGTGAGTAACGTTTGATCAATTTTCGTCAGCTGTAGGTTTTGCCAATATGAAATGGACCGATTGGCTGTGTTGACGAGGTAAACGTCCTCGAACTTCTTGAAAATTCGTCTCGAAGAGTGTTTGTATGAAGATTCGATGTTGAATGTGCTTCCGAAATAGCCGACAAAAGAAAACCATAACCGTAACCAAATAAAAATAAAATCGAATATTTATGAGCGTTTATGATACTTTAATGCTGTGAAGGTGTGGTGTGCTGGTTGCGCCTACTTGGTTCGATGATGATTTTTCGACGATTCATTTCGAGTGTTTGCATTCCCAGCGGAAATGTTTTTCCTCTGGTCTTGTGCATTCGTCTTTAAGTGAATACACCGTATAGAACACGATGTATGTTTATAAGATTAAGCCAGGTCAGTTTTTGGATGCGTCGTAAACACCAGCAGTTTATGGTGCCGCATCAACTTTAAATGCCTCAGGATAGGCTCAGTTATGGGTGCCTTGTTTCCAATTTTGAGAACTTTCACTCGTTTAAGCTTTCTAAAACTACGTAAAAAATTTACACGATTTGCATTCATTGCACAGTCGAGGATACATTGGAAATGATTTTTTTATTCAATTATCAATTTGTTAAATAAACATTATCCTTCCTTGAAAGTATTTCATAATCATGATTTTTTCGTGAACTTTATTTTCACTTTTTGTTTGGCCTACTATCCTATGTGATGAGGGCTTAAAAATGGATTACCTAGTTCTATTTATAGGCACCTAGTAGCCAATTTCAAAAATCTCTTGGATTTGGCGTATTTGATTTTAAATATATAGGATAGATACCTATGGAATTTTTTTGTGAGGTCTCCCATTTTTATCATTTTTTGTCGCAAACTTTGCTTTCACTTTTTGTTGCATATGACGTCATTTTTTTACTATGTGCCGCAGGTTAAAAATTTCCAATGTTGAAAAATCTCTTATTTTTAAATATAAATAGGTACTTGCCTCTTTGTTTTTTTTTGTTTTTTTTTTTTAAGCTCCATACTGCCATAAAATAACAACTAAAGGGAGATGAATTCGTTTCACATACTTAGTTATTCCTAGTAATGTAAGAACCAAATTTTCATCCTTGAAAATCCCGTCGATATGATGAAACGACGAATTTTAAAAACTAGAAAATTAGTACAGACGGAAATCCGGACTTTTTGAATTTTATATAGTATAGATAACTACCTAAGTGTATGTGAAATTAATTCATCAACCTGTATTTGGCATTTTGTGGTTTCCTGGAGTTTGAGCAGAAGAGCTAATGCTGTCTTTCTTTTATTTGAAGAAAAAAATTTTCGTAGCTCGAGTAGCTCAATTTTCATATTTAATATCGTCATGTATAGAAATCAGCCCTCTCTATTGCTAGCATTAATTATTAAACGGTCTTGGTTTTTTTTTGGTTCTCATTTTTTTGTACTTTTTTATTTTTCACCTTCATACTTTACATGGAATTGTGTAGTCTTTTTTTTTCTACCTTTATTTTTCAGAAATTATTCGAAGTGTTTTGAATAAAGATTTGGTAGTTCGTAGTTCCACTGCATAAGTTGTCACTTGTTACGAATGGACATAATTAACTGGAATTTATTGCAAATGAAGTCTGGAGTATTTTGAGGGTGTTTGAAGGGTCTCTCTACATATTGTATGGTAAAATCCTAGTGGAGTACGTTAAAATTCTCCTTGAAGTATTTTGAGGGTATCGGGAGGGTGTCTTGAGGATATTTTAAGGTTGTTTTGATGGTATTTGGTACGTGTGTTTGGATAGTATTTCAACGGTGTTTTGTTTTAGTGTTTTTGGCTGGTGTTTCGAGAGGATTTCGAGGGGATTTCAAGAGCTGCAATGTTTAGTGAAGAATGAGTAATTAATGCTACATGAAATTTATTACAGTTTGAGTTATGATATTTTCAAGGTGAGGGTGTTTCGAAAGTATTAGATCTGGTCCTGTTTCAAAATAGAAGATAAATAAAGACCAATCACATTTTCTCATGTTCAGATGAACGGATCTCGATGAAATAAAGTACTGGAAGATTCTAGCTTGGTCTATTTTCATGTGCAAAAATTTCTTTTAAAAAATGACTTTATTCATTTTCACACCAACCCTTTGGTATTCTTCCCCCTTCCTCACAAAGGCCTTAATCTATCGATGTTTTATCGCTAAAATCCTAGTATTTAGGGGGCCGGAATTGTAATTTTTAAGTATAAACGGTGAAAAAGGGCGTCAGGATCGATCCATGATGAGGTTTTTGGAAGTAAATTTTCAGAAGGTTTGAAAAAAAAAACGACTAAAATACATGCTCTAGAACCCAAAACGTATCTGAAAAATTTTTGTCGTGAGAGGAGCGAGCGAAATTTTTTTTTAGAATTTATAATCTTTTTTCAAAGACACATCCTGCAGCTGGAGTTAAGAGGGGCCCTTCAGTTTATTTCTCCTGGGCCCAAAATTTCTCTCTGAGGCCCTGCGATAGATCAATATTTTTGTTAAAGCTACGGTTAAATGGTGATAGTTTTTTGTAATTTTTTAATCTGAAACTAGCTATGAAATATAGATGTATCGATAACTATCGATGTAGATATCGATCAATATCGATATAAATATCAAGCAAACAGGGTTTTCTAGCGAAGAATTGTTGCGCCAGAGTTTTTTCATTCATTACTCTTGTTCAGATATGTATTTTCCAATTAAAATAGGTACTCAGTGTAACGGATATTTTCATCTATTTTTAAATATGACGAACATATTTGTCCACATGTTTTCAAATACCACAAATGCAGGTATTCATCAATAATGAAAATGTCCTATAGCTCTTTGTAAACAAACACCAAAATACCTGTATTTAATTTTATGAATTTAGGTATACTGTACATATATTCATGACCTACTTGTACCTGTCCCTCGATTATATCGCGAGTCAGCCCAACCCTATAATAACAATCCCCTACCTCACTTAGCCTATCCAACACGTACACTTACATACCTCAAACGAGTATATAAACCCTTGATTCGAAGGTACTGATACACAGTACCTAGAGAGTACCTAAACAGTACCTAGAGCCTCTCTTATAGAGCTACTAGTTAATAGATATTCTAGTCTAAGGGTTTAAATCCCAAATGTTAAACCTAGTTTATAGTGTTTAAAATATTATTTAATGTACTTGTGTTGTACAAATTATTATTTTATTAAAAGTGTTAATTCAACCTTGTGTTTGAAATAATATTGAGTCTCTGAAATACGTTAAGGTCCACGATAGTTGTGGATTATAAATTGATTCTTTAAATTATTATAGAGGTATTAATGCTTATCCAGTGTTAATTATCTTGTGTATGGTGTAACACTGAAAGTGGTTGTAATCAGGTACATTACCACCTCTTTTGACCGTTACGCTCAGTTCCTTTTAAAAAATCTCTATATTTTGTCCTGGTACCTATTACCTTTACTTCCTCAACCAATTCATCACATTTTTCAAAATTCTATGAATTAATTTCACTAAAAAATTTTCATAAAATGTAATCAGCCAAACATCGCTGAATATCACTCTTGCGCGTCTTCATAGGCGTTATTCGAATTTCCTCGATGAAAAATATTTCCTCAGCGAAATTATATTCTTATTAGCTTACCATGAGCCTCACTTGAAATTAAATACCCTAATAAATACCTGTAAGAGACGTTCAAAAATAAGTACTTCCTACGACCTATTGGGTCCGTTTTCTCTTCTAAACGGCCTCCATGCTTTACTTCACATAAAAATGCTAACAAATGGCAATCGTGCCTGATGGGCATATTAATTTTTGTGTGTATCGTAGACTAACTCGCTGTTCTTAATTGTTATGAATGGAAATTACCTGGACATTAACAGATCATTCTTGATTAATCTCTTTGAAATTTTATCTTTTGATTTTGCCTACCTCTATACTATTAAAAATCTACCGAATGTTCTGAATGTTCTAAATAATATATGCCCTCACAATTTTTCTTTCTAGTAACTTTGAAAAGAGGAAAGGAATAAATAATGCAAAAAATGATGTGTTCTACGTGTAAGGACACAGCACACGTTTTACGATTGCGATAAAATTCATTGATAAAGTATAATTTAAATAATCTGCCATATAAACACGTCGACAAAATTGAAAAACAGATTGTAGTGGCCCGAATGTATATTATATTTTGTGTAGTATCTTTTAAGTAACTGCTGCGTAACATTTTTTCATGTATGCGATAAAATGGCGGATGAAAACAGGTTTTTTTCGTTACGAAATTTTTAGATGCGTCGAATTTGAAATAAAATTATTAAAATTATCAATAACATGAAATTTTTTCCCCTTTTTATATTTTATTGGTGAAAAATATCGCAGGTAACATCCTGTGCATAGAATAGGCTATGAATGATTTTCAAATGTTTATTTTTCAAATCACTCGCAAACAAGTTTAATATAAAATGGTCATGGTTAGTTTTGCAAATTTACTTGACTATTTTATCGCAAAAGTTTTTCACGTATCCAAATCTCATATTGCATAGCCTAATCTTTCCGAATATGAATTGGCACCAACAGTGTACACCGTACATTTATAATATGTTTTTCCGCTGGTGCCATTGTGCACTCCCGTTGACGGCTCTTAAATTTTTTTTTAGCATTGTCGCTGCCGGCCAATATCACAGCAGTGAAGTCTTTGAAAATGAGAATTTCGCTATTTTTGTCATTATTCTATTCAAAGCGTAGTTTTAAGTCGATGAAATTAATTGTTTTTAAAATTCGCGAGGCGTAGAATAAACTTTTTTACGTAAATATTTTAATTAACAATTGTAATTTCCCTGGCCATATTGACTCGTATGGCTCATTATTGTGTCTCGTCTTCTGTGCAGAGTGATAGCGTTTGCTATTTTGATTCGCGTAAAATAATTATGCCTTTTGAAATACATTTGGGTTGTAACATCTAACATTTCTCCGTCAAAACACGTGTATAATTTACCCGTTGGTTTTTGAATTTTCCTGTCTAAAGTGAAGTGATTCTGGTTTTTGGCTTCAAATTCATGCTTAAAGTGAATAGGAATTATTTAGGTTTGGCTCAGGGGGCCATGGAGCCCCACAATATTACAGAAATATTAACATTTTCTTTTATGCGTGGAAGTTGGTACCAATTAAAAGAAAGAGTGAAAGGGAGAGCTCCTCCACTATCCGCTCCCCCTATAGTTCCCTCGCCTAAAAATACTGGAGCCGTTCCTGGGGAATTATTAAAATTTTGAATAATTTTCACTTCAATCTGTTATACTTGCGAAGTACCTATACTGCTACCGTTTTAAAATCTTTTAAATGTTTCACGAACATTGCATTGTACAGAAAAAAAAATTTTGACAAAATTCATGTAACCTATTCCTGCTTGGTGTGGTAATATACAAAGAAAATACTTTCTTGGATTTTTCGTTTCATTCTGAAAGGTGATCAGCGGACACGAGTCATTTTGCGCCTATCGACTGTTTGATGTGGTTTTTCTTCTTTTTACCGACTGCAGAAGGAGGTATTGTGTTTGACTTTGTTCCTGGCAATCTAACGAAATTTTGTGCCACTCTACAGCATTCAATATTCATCGTACAAATATGAAATAGGTCTCAAAAAATTCGTATTTTCAAGGTGAGTAACGCTGGCCAAAAAAAATTGGGGATTTTTTCAACACAAAAAGCAACATAACCAATCACAATCCAAGATTCAACATATTAGGAAATAACGCATGCTGATTGGGTCTCCCAAAAGTTCTTATAGTTATATGAATATTTCAAATGTCACCACTTCTCCCAGTAATATATTAGCACCAGTAGATGTATTATGTAGGATTGGCTCATTTAAAGTCTGCTGATATCTGCTTAATAATAGTTATAATGAAAAATAATATCAGGAAGGCATACGTTGGAAAACAAACTGTGATTGATCTGCTTCAAAATAATAATTATAAGAAAAAATGAAAATACTATGTTTCCAGAATTCCCTTAAACCAACCAATCAGAAAGGTGTACTGAAAAATGAACTGTGATTAGTTCATTTAAATTCCGTTGATATATCTGCTTCAAAATAATAATTATAAGAAAAAATGAAAATACTGTAACGGATATGTTCGTCATATTTCTAATATAGACGTACATATTAATTCACAGAAAAAACTGTATTTCTTACTCAGCAATTCTGCCCCTGTATATGTACAGTTAACTGGCGAAAGTACCGTTACTTCCTGTCAGCAACTGTAATACGTTTTCTAACGGAATATTCGGTTACCTGAATATACTGGTCCCCGAATATTCTCGAAACCATAAATACCTAATCAGCAAATCCCTACTTTATACACAATACTATGGAAAAACATGTATCTTAACAGGTATATAAACTCCTGTCTCCAATAAAATAATTGTATTGTAAAATTAATATTCATTCAGTCTAGTACTGTAATTTTTAACATTCTTCCAGTCTTATACTGTGAATGAATAATTCTATATTAAATACTGTGTTATAAAATATTCTCATTATAGTTATAAAATTATTGTGTGTTTTTAATTCTACTAAAGTCTAATTCAGTTAAGGTCCACAATAGTTGTGGATAATAAACTTCACTAATTTAAAATAGTTCTCGAGTATTATAATATTCCAGTGAATTTTATAATACATCGAAGGAAGTGTAACCATACCAAAAGAGGTCAGTTTCCAGTATTAAACATCATCTTTTGACCGTTACAAATACCATAATTTTAGAATTCCCTTAAACCAACCAAATGAACTGTGATTGGCTCACTTATGGTTGTTAATTGATCACTTATATATAATTATATTTCATATCCCATCATAGGTGTCAGTCAGCTTTTTATTTCTCTGTGTCCAAGTCTATATTATGACGGACTTTGTGAGGAGGTATTATACTTACCAAATTGATGCATAAGTGCTAAATAAATTCACAAAAATACAAGCAAAACTGAGGCGAGGTCTAACTTTTGCTTTCAACAAGAATCATTAATTTAGAGAATATCAGATAGGTATGAAAATAACTGAAAAAAAATGTATATCTCCTTTTTTCACATTCTCTTTATTAACATTTTATAGTTAAAATAAATTTTAAAGATCTAATTAGTTTTCTTAATATTTGATTAAAAGATTGAAATTTACTCATTGACCAATACCAAAATTTAAAATAAATTCAAAATTCCCTATTGACCAACAAGAAAATAGAAATTAATTAAGAAAAAACAATAGGTTGGAAATAAAATTTGCTGTTACATAAATATTTCAACACGACCAAACACCTGCTACTTGAATTTCATCATTATCAGAAACTATGAAGGTAAAGAAGAATTGTGGAGGATTGAAACGACGAGGGAAACATGGGCAGATATTGAAGATTCGCATTGAAAAATATTTGCAGCAGAAAAATCGAGAAATAATTAAATTTAAAAAAAAAATGAAACTGGCTGCGTTTAGGAACATAAAACATAATAGAACTAAAATTTTGAAAACAAGTTTTCTAGGTTTTGTAATAGTAATTTTTTATAAAATGGATTTACAACTAACGGAGTCGCTGCCACAAATATCTTTCAAGTTACTACAAACATAATACATGCATACACATATATATGTGTATATTTGTATATATTTTATATATATATATATATATAAATATATATAAATAATACAAAATTTTTAAATGAAGCAATTAGATTTTATTTTATTACATATTTCTCTGATGCAATTTGTGGTAAATTTAACGTAGATTTGACAATATTCTAATACACAGCATTATTACATCTATTTAAAACATTGGGGTACCAATTGTTAAGAATGTTTAAATTACTTATATACTTAATCTGTTGAAAACTCTCCACTCGCCTATTGATTTCAATCCAGTATTTATCTTCATATTAATATCAAAAGCTATTTGTGCCAGCGACTGGTTAGTTGTAAATCCATTTTATAAAAAATTACTATTACAAAACCTAGAAAACTTGTTTTTAACATTTTAGTTCTATTATGTTTTATGTTCCTAAACGCAGTCAGTTTCATTTTTTTTAAAAAATTTAATTATTATTGATTGTATAGGTACCTCACCTAGATGTGTATTTTCATGATATAAAATTGAAAACATTCTGGGATGAAAAAAACTCTAATAATACAATGAGATTTTATTAAATTTTGAAATACTTTAATAGGAATTGATTCAATCGATTTGAAAACCTATATAATTATATGTTAATGGACACAAAGAGTAATTGCAGAAATTGTGAAGTGATATCGTTGATAGACCTTTAAAGAAAATGTGAATTGAAGAATATACCAAAAATGTTAATAGCATTAATAGTAATTTTGTAATACGACTTACAGCTTGAGGATGGCGAAGTATCTACAATAATATCAAAATTCCTATTAGCAATAAAAAAAGAGGTGAATTATTCTCAAAGGTGAGGAGGGCAATTTGAAAATATGAAGTGGATAGAAGATTCCAATAATTTCTGATTTCCCGTTATCTGTTATCTGAATAAGAGAAATATCTCATACTATAGAATTGAATTGGCTTTCAAGAAAAATTCTACTTCAGATTTTGTAAGAAATACACAAATTTTTAGTATCATCAGGCCTGAATTTCCTCTCTACGGATCTAGATAAGCCTATACTATATACACTAAGCAAAATAGAACTTTCATTCATCATTTTTAATACTTCCACGAATAAAAATCAAAAACTTCGTAAGTGAGGGTGTGGTACTACTGGCATATCATTCAAAATCAATTTAAAAATAGACAATTTTCTAAAAACAAAATAGGAAATTGAACAAACCAATAAATTCCAAATTTTTACATTTTTCTATTAGAGATATTTAAAAGTCTCTTAAAATTTATCTGAATAAGACATAAGAAAACCTACTGCAATTTTCTAACTCGGAATTATTTAAACACAAAAATGTATACTTAGTTATAAAAAAGTGGAAAATAATTTTTTTCCTGCATGTTTTTAAAATCAAAATGAGTTTTTTCCTGTTATAAAATCGAAAACATTCCGAGATGAAAAAATTATAGACAAAAAAAAACTATAATATAACAATGAGACTTATCAAATTTTGAAAAACCCTAATAGGCATTGATTGAAGTGAAAGGTCTGCATAAGTACATGTTACTGGACACATAGAGTAATTTCAGAAATTCTGAAGTTATATTATTGATAGACCTTCAAAGAAAGTGAGAATTGAAGAATATACCAAAAATGTTGATAACATTAATGGTAATTTTATCATATGATTTACAGCTTGAGGATGCCGAAGTATCTATAATGATACCAAAATTCCTATTAGCAGATAAAAAAAGAAGTGAATTGTTTTCTAAGATGAGAAGGGCAGTTTGAAAGTATGAAGTCGATTGAAGATTCCAATAATTTCTGATTTCCTATCATCTGTTATCTGAATGAGAGAAATATCTCATACTATGTACCACTGAATTGGTTTTCAAGAAAAATTCTACTTCATAATTTGTAAGAAATACGCAGACTTTTAGTATCAAATTTTCTAAATCCCAATAATATTGATTGTGGATGGTTCCCTTTCATTTCACTTGAAATCCTGTTACCAGTACACAGCAGTTTATGAAGTTTTAACGGATAATTCCAGAATTAGCGCCAAAATTATTTCTACTTTAGAATATTTAAGTAAAAATAAAATTATTTTCGAGTGTAAAAATTTATAAAGATGAAGCATATGAGGGATTCAAAATATTTGACTAAATTCCTATTTTTCAACTTTAATTAATTTCTATTAGGGTTTTTCAAAATTTGATCAAGTCTCATTGTACCATTAGAGTTTTTTTTATCGTGGAATGTTTTCAATTTGATATGATCATGGAAACAATCATGAATGTACTCACAGTTTTGATTTTGAAAACAGGAAAGAAACTATTTTCCTCTTTTTTATATTTATAAATTTTTGTGTTTAAATTGTTTTGAGGTAGAAAATTTCAACAGGTTTCCTAGTGTATTATTCAAAAAAATTTTTCAGAGATTTTTGAACAGCTCTGTAGTGGGAAAATTTAAAAATTTGAAAATATTTGAAAATGTATGTGATTAATAAGTTTGCATTTTTGTTTTTATTTTGGCTATAAAATGCTCAATTTTGCATCAATAACCACGAAATTAGGAACAATTATTTACCATAATTTATTGTATTAACCTACCAATTTTGACGTGAATTGGCTGGATGGTACCTCCGGTACCGCTATTTTGTTTTTATATTGGTCACAAAATGCTCAATTTTGGAACAATATATGCCAAATTTGAAACAAATATTCATTATATTTTACTATAGCATACTGTTAATTTTGGTATGGAAAGTCAGTACGGTATTTCCGGTACCGCAGTTTTTGTTTTTATATTGGTCATAAAATGAGAAATTTTGGAACAATATGTACGAAATTTGAAACAAATATTTATTATAATTTATTGTAGCATACTATCAGTTTTGGTATGGATTCACTGAAGGGTACTTCTGGTAAAGATTTTTTTTTTCGTTTTTAGACTTTTTGTCTGGCTATAAAATGGAATATTTTGAACAAATATTTGTTATAATTGATTGTAAGATTCAACCAGTTTTCATGTAGATCGATAGGATGGTATTTCCTTCAAGTCAATTTTTGTATTTAAGGGTTTCAAACTGTGTAATTTCGAAATTCAGAATACATATTTTTAAGTAGGTTTTTTTTTTTTTTTAGAAAATATACTTATTACGCTTAGTGACCCCAGGGTTGAGGATACGTACGTTTTTCGTTTTATGACCTCAGTAAAATTTTGACACCAATAACTCAAATTCATATATATATATATATACATATAAAAGTCAATTTCTTGTTCCCACGGTACAGGTCGTAATTTGTATCCAATAATCACGAAATTAGGTACAAACATTTTTATTGAACCAATGACCAGACGTAATGATTTTATTGCGGATTCGGACAGTACTTCCGGTACTACCATTGTTGTTTTTATTTTGGCTATAAAATACTCAATTTTACACCAATAGCAACCAAATTCGAAGTAAATATTTATTTTAATTCATTATAGTACGCTTCCAATTTTGGCTCGGATCGGCCGGGCAGTACTTCTGGTACCGCTATTTTTGTTCTTATATTGGTCATAAAATGCGGAATTTTGGAACCATATGTTCGAAGTTTGAAATAAATATTCATTAAAATTTATTGTAACATGCTACCAATTTTCGTGCGGATCGACCTAACGGTACTTATTATAAAGCTTTTTTTCCCTCTTTTTTTTAATTGCATGAAAATTTCTTTTTACAAAAATTAACCACATGCTCATGTTTTCTTTTTTCATAGGTTTTATTTTAAATTATATGATGAATGATGATGTAGCATACTTTATCATATTAATTTATTTTTCATTTTTTCAAAAAAATATGCTGTTATATTTCATATTGTCTAATATTTTGTCAGCAGCTAACACATTTTATACAATCATGAAATACCATTAACGCATATAAAATTACAAACAATTAATGTGACCATCAAAATTCATAATTCTTTCTCTCGAAAACCTACTTTTTCTAGGGAGGTTTGCTGCGCTAGAGTTTTTTGGCCTTATTTTTAATAAAATGAAGAATGTTAGAATTATGATAATATTCGTCTGTTTCCTCCTTCAGAAGCATTTTTTCTTAAAATTATAACGCAGTCGTGAAATGTAGGTAGGTAATTTAAAAGCTAAAATTTCTTTAGTAATTTATAACCATAGAATTGATATAAATTATGAGTGTTACCTTCGAGAAGGATATAATTTAAATAATATACTTCCAAAAGTGAAAGTTTTGTTCGAACGAGAAATACCACGCTCCAATAGATGTATAGAAGGAGGTCAAATATTTAATTTTGTCCGCATAAAACCACGATTTAGAAAATATTAATAATGATTTTGATCTACTATTTTGGTTTATAATATAAATACGTAAAATAAGCACGAATATTGAGCCTTTGACGGTGAAAATTAATCTTTTGAGAATCTGCCGTTTTCTAGTATGAATAATGTTGAATATTCTTTACCTTCATAATTAGATTTTTGATGTGATTGTCAGGGCCCAAGAGAGTGGAAAAGAAAAAGAGGGGATTCCCCTGGGCCCGGACTTCTACCTTTCAAAATTTCAAGAACTAAAAATTTAAAAAAAAAATGGAATTTTTACTAAAATACATTCACATGACTCCTAGGCTCGAATTTTCTCCTTCTGGCCTTGGTGAATGTTGAAACAAAAGGTTATTCTCTTAGCATTTATATGCAAGTAAGAAAATTATGGCTTTGAAATTTGAATGTGTCCTCTTACAATGCTAGGGTATTTGTATTTATGCAAGAATAAATAGATTTAAAATTTCGAAATAATCAGTATTAAAAATAATTTTTTTATGTCAAAGTTTTTAGAATACGAATGAAAGTGAACAAATATAGAATCAGAAAGCTGAAAAATTCGCTGACATCTGAAGTTGCAAAACTTGATATAAAATAAACTTATTTCATAATAAGACGAATTGTGAACTCAAAAGATGAAAGACTACGGTGTTGTTGTTTTTTTCTTTTTGAATCCGTTGATTTTGGTTAGAAACTAAGATTCCTCTATGTTCAAGAAGTGAAGAAAAGCAGACTGAGCCAAATAACTTAAACACCAACATCCTTTACGAAAACACTAGTCACTAATTAGAAAGCCACTATATGATTGGCATGTGTTGGTAGAAGATTTTTTAGACTGAGAAATTGAAGAAATTCTCTTTAAATCGCCCCCATGCATTATGAATCCTGTGATACTATTTCTTATTTCTAGAACCTAATTTTCAAATAATGTCTTGAATATATGGTTGCAAACGATACACCTCAGTTTACATAAGTACAGGTTATTGAGTACTGTAATGTAGATATAATATACCAAAGTAGGAAACAGATTGAAAATAGGAAAAGCTTTGCCTTTAGAACTTCATTTCGTTTGTCTAACTGCTTGAGTAAATAGGAAAAACAACGTATATAATTGAAGAGAAAACAGTTCGATAGTTTGTCGCTGTCAGGCATTTTAAGAGACCAATTCAAATTTTTGCTTCGTTATAGCTATACTAAATTTTTTGTTGCCAATCATTTGCTTCTTTTTTGTTTTTGGATTAGAAATTGAATCATCAGCGATTTCCTAGAAAATTTAATTCCGAGAACCAGAAAAATGGTTCACCTATTTCGATTTTAAATTTTTTTTCGACCAAGTAAATTCTTGAAAATATGTGTTTGCTAATGTATTATCGTTTCAAGAAGAACTTGCAAAGTAACAATTTTTTTTTTTTTTTACTTCCCAAAGTAATTTGCATTCGTTTTCAACCAGATTTTATCACGTGTAAATCATGGGGGTTGCTAAAGAATTTTTAGCTCTGGAAATGTCCTGATGCCACTTTTTGGAAACAATGCAACCGGCGGGGAGGTTTAACTTCCCTAGCTTCCTTTTAATCCTGCCTATATTTCAGTTGTTTTTCTAATTTTTGAAATATTCCTTAATTTTTTCTGCGTTCTTTTTTCAATGAGTGCGAAAAAAATTGTTTGAAAAATTTTTTTCTGTCTCTTCATCTGATTGAATGCGTAATCAATGATGTTTATTAAAATTAAATTTTTCCTATCCGTATTTGATTAATATCTAATTTTGACTTGGATGTACATACCTAAATGAAAAATTTAACTCGTTAATTGAAATTATCGGTGAACTTGGGCAAATAATGTTTTACCATTGACTTTTTTCCAAGTCGAACAAAGTTCGTGTGAACTCTTGTCGTTCATTAATATTTTATTTTTCGTTATTCATTCAGTGCATTGGTTTTCAGTTTATTCTTGTCTCTGCGGACAAATATTTGTAGAACCTCTATGGTGACTGAAGGTAATGTGAGAGATTAAGGTCCTCCTGGCTGAGTTTAAATGAAATACGTAATATTTTCTACATTTTTCAGGTTTTAAATAATTGTATGAGTTCGAATTTTTGCGTTTTAAAAGGCTCGATTTTCATAATTTTTGTGCCTCCTCTTTCTTGGTTTCATGTATCCTAATTTGTATCCACAAAAAAATGAAACTTAAAATTGGCGATTTTAAATTTTTTTATTTTTATTATTGTTTTACAATTCTAATGACAATGACGGAGAGAAATGTATGCCCTCTAGTGCATTATCCATTACCTATATATCAGTTAAGAATTTTGATCAAAAATTATTTGAATTAATCAGTTTCTAATAGTTTTCGGTTGAGGTTAGTGCTGTTGTTGACGATTCTTTGAAACTATAGTAAGGGATTAAAAACTAGCTTTCCACTGTCAAAAATACTATCGGAGCTAGAACGAAAGCATTCATTTAAATTTCTCATAACTTTTGACTGGTATTGAGGATGTGCTTTTTTTATCGGCTACTGGCTAAAATCCTGTTACCCGTGGCTGCCATGTTCAACAGTTCTCCGCTCAAAAGCGATGGAGCCTATGAAAAATATTTATAAAACTTGACTTGTATGAAAATTGAAGAACTTTATTTTTGTGTGGACCTATTTTTACTATAGAATTGAAAGGAGAGAGAAGTGATTGTTGATATTTGAAAATGCTGATTTTTGAGATTGAACAGAGTTGAGAGTTCTATTTTCACCGACATTAACTGGTAATTAGTTCATTTTGAGTAAAATTTAAAACAAAAATGAAATTGTTAAAAAATTAGTGGAGTAATCGCAGAAAATGTTTTTCTACTACATATTATCAATTTTTTAAATAATTTGAAACAATAAACAATTCCAAAATCGATGAATTTTCTATTAATTTTCTCTCTGTTTTATTCGTTTATTTGTGATAGTAAAACTGAGTAAATTCTCTCCTTTTTTAATCCATATCATCCCCAGATTTCTAGCTTAAGAATAACTGTTGAAGAAACATTGAGTAAAAGAGGAGAACATTTTTTCTAAATGGAAATGTGGTTTGTTGCTCAAATTATCGAATAGCAATTTGACCTTGACGAACAGTTTTTTGCAGATAACTCAAAAACTATTGAACCAATTTTAAAATAGCTTTTTTAGTGATCATTTTCTGAACATGCCGATTCACTTTATGTAAAATTCATCAAAATTTGTCTAGTATCTAATTCTCTAATGAAATATGAATACGTTTTTAACTTATTATTATATTAATATAAGTTATTATGGGGACCATATTTCTCTTCTCCCTTGGGGCTCGGTCCCAGTCAGTAGACTGGACTTGGTCCATCACTAAGTCCATACGCTCAAGTCTACAGACGTTAAAACATGAACGCATGTTTGTAGCATATGGGCTAACAGACAAACTATAAATTTGTTCTCCATTTAGCCTAAATGCTACGAATATAGCATAGCGTGAACACGCGCATGTAAATACATGTATGATGGTTGCTAAGGTAAGCAACAAATATGTGCCTACCTTTTCTGATACTCGTGGGCAATGTGCGAGTGCATCCTATAAAATATACGCCAGCGATGCCTATCGTTAGCTGTTGGTTTCCGATAAAACAGTAATTAAAGGAATATGCAAATCCATATTAAATCCCTATATGGGTATCGAGGTTTACCTACAGTTAGATTTATAGATGAAATATCTTAATCTGCCAAAAAAATGAGCTAGTAAATTTTAAATATGTAGGTACTTATTCAGATAATATTATTTCTTTTCCTTATATGCGTAACTTATTTTCTCTAACCTATATTGTATTGATGAAGATTTATTTGAACCAAGAGTGAATAAAATTTCGGAGAACTCAGTGGCATAAACTAGTCTTATGATTCTAACTTTTTGGCAGCTGCATTAGCTTTTATTCTTTTAAATATACCATTTATTATGTAAAAGATTTCAACTTTTTTATACAAACCAGTATGGTTGTTAATCACAGTTTTAAGTTCTTATTCCTGAGGAAACGTTTATATGCCAAAGCCGAGGTTCTTATTGATAGGTAGTCAAAATATACAAAAATACGATGCAATATATACGGAGCTTATTTTGCTCTCAATGGAGTGAGTGATGCAAAAACGTAAAACTGATTTTTTTTTAATTAAAATATTTTTTCAATTTTTTTTTTCGACAGAAGCCATTACAAAAAATGTTTATTATAGCCTAAATATTCGAGCCTAACAATATGTAATTTTGGTTGCCACTATAATCTGACTGAATGAGGTACCATATTTCCGTGTTTTTTCCTAATTGCAGTCGTGGTGTTGCGTGCCCGTTACGTTGCTCTAAAATAATATGATATTCTTTTGTTTACCTTTCAGAGAATGAATTCTTACGCTAGTAAATTTGAATTCAAAAGCTGAAGAAAGTGCTGAAACGCTCCCCATATTGGTATTTTGGATTTAAATCAAAGCCTAGTGAATGTTGCCGAGCTATACTCGATTCCGATCACGTTCTGTGGGAAAATATGTCGATTGATCGATGCCATTTCAAATCGTCGCTCATCCAATAACTGGTAGGTACGCAACGAACGGTTCATTGGTGTATAGCCTATTTATTAACTTTCTAACGAACGTGGCCATTAACAGCAGCGATTAGTCCGTTTAATATTATCTTTATAGTTATATTTTTTCCTGTCTGTTTATGTTCGTCCATTATTTTTGATTTATTAGGTTTTCGCAAATAAATTATAAAATATTCGCTCAGATGCTGTGTAGGTGAAACTGGATGATTGACATGATATAAAGAACATTTATTTGGGTAGTTGGTGGAATTTTTCGTCGTAAGTTCAAATATAAGTTTCTTGAAGTGAGAAAGAACAAATCTCACCCCACCGTCCCTCGAATAAAGAATAAGTGAAGGAGACCTTATAAGATGCTTTAGCAAAAAATAACTTCGATCTAAAATAGTTGTATTTCTGTATTTTAGGATGTTGATGAACCTAGAGGATAGAGCAGTGTCTCGGTTCCCAACCGTTTTTATCCGCGAACCTCCCAGCAGAGAGGCCATGACTGCGCCGACCCCCAACATATAGACCACGATTTCGTGGACCCCTGAGAACATTTACACTGATGGAAAATTTGTTTATAAATTAAGAAAATTTTTTCAATCCAATAGCTGGTCGCGCACCCATTTCCGCGGATCATTGGTTGAAAACCGCCGGAATGGAGCAATGCTGAATGTTTTTGAGAAAAATGTTTGTATTGTTTTTTTGCGAAAATTTGAAATTTTGCGTGAAAATACGTCTTAAAAGTTTGTGGAAGGGAGCGTTATTACCCTCATTTTCTTATGTATGCTCGTGCTCAAAATTTAAACGTAACTTATATTATGAGAAAATTCACTCATTTATTTAGGGTTTCTTTCCAGTTGTATACAGGAAGAGGAGAAAAAAAATTAAATGAAGCAATGAAATGTTCACGAACATTTTCACGTCGCATGAAAATAAATGAAATTAGGTTTTGAGCAAGCGGTACTTTTTGTGAGAAGGTAAAAAAAGTCATTTTCAAAAAAACTTTATCGCAGTAACACTTTGCTAGAAAATCCAGTTTGCCAATTTTCACAGATAATATAAAAAAATATATATATATAACCTAAATTAATGCAATTCAGCAATGATCCTTGCGCCGTAAATAAGGAATAAAACGATACTTTTAGCAAAACAGTCAACTTGCTTTTCTCCAGAAATTTTTAATTTCTGCTATACATTTTTCACTGAACCAATAGGCACGAAACTTCTATCAAACTACCACTTACGTAATGACAACCTTTCGTGAAAATTTCAGACCGATTCCTTTGATAGTTTTTTCGAAACTGCGAACCAAAATTCTTTAACGGTTTTCTAGGAAGCTACGGAACTAATAGGCACCAAACTTTTATCAGACTTGCAAATATGTAAGGAAAATCTATCCTAAAAATTTCAACCCGATCGGTTTCGTAATTTCTTTAAAAATTTTGAAAAAACAACTTTTCCAGCAATTTTTTCTTTTCTAGTTATCTCAGAAACTACCGAATAAATAAGCAACAAGCTTCTACCAGACTTGCACTTACATAAGGAAAATCTATCATGAAAATTTCATCAGTATTCCTATTGTAGTTTTTTCAAAATTCTGGAAAAATGACTTCCCAAGGAAATTTTTTTTCGCTATTTTCCTCAACAGGCATCAAATGTCTTTTCAAACCTGGTCTTATATAAAGACTACATGTCGTGAAAATTTCATCCTTATCCTGTTAATAGTGTTCTCAAAACCTTGAACCAAAAAATTTCTCAAGCAATTTATTACTTTCCAGTTTTCTCTGGAACTACCAAGCGAATAAGCACCAAACTCTCATCAGACTTGCAGTAACGTAAGGAAAATGTATTGTGAAAATTTTAGTTCGATCCCTTCTGTAGTTTCTTCAAAATCTTGGAAAAACCATTTTTCAAAGAATTTTTTGTTTCCAGTTTTCTCGGAAACTACCAGACCAATAGCCACCAAACTCTCTGTGGCTTGGTCCTATAAGGGGACTACCTTTTTTGAAAATTTAAGCCCTATCCCTTTGGTAGTTTGCTCGAAACTGTGAACCCAAAATTTGACCATACATAAATACATACATAGATACATACATACATACAGACAGGCAGACAGGCAGCCAGCCAGCCAGCCAGACAGACAGACTGACAGATAGAAGAGTTATTTTTGATGTAAAAATGTATCTGGAAAGCAATATATCAAATTCATTAACACTAATTAAAGCTGAACACAACGAATTAGTGACAAATTTGTACCAAATCTTGTTTTTGAGACACACCTTGATTCCTCCTAACTCATCAGATTTTGAGAACATCCACTCAAATAACCACTGGGTGGAAAGGTTTATGAGTTAAATGCTTTAAATACTAGGAAAAATTAAATTTCAAGAGTGAGAGAGAGAAGAAAATAAAAGTAAAATGCAGACAGTAGGTACGTAATAATTTCACTTTATTAAGATTATAATGACAAGTTCATTTTATGAGTAAAGTACTATTATTTCTTATTATTTTACACTTGGTCAAACTGTTGTCAGGCAGTGTTTAAAATACCTAGGTCAATTGTCTAATGTTTTACTGTTTTCACACGTTGCTTAAAATTGCTAGGGATTTCATAAAATGTTCAGAACTGAATTTCATACTTTGCCTATAACATACATGTTTAATTAAATATACCTATGTATGTATTTGAGTTATTATTGCCAAAATTTTTCTTCGGTCATGAAACGAAGAACAGGCTCGTCCCCCAACCCTTGGGGCTAATACTAATGCTCTGTACTACCAGGTGTGGGCATGAAGATGATTGGAGATGAGGGGCCATTTTGTGTTATTTGTGTTTACAATCCTAGATTAAAAACATGTGTACAAAATTACACATATTACAATATTTGATTTGTAAACACCCCAGCTCTCAGTAGGAGGGATGTGCAACTCACAAGTGTTAGATGTGAGATTGTAAGTTGCGTTCATATTTATGGGTGTATGGTTTGTCCATTTCACACAACCAAATTTCAAGTGTATGTGTATCAAGTTGACAAGGGAGTTTCAAAGATGAAAATTTTGTCCCAAATTATTAAATCACTGATAAAATTACAATTAGGTTTTTCAAGGCGCTGTACTTGAATTTCCTGTTTAATTTTGAATTGAACCATTTGTTAGGCCACAAGATGGTTTTTAACAAAAGAACTTAAAATAAACTTTTCATGAATTACTGAATGATAGTCGCACATGTTTCTCGAGGCCCTGAGTTGGAATTTCCAATCTTTTATTGGATTTAATCATTTGTTGGGGCTCTGCGGCATCAGAAAGGGAGTCTTGAGAAGCTGAGTTTGAATTTTCAGTCTTTTCTCGATTGAATCAGTAGACCCAAAAAGGAAATCGAAAGAACCATTTTGTGAATTATTGAGTGATATATCATTGGACACATTTAATTACTTACAGAGTTTAAATTTATAGACCAATTTTTAATTTAATGATTTTTTGAAATCCAGAGGCCTCAAAAAGGAGGTTAAAACAAACTTCTAATAAATTACCGAGTGATACATTGTTAAATGTATTTTTTACATCACAATTCAAATTTACAGTCAATTTTGAATTTTGTCAGGTATCCAAGAGTATCGATACCAGAGAAGAAAGTATGGATATTTTTTCCCAACAATAGGAAGGAATGTAATCATTAGTCTTGGTTTTGTGGGTGTGCAGAAATTTGATAATTAGAGTTGATATACCTAAACACTTCTCCTACCTTTGTGGATCATCTGTTCATAATGAAGAACTATGTTTTCTTATATTTAACCAATTTCTTCAGAACCATAAGTCTAAAAGATATAAAGTGAAATACTGATCATACCAAGTAAACCTGTAATTGATCTACCATATTGAAAAAATCAAAGATATAAATTTTCACTATTTTTTTTTTTTTCAGAAATTTATTTAATAAGCAGAAAGTTTGAAATTACTTATCATCAGAGTTTTCATTTTACTTATCCTCTTCATAATCATTACATTGTATTGTTTTTTTTTTATATTGCCAACACACAGGTAGACTATACACACTACAAAAATTTTTGGGTCATTTTTGCATACATATATAGCACCTGGAAGTAGCACTCTGAGCACTAACATCCCTATCAACGTTTATGCCTTCTGCAACTTCCATTCCAATGAATTTCTGCAGCCATAATGTACTCTGGATGTTGTATTTTTCAATTGTAGGTGTATGTGACTTACCACTAGGGCTTAACTAAGTTCCTTTAGGAAGTCAGTTTGATTTCTGGTACTACCATTCAGCTTATAGATTATGTATGTATTTACCACAGCAATGTCCAAAATCCCATAAAAATATTTCATGAGCTAGTGATGAGTTTTCTGGGAAGTGGTTCTAAGGGACAATAATTAATTGAAAACATCAATCCCTGATTTGTTTTGGCTATAATAAAGAACCACCTCCAGCTTTTGAGTTGCTTCATTGATGAGTGGATAATAGTGGAGAGTGATAAGTAAAATCACAACTTTATTCCTTTTTGGAATAAATGTTGTGGGAGTTTGGTTGGCCAAAAACACAAACTTTGTTTGGATAACCTCGTTGTATTTCTGGAATGCCAACCAGTCTTAGACCATTTTAAGCCACTTATTTACAAGCAGTGATTTGAACCAGTTGTCCATCTTTACCACTCTTTGTGAGGAAAAGTAAGGCATGCACAATTGAAGTACATATTTACCTGGCTTATCAACTTCAGTTTTGAGTTGCTCTGCTTACTGGCTTGGAAGGGAAGCACTAAATCTTCTTTGTTGTTCTGGTTCTGCTTGCTAACTCGAAGTAGCAGAACTATGTTCTCTTAGTTGTTGCCTACTTGTTGTCACTCTCTTGGTTATCATTGTGCTCTGCCTCTTGGCTGTTTTGGAGTAGCTCACTAAAATTTTGATCGTATAGGTTCTGCTCTTCGTAGTTGAGAATTTGCATGTCCCAAATATGGTACCACATTACATATCCCTTGGGGTCACATATGGAGATCACCTTTAACTCGTACATATCGGGTTTCTATGAGCAGTAAATTTCAGAACCACAACATCCCCAAAATGGAAAAATAGTCTCGTTGATTGTAAGATCTATGCGAAGTCGATAATGTTTGGGACACTGTTGAATGAAGACTAACCAAATGTCTCTAAATGGCGAAAATTTGTCTTCTTTGTTTCTCTATTCTTTGTTGTCAAAGAGTAAATAGTTTAGTACAAACTCGAAGTGATTTTTTGACTTGGTGCTATGAAGATTGGACTACCATATCTCTCTGAGAAGGTATCTGCTCTTGGTAAGGGTAAACTCTTTCTTAGGCTTACAAAAAATAGTAGGCCTAACAATGCCTCCATCTTCTCAGTGTTGAGTCTATACCATACTTCTGCTATTTTCAAATTGTACTTTGGCCAGTCCCTTATTCCTGATGGCGTTATTTCTGTTATAATAGAATATAATAAGTTAAAAGAGATTTTGGAATGCTACGCTGCGAGTGATAAGCAGTAATCTGTCCTTGATTGTGAGTGCATGAAAGCGTTAGACGTTACAATTCATACGATGAATGAGCTTAAGCTTTCAATTTGTCAAGTTTGCATTGAGAGAGCTTTTAAAAAATTACGCTACAATTTTTGAGAATAAACTGGGCACAGCCTAAACTTTCAAATACTCGCTTAAGTTAAAACAAATGCTGTCGCAAAATTTCTGATAGATTGTCCATTACTGCTAGCTTTATGCACATGAGTTGAGAAACAGTTGGAGTGTTTGGTGAGTGAAGATGTCCTTGAAAGGGTTGATACATTTGAGAAGGCATCTCCAATTACACCTGAACCTCAACCTATACCTATATGGATCACTGGATATTACAGCGGTACATTAAACCCTCAACTTGAGGTACACCAATATCCATTTCCAGGATTTGTGAAAGTTTTCTCAGATATTGATGGTTGTGAACGATTTACAACTCTAGTTGTTTGCCTTTTATTTTTACATATACCAGTCAATGAAGAGACTTAAAAAATGCTTACAATCAACACATATCATGGCTAAAATTCCTTGGTTACAAACGAAACTCCACAGGCATCCATAAAGTTGAAGAAAAAGTCAAAGCAATTACAAAGTTTGAAATTCCTGATAATGTTAAAGAAGTTCGATGTTCCCTGAGTCTTATTACATTTTATGCAAAAATTTTACCCCACAAAAAAACGCAGTTTTCAATTGGCCCAATGCATGTGACAAAAGTTTCAAAATGATCAAATAAGAACTTTCCTTAGATCGATTTCTGACTCCATACAATGCAAAATTACTTATTACACTAGCTGTGGATGTAAGACCTGTCAGAATCAGTGCAATTCTCTCACACGGAGTAAAAAGGCAAAAACGACCAATTGCTTTTGGTTCACGTACATTATCGCCTTTGGAAAAGGTATTACAAATTGACAAGGAAGCCTTGATAGGTAGATTTTCATAGAAAACCTTCTGAAAAAAAAGTAAAATACAATCTTCACTCCTGATTTTAAGTGTTTATACACAACTTTTTCACAATCAACTTCAACAAAACGAGATTGTACAACCTAGAAGTTAAATAATCCCAAACTTTTAGATTGTACAATCTCGATTGTAAATAAGCAACTTTTGCTTGTTCAAATACAACTTTTGCTTGTTCAAATTCAACTTTTTCACACGTAACTTTCAAAAAAAGTCGGAATGTAACTTAGAAAAGCCTAAGGAAAATCCCTCATTGGAAAATTAAATTTGACATACGAAGCCACCATTCTTCGCTGGTGGCTTTCTGCCAAGAAAACTCGAAGCGAATGTTTTCGGTGTTTGCTGTGTTTGCCTGCGAAAATATTTTTGTCACACGAAGGAATACTCGTAGAATCAATGGTGCGCTCTTGTGAAACAAGCCTAAATGCCTGGCACTCGAAACTTGTTCCTCAGGTGCACGGTGTGCGTTTTCACCAGAATCATATTCGACGGCAAGGCGGTGGAGAGCCATGATTATCCAAGTTGGTGGAAAGAAGGGGGTCAGAGGGAAATCATGTTAACCTCGAAACTTTCTCCAATGATATAAGTGCCGCAATTTAAACGAAAAGTACACGTTGAATAAAAGAAATAATATGACGAAGTTATCGACAGCATGAAGAATTAAATAATTCAGTCACATATGAATAATATAATAGTGCTTGCGTTATGGTTTCCGTCACCAAAGACACGTATGGAATCGCACAGAAAACAAGTCGGTATAAAGTGAAGATTTGCTCGCACAAAAAAAAAAAAATAAAAAAAATACACGCCATTAGCCTCAAGAAACTCTTTCCTCCGAAGAAATTATTAATACCTACACTTTTTTTTTTTCATTCGAAATAAATGTTAGGTACCTCCACACTACAGAATAAGAATGAGCGTGCTATGTGTACACTTCAGGGTCACTTTTATGTCCACGTTTCAAATTCCTCATTTCTTCTTCTCCATTAGGACAATGAACAATTTGTAAATGGCGGATCGACTCGATGTGTACATAAGAGGCCATCGAATTTTCTTTCAACTTTTGCTCCACAAATGCGTTTATAATACGGTACCGGCACAGTCTTATTGTCGATTGTTGCTGCCGTTTTATTATTGCAACCGTCGCACACCAGAGCATTGCGGTTTGTCGGCAGAATTTTTATTTACATTGTAATTTTCTTTGTATTTCGTTACACGAATTCGTCGCCGCTGGCATCGACCTTCTACGCGAAGACCTAATTTTTTTATTTCATTTCATGAAAATTTATTCCAAAAATCTGGGCAATGTCAGTAGACACTCGAAACAAGGCACCCTGGTAATTATTAATCATGTTTTGGTAACCGCAATCAGTTGCGTGTTGTTCGTTATCATCCGACAAAATTTACAAAAACAGTGCACAAAAATTTAACAAAATTGTGGAAAATTTATTATGCAGGTTATCACCGACAAATAGCTTGAATGGTGGTATATTAACAGTGAAGTGTATGCCCACATAAGTTGAAGCTCCAGTGAAACGTGTTGCCGTAACCGGGGAAGTATGCTTAGAACTTGCTTTTATGGCGAAAGAATAGCCAGCAATTCAGATAATTTGGTATACACCCACGTTTTTCAATGGACTGAAATTTTTTCTCTATTATTATTGGTACTTTCTCCACTCTGGCGAGCATAAAACATGCGTTAATTGCGATGACCTGTTTCAACTGAAAACTGAAACTAGTACATTTTCTGAACAGTAAAATGCTTTGCTCACCCAAACTTCTAACTGGATGAAAATTTTTACTAACCTCACAACAATATTCCAAAAAACGTAATCATTAAATTTCAAGAACCTTCAGGTACAGAAAAAAAATTCACAATTGGAAAGAGAAGGCAATCACTCTGGAGGCGGAGATAGTAATCAGCTGAAAACAGTGATAATGGACGAAAATAAGTATAAATGTAGTGATTTTGTAACGCGAAAATTTATTTCAAAAATTAATTTTTATCTTTACAATTGGGTAGGATTTAAATATTGTCCTCTGACGATTATTGATTAACCATATTAAAGTCTTTTCCATTTTCAGAAAATCAATTTATAAACTATTTTTTTTTTCTTATGAAAAGATACATGAAGAAAATACATCGTCCTATTTTCAGCGTGTGATAATGTGAGGCGAATTTAGCGCTCCTTGTGGAGACTCCACTTCCCAATAGCCCTGAATATTCTTCTATTGCGATGCAGACAGAAAAATCAACAAAAAATGACTCTATACTTACTTCTAAACTAATGAATATCAAAAAATCACCGGTTTCAATTCGATCTTAAGAATTAGTCATCAGTTCAAAACTTGGCTGAGGGGCCGATTTTTTGGCTACTGAATAGGAGGGGTAATTTGAATATTTCTAGTCCCTATTTTCTGATTATAAAAAGACTGCTTTCATTCATTGTACCTTTTCAACCAATTATTAACAACCATTTATTCAAATTTATGCATAAAACAGAATAAGTACCATCTGTCCGTGAATGTTTGCAATAGATGAATTATTAAATAACTTTGACATTCACTCACAAATTCATTGCTTATGCAGCAGAAAATGTTACAGAATCGAATAGGTTGTTTTGATACCATTTATTATTTTCCCGAAAGAATTTTAAATTATTGTGTTTTTTTTTTTCGTGATTTCTTCACTTGTTCATCAGTGGAAATAGGTTTGCAAATTTTGTGTTAATTGTTCCTTCGGATGTCTACTCAAGTTACTTGCAATTCAGAATGAGAATATTTTTCTAGAAATATCTGGGGAAGTACAGAGAAATGCGAATTTTTTTACACCAATGATTACGAATTATTAAAAGGATTCGTACATAACAAACACAAAAGTCAAACGTACAATTCAGAAAAATTGACGCAGTCTAAAACTCTCCATAATAATACAGGAACAGTAGTGGGAATACAAATTGATTAATTGAATTTGAAGAAAACGCGCCTACTACAAAGGCCAAAATTTTTAATTAAGAGATAGTTTTAACGATTAGCTTTCACAGAACAAAAAAACAACTTACAAATTAAAATTACAACAATTAGAAAATCAAGCATTCAGCCTGCAACAGATTTAAGAAGATGAAAATAATTGCAACCCAAACTCTTCTTCAACAGAAATACAACTTACTTATCGCAATATTTATCAACAATATTGAACAAAGTAAGAAAAAAACAAACAAAGCGAAATTGAAGAATAAATTCATAACATACTTTTCGAAGATGTTACTTACCATAAACCAAAAATACAACGCACCGTAACCCAAATATAGTCTATAGAGATTTCCATGATTTGAATGCACTCGAATTTATTTTACTAGAAAGAGTAATAAGTGAAAAGAAAAAAGAGAAACCAGAAACCTATTATCAATCAGAGGCGCAACCAAAGTGAAGGCTAAGGGCTTAATCCTCAGAAAAATGATTGTTACAAATTTACCCCCTTCCAGAAATTATTCATATGATCACTTCGAAAATTCATGAACAAAGCATCTCATAATACTTACTTCTAATTTACTCATTATTTTCTTACACGAGTAATTTCCTTACCTCTTCCCTCAAATTTTCCCCCAAAAATTCCTCAGCCCTTTTATGGTCTCCCTAAAATTATTTTATGGTTATGAATCAGCAATAAATACTGAAATTATGATTATTTTGAGTCAATTAACTCACTGAAAGAATTTTTCTAACTTAAAAATTCTTGAAATGTTGAATACTGGCTGCAGACCTGTGACCTGCTCCAAGCTATCATCAATTATATCAATTGTAAAAATTCAATTAACTCAAATTTGTTTTAGATTTGACGTTCTCACACATATTCTGAATAATTGGAGATATTATCCGTTAATATTACCCCCTTCTCTCTTCCTCTGTACAAAGTAATTTTCTTCTATTATACACAATAATTTTATTCTATTGAAAGTTCTTTACATTCATAATTTTATAAACATAATACTAAAAGCAACCAACTTTAGTTTGAAGCACAAACTTATTATTTTAATTACCAGCATTTTCAATTATAACAACCAATTTCAAGCAGATAGCAGTAAGTTCGGTTCTTCAAATCAACAAAAGATAAACCCTAAGACTAACATGTGGTTCTACAAGGCATAGGAGGTGGTTAATAGCTATACCTACCACTTTAAAGCTATTGAACTGATAACTATATTCAGGTCATCTGCATTCTATATCCTGTTAATGTAAAATATGACATTCAAAATTAATCTTAAATGTCAAATTTTCAAGTCTGATCATTCTATGGAATCTCATAAAAGAGCATCTCACTTCCAATGTTTTTTCGCTATAACTTGGAAAATGATAATGTTCTATAGCAAGAAATTATAAACATGAAATGATGCACACGGATATTTTTCCAGGGAGATGAAGGAGACAGACCGTAACTGAAAACACCAAAAGTTGAATTAAATTGAAAGCATTTCTAGACAATTTTGACTGAAATACCTTTCTAAAAACATTGCAGTGTTCGAAGAAAAACCTGGACTCACAGGAACAATCCATAATTCTTCAACATGAATACAATAATTCAATTTCGAAATGAATCTGCTGGAAATCTATAGACAGTTGTATTTAGTCCAAATCATCTGATAATTTTTTTCAATAATCATCAAAGGTAAGTGGTGAATTAATGAGTATGCGCGATTATTAAGATTTCCAAGTTTTTTTTTATCAATAAAAGAATTGAATGTTTATATTTTGAAGGATGATTTTATCCAAGAAACTTTTAAAATACACTTTATTTGGAATTGGAACAGTAGGCTTAGTGAGTACTGCATCTTCATTAAGATCTAATCAATATAATGTGAATTCTATTGGAATTGTACGGTTTGGGAGAGCATCCATGGCAGTAATATTTCACTTCATAATTTTCTCCAACAATTTTACCCATTATCTCTCGCATAATTCATTTTAATATTGTCATTCAGGCAACCGAAATTGTATACTGTTACAAAACATCATTATATGGATACGGGAGGAAAATGGATAAAACGTCCAAGGAGTATAAAGATTTAAGATCCCAAGTGAGTTGAACTGTTAAATTTCTTTGAGTGATACAAACCAAACGATTGAAAATTTCTCTCCAGGTTCATAAACAAGCTGCTGAAAAGTTGTTGAAATTATGCCGATCAAACAAAGGAGTTTATATTAAAGTGGGTCAACATATCGGTGCTTTGGATTATGTTTTACCAAAAGAGTATGTCGAAACAATGAAGGAGTTGCATAGTCAAGCTCCAGCATCAACTATTGAAGAAGTCAAGAAAGTAATTAAAGAAGATCTGGGGAAAGATGTGAGTCAGAAACAATATTAATCATTGTTCGTTCCTTTCAAATTTCTGTGTAACTTCGAAATCTGGTTTTCATGTTTGTAGCCAAAAGAAATATTTGAAAATCTTGATCCTGTACCATTAGGAGCAGCTTCTCTTGCTCAAGTACATAAAGCAAAACTAAAAGATGGCCGTATAATCGCTGTAAAAGTGCAACATCCGACTGTAAAAAGCAACTCGCTCGTTGACATAAAGACAATGGAGGTTGGAATCTTTCAAATTCGGATGCTCATCCTGATGAGGAAGTTCAAAAACTTTCAAATATTTTATTTCAATTCTAGATGCTTGCAAAGATTGTATCTTGGGTTTTACCAGATTTCAAAGTGCAGTGGCTAGTTGAGGAGACTAAACGAAATATCCCCAAAGAGCTAGATTTCCAAATAGAAGCTCAGAATACGGAAAAAGCAAAATCCATGTTCAAGCATATGTCTTGGCTTAAAGTTAGCTTTTACTTGGTTCAGTGGGTAGAAGCCTACTCACGTTCATATAACTTTCTTTTTGTTTGCAATAAATAAGTAACTTACAGTACCAAAAAAAACCAACATCTAACAAATTTTATAATAGCTATTTGAAATCAGAATTTTCATAGTATGTATTCCCTTTGAAGTTACAAAAAAAGTACCCACCTACTTTGTATAAAATAACATGTGGTGAGTCTTACTAAATCCAATAAAATAAATATAAAAACAAGGTTGATGTTACAGAAGGTTTAACGATTTACAATTTTCGTATAATTTTTATGATGACTTATTTCTATTATTTAGGACATCATATATATATATATATATATATACAAGCATGAAATATGAAATATACATTACGAGTAAATAGTTTGAATTGGTCGTTCACGTGAATGCACAGAAAATTTTGACACTACGTCATTGCTTTGGAATTAATGTGATACTTTAGTTTTTACTGATTTTTGAACTATAATTTGAAATTATTTTTCTCGCGGTTTTTCAATTCTTGAATAATTTTGTTTATGATCTCTTGGTCCTTATTTTAATTCCTTAACTCTTATAATGCTATGCCACAGTTTCATTTGAGATAGTGACCTATTGTGAGATTTTTGGTATCTAGTATCACTTCTTCTACTATTTACTCATTTTGTTTTCTAATCTTCTAAGTTCAGGATGTTTTTCTGATTATCTTTTAAGGTTGAGGCAGAAGTAAAATTTTGGAATTAGGGTGGAAACTACCCTTTAAGGTTGGGGTAGAAGCTAAGTTAAAATTAATTTTGAATAATCAATACTTAACTAATCATGATTTGATTATTTCAATACACATAAATGAAAACCTAATTTTCTAGCTGAGTGTAGCTGCACTAGAGTTTTTTTATGTCATTCATTTCAGCTTCTCAACCACAAAACAATTAATGCAGATATCATACCTATTTATAATCCGAAAAAAATTAAAATACCCTTCTTTTCCACCCTGTATCTCATCCTACAAAATATGGTATTTATGAAAAATAAGAGTAAAATTTTTTTTGTTGCAAATTTCATGAATAGTATTTTGACACTGTAATACTTTTATTTTAGATCACTTAGGTATCGAGAAAAATTGAAAAACTAAAAATAGTCACACGTTACAGCCCTCTCTAGAGGAAGAACAGAGTATGGGGTGGAGAATTTTTGTCCCTTTTTGAGAAGCCCACCCAGAACATATTTCAGCCATAAAACCTTTTGTGACAATTAATTTAATTTCAAATCCTTAATTATTTATTTACTATGCTACCTATCTTTTGTTGGTAGACAAAACCTTAAAAAATTTCAAATTTCAAAAAATAAATTAGGTAGTTGAAATGAAAAATTTACTAAAATTTTCCAAAATTTTCTGCTATGTGGAAACCAAAAGAGAAAAACATTAGTTTTTTTACATCAGGTGGCAACAAAAATCATTTTCTAATTTTGAAGCTCTTATAAATTTATTATTCCTAATCGAAATATTTACATTCACAATTATGTTTTCGAGGCTAAAAATTGGTAAAATTAAATTTTAAAAAAGTTACTATTACAGAAAGAATCCGTAATTAGCTTTCAAGGTTGAAAAATCCATATTTGAATGAATGAATCCACCAGGCAATATAAAGGCAAGACTGTTGCTTGTATTTAGAGAATTTCTCCAAATATAGCTGACTCAAGGGATAAAGTATTCTTACAGGCTATATATTATGACGTTCTAAAATTTTTCAGATACCAATGGTGTACAAAGAAATGTGTAGTTCCCGGATTCTAGCTTTGGAATTTGTTGAAGGAGGCCAAGTTAATGATTTAAATTATATTGAGTGTCACAGGTCCTCATTTAATTTTTAAATGATTTAATTTATTTGAAAAAGTTCAACATAACATTCATAACTTCTCCTTGTTAGAATTAACCGATATGAAATCTCAGACAAATTGGGCCAGCTGTACGGTGAAATGATCTTTAAAAACGGATTTGTTCACAGTGATCCACACCCTGGTAACATTTTAGTAAAAAAATCTAAGAAAGGAACTACTGAAATTATACTACTTGATCATGGATTATATGCTGTGAGTTCAAAGATTTATCATTTTCCGAAATATTTTGAGAAAAATATCAATTTCAACCTCTTCTACACAGACACTGACAGACGATTTTCGCTTTGAATATGCTCAATTGTGGATTAGCATACTGAACAGTGACATGGAAAGTATGTCAAATCATTGTACAGCATTAGGAGTGCCAGATTTGTTCTGGTTATTTGCCTCAATGGTAACTGGACGTTCATGGGATGCTATCAAATCTGGTTTAAGTACAACCCAATTCAAAAAGACTGAGGTATTTTCATTAAAGGCCAAGTGACAAGAAAGTTCAAAAAATGCAATTTTGTAATTTTTCATTTTCCAGAAAGATTTAGTACAAAGAGAATTTCCCAATCTTCTATCGTATATGTCTGATGTACTTTCAAATGTTGATCGTCAGATGATATTAATTTTCAAAACCAACGATTTATTGAGAGGCATTGAACACTCTCTTCAAACTTACT
Source organism: Ericerus pela (assembly GCA_011428145.1). Classification (NCBI taxonomy): domain Eukaryota; kingdom Metazoa; phylum Arthropoda; class Insecta; order Hemiptera; family Coccidae; genus Ericerus; species Ericerus pela. Next base: position 5,016,220 of record WOFM01000406.1, on the reverse strand, counting down.
CAAGGTAAAACTTCCACCAAGTTGTTTTTTTTAATGTGACAAAGTTTTGAAGGTTAAATTCTTTTTATTTCTTTCAGAATGGAAAGCTTCTCAATCATCACAAAGAACTGCATTGAGACCATTTATCAGGAGAAAAGAAAGCATTGTTCATCTAAATTAGGAAAATTCCGAATTCAGTGCGCTGAATATTGGGCTTTGTTGAAATTGAATATGTACTATAACTATTTACGAATTCGAAGTTGGCTCAATGTTTCGAATTGACCTAAAAAATTACTATTATAAAATTTTCAACCTTCATTCTACTTTAAATCATCGAAATAAAAAGAAAAAATTTATTTATTAGACCTATATTCTTTGTAATGAATCTGTACCGAATTTTTGTATTTTTTTGTATTAACCTCATTATAAATTTCAAAAACCCTTTACAGTCATTAATTTAATGTTATTCGATAATTCATGACTCACATTAACTGCTTCAATTTGAATGCTAAACGTCTTCCACATGAGCGATAACTGACAACTGACAGATATGACAATAGAAGAAAAAGTACTTTGAAGCGAATCAAATGCAATTCTTTTTGAAATATCTATGGGAACTTGTATGTATAGAACCCAGGTGTAATATTCCATTTATGACCGAGTTGATTCATAAGAGTTGATTTGAACTACTCAGAATCTACTGATTAAACACACCATCATAATATAATGCATTTTCCAAGCGTCTTAATTGTTTATAAGTAGGTACATTATTAAAACTGTTAATGACAATAATGACTAAGAGGTGGATGAGGGATGAGAAGTGTCTAGAGTAAAGGAAAGATTCAAAAATAGTCAAAGGGTATGGCTAATGGCATCATATGTAGAAAACAGTGTTACCTTCAATTATTTGAAGTTGAGTGACGGAATTTTGGGCCAAAATCTGAAAAAATTTATAATTACACAAAAAATTCACAGTAGGTGCAATTTTTCTAACAACACTAGCCAGAACACGAATTTTCGCATTCTGGTAATTTTTAAAGGACAGAATGCATTCTGAGTATTTTTTTACCTATTGAGCAAATTTGGTTTCTACTCCTAGCATATACATTGATAATACCATCAATAAAAATTAAAACATTTTTATATTTTTATTTCGAGGAGCAGCAATATTTTTGATGCCAAGTACCTCAATATTTTGTTAAACAGGTCAGTATGTATATTCATTGGTGATCAATACAATTTCAAAAGTATTGATAGCAGTCGAAGGCCATTTACAGTTAGACAACTCAGTTTTTAGTAAACGTGAATACTTTTAATTATAGAAATAATATTTCAATAACGAACTCATTGCCTCATTGCATTGAATTGAAAAGAATGGCGAAAAGTGAAGAAGTGCCAATGAATAAAAAAAAGGATATACTATGCGACGAGGTCGCCGGTTCACATCTGGTTCTATACAAAATGAATTAGAATTATTTGAGTTAACATTAAACGTTGCCAAAATTCCAAATTGTAATAAACTAATACGACCGATTGTTTGAATTTTCCAAAGATATTCAAAGAAAACACATGAACTATGAAGACAACTTAACTCGTCTACAAGTTTTCATCGTCGACATTACACAATTTAAAAGGGCATTGACCTTTCTTAAGAATGCGTACCATCAGCATTAAGCGGAATGGGAAATCTGTTTTAACTAAACTAAGACAAGAAATCAAAAAAGAAAGGGTTTGATTGGCATAAAAATTAGACACTTAGCTTTGCATCTGAAAGGTACCTGGTTCCAAACCGGCTCCACCAACATTCCCGACCCCCACCACTGAATATAAGCAACCCAAACACAAGTAAACCATTCGCGGAAATTTTATTTTTATTAACTGGGATTACTGCATTAATATACAACAAAATTAAACACTAGCAGAATATTTCTTGGTCCACAGAAGGAAAACCTTTTTTTTAATATCTTGTTTCACGCATTTAGGCTTTATGCTTCAAGCATATGACTGTTTTAGAACTTAAAACATTCTCGCATGCCAAAGTAAATCCAAAATTAAAATAGAACTCCATTCGATGAACTACTGTTGCAAATAAGGGAGATTTGCTTTTCCAACGATATTGAAATCATAAACATAACTGAGCAACGTACTTTTGTGCGTTTATCCTACCAAAATATGCATTTACGATGTCGAAGATATGCATTTATACTTTCAAAATTTGCAGTTGAAATGCAATAAAATCCGAAAATACCTATGTAAAAATATGAATGTTTTTAGAAACAGCAAACAAACAGCAAAATGGCTAGATTTTTTGAAAAATTAACTAAAAGTTGACAAAAATTAACGAATCGATTAATATTTTCAAAAAGATTACAAATTAATCAAACTAAGTGAAAGATAATGAAAAAATAATGCATTATTATATTGAACTTTACCTAAGACCATAACCCATACCAGCTAAATATAACCCATTCAAAATTTCAACTCACTGAAGCAGGGTAAAAAAAGATAAAAAATTATCAAATAGAAATTTAAATTTCGAACAAAGGTGGCTCCAAAATTTAAAAAAATGTAAAAAACACATTGACACAGTATGCTACGTTAGAAAATCAAGTTTTTAAAAATCATCAAACAAATGAAAATTACTCTCAGTTCTTCATATAATTTTCATTCAATTCTATCCAACCTTTTGAGAAAGTTTTCAGCAATAATATTCTGTTAAAAATGTTAAAAAGAATTAAAATGCTTTCATTCCTCCTCAAAAGCTTTAATTTTTGATTAAGTATAAATAAAATTTAGACTACTTCGCATCAATTTCAGTTTTATGAGAACTTTCTTTTGCTCCCACGACTGAACCACTCAATTAATTTTTATAAAAATTTATGTCAACAACTAGTAGGTTCAGAACGAACCGTATATTAAATTTCAGCCCTACAGAATGATAATCACATCTTATCCCTCACTCGTGGAAATTTTGTCAACCCCAATGCATGACTAAACAGTTGGACCGATTTTTATCCACCAGTTTTCATTAGATTCAGAACCAAATACTTAACAAACTTCAGTCCTATCGAATGATAATTATATCTTTACCCACACTAGTGGAATTTTCGCTAGCCTCCATGACTAAACCACTAGACTAATCATCATTAAACCCGATACCAGTTTCTGTTAGGTTTAGAACCAACTAGTTAGCAAGTTTCAGTCCTATCAAATTATAATTACGTCTTAACTCTCATTGGTAGAACTTATTTCTGGCCTTTTGGAACTCATAGATTTGCATTAAACATAATCCCACCCAAGATTTTGCCTAAAGCTCCATCATATACTAAATTTCCGCCTTATTGCATTGAAATTGCGACCTTTATCGTGTTTAACAAAAATCTTCAGATAGATTCATACATTCACACATACAAATACACACATATACATAAACACGATAATAAATAGAAAGATAAGAATTTACCTGTATGAATTTCTGATTTTACGCCACAAGTCATGATTTATGGTCCCAGCCTCAACTTTACTACCTCGCACGATCTTAAATAGTAGGCTTGAAAACCTGCTAAAAATTCAGTTAAGTAAATACTATACCGAACATATGGGTAATAATTTCAATGTTAAAACAGACAAAGAAAAACCGGTTGACCTCTTATAAAACAAAGGGAGCAGCAGTGAAGTAAACGTATTTATTAAGATTGTGAGTTCGCTGTTCACAGGTCTTGACAAAAGCTTGCAGTATGATGATGGCTGTAGCTGGAGTAGAAAATGAAGAGGAGCACGAGCAGCTAATAAAAAGTGGTCAAATTTCGCGACACAGACGAATAAACACGACTAAGACTCAGTTGGAGTGCAGCAACCCAATATGCAGCCAGCAGTACAAAGTGAGCAATGAAGACGGTGTCGTGCGATTGCTCAGAGTAACTGAAGTGCCACCACATCTAGCTTTCAATCAAAATATTCGCACTGGCTATCGCCATGCGCTCACCTTACAACAATGCATATCCAGGTATACAAATAAAATTTTACTCGTTTGTAACTTACACGCAAAAATACATATCTCCTACGTGGTAATAAAAAACAATAAATTAACTTTTCATCTTTGGAAAGAGTGAACAAGGAATTGTTTGACAAAAATGAATGTTGAAAGTGCACAAGCATAGCCACGGGGGCGAATACCTGAAACTCTCATCTAAAAAATCAAAAAATGCGATATTTTAATTGTAAATCCAAAGAAAAACGGAACATGTGAGATGATTAGATCAGCCCCTCCCCTCAAAACAAATATTAGGCGCGCTCATAGAAATTTCACACAGAATTTCTTCGAGTATCACTTTTGAAAGGTTTTCAAATATAAAATCTATTGTTAAAAAGTTTTCTGGACCTTATTAGCCCAGGAGAATTACTGATTTATAAAATAATAAATTTCTATAAAAGTTTTTATTGCTGAAATGTGTTAGAGGTGTACCTCCATATATGTGGTAAAAATTCCCCAGTTTCACCCGGTATCCGGCTTGCTTCCCCAATAGAGGGAAAAAAATGTATGATCGTTTTTAGATATTTTCATTTTTCTCAAAAACTGGTGGTTGTGAAGAAAATAGGAAGCTCCGTAAAAATATTTTCAATAAAATTTTTACAAAAAAAATTCAGACCAAAATTCAGCTCCATGTCATAGTTATAGTGCTACAGACCAGCAAAAGTTAAGTATTCTTCGTCACAAAATACTCGTATTCTCAAATTTAACTTTTTGACGGCCTTTATCACTTCAACTATCGCACTAAGTTAAATTTTTATCAGAACTTTTTTTAGGAAAAACTTTGTGGCAAGTACTTTTTTACTGAACTATTTTCCTCGTACCTCAGCACCAATTTTTAATAAAAATAATGAAAACTTAAAACAATTATACATTTTGCCACTCTGTGGGGGAAGCAATCAGATTATGGCTAGAGATTTTTTACCATATACTTAGGAGAACTAGAAGAACTCACCTGACACATTCCAGCAACAAAATCATTTATATACATTAATTTCTTTGTACCCTCGTAATTTCATCTAATTTTTCGAGATTTCTATAAAGAGATGTAATAGAAAAGTGTAATATTTTATTTTAATAGTATATTACACCCCAAGGTTCAAAAGTGAACGTTTAAATGTTAGGGAAAGTATGCAAAACGAGTACAGTAAGTGGGCAATTCCTTAGTCATGTAAACTAACTTTTGAACCTTGTTGAATAGGATATTTTGTATAATTAATAATCAGAATGTGACGAAACGTTAAAATTTTTTCGTAATGATGAATTTTACATGAAAATGATGAAAAATGGAAGAAAATATCAACCTCCTCAGTGTGGCATATTTAACATTTCATTCAGAAAGTATTACCTCTACCACGACTTAAAGTGAACGTGCTTCCATGTAAAAAGATCCTTCACATTTTTATGTATGATACAAGTTAATTTTCGCTCAAAAAATACTAGCTTAAACATTGCCTTTCTGATCATGTATTGTAGAAAAAATATTAACTTTTTTACTGAACCAGAAGAAAAACCTCAATCATTTTCGGAGGAAAAAAAACCAACGCAAGGTACCTAACAACCTACATAAATGCCCTAAATAATTAATTATATTTAATTTTCAGAACTAACTTGATTCGCAACACAGCCGAAACTACTCGTTATATAAACTGGTTTTCAGAATTTTAACTATTACATTTGAATTTTGAGATAATGATTTTGGTTACATAAAAAAAAATTCTGCTTTTCATCGTTATTTCAATTAAAATTGAACAAAATAACCAATTCTGTGGAAAATTTTCAGACAAATAAATTCAAGTTCACAATAACTATTAGATGCCAACAAATTTAACGAATTATCAAGTAACTGTTTTCATCGAATGTGAATGAAAAAAATATTTTTAAGGGAATACATTGTTTTCTCAAAATCATTAGTATAAAAGAAGAAAAAAAGTTGTCATTACTAGAGATAGAAATAAATCTACCAGCAACAAATTTCTCTCTCAACATTCCAAAAACAGAAGACAATACCAGACAAATTGTGAAGATATGTATAACTAGTTCTTAATATATTAATTTCATTAATTTTACGCTTATATTTATGCAGTATATTTTGGCTGACAAATGAGACAATAAACATATGGAGTCACCTGTTTGGCTGTGTCCTATTTATGGCCATGTTGATTTACGATTTATGTTTACTAAACTTTCACGCTTCAATCACCGATAAAATAATTGTTGGAGGATTACTACTATGTTTTCAGGTAAACTACCACTTTTTAAATTCATAAACCCACCAAAAAATCAAAATGATAGGAAAAATTTCTTTCAACAAGGCCCAAGCCAAACCTCCTTTATTTTCACGAAACAGCGCATCTAAATAAGTCTATGTCCTTTGAAAATGGTAAATAAAATGGGTAGTACGCGCCAGTTTCACTTTTGAAATGTATTTGAAATTGAATTGTACTTTTCTTAAAAACTTCTTAGGTAAAAGAAATAGAAATGAAAAAATTAATATGAAGCAAATAGTGTTCTCTTTCACTGTTTTTCTCCTCTTTTTACATTGCCCCAGCACTGGCGTGAAACATGCTATTTTCATTTTTTACGGAAAAAAAACTCTCTAAGGAAAATACAAGCTACTTAATAATGTACTAACTTAATAATTCAGATAACATTCTTTCAAATATTGAAAGGTATGTCAAAGGCTGACGGTACGATCAGAAACTACGTCTAATTTCTGCTGTAAATAGAACTGTTAACAGTATAAAATCTAACTTACAATTTATATTCTAAAAAATATTCTTTGATAGGTAAGCTAAAATACACGCTTAATATTATAAACACTCGTAACCCAATCAAATTTTCATATTTTTACAGGGTTGCATGATAACAAGTGTTCTTTACCACACTTTCAATTGTAGATCGGAAAATCACTTCCATCAATTGCTCAAATACGACCTATATGGAATAAGCTTTAGTTTATTGGCTATATATACGTCTGGGATATATTATGCATTTTGGTGCAACGTCGTAAGTAAATAATCATACAGTCATTAACTACGAAACTTTTTTTTTTTTTTTTTGTAATCTACATAAATAATATATTCGAACCCATGCCGCATCGAGTTCTGTTTACATATTAATACATTATAATACAAGGTGTTTCTTCAGAAGCCACACGAACCCTTAATAGCAGATAGTACGCCTCGAGGCAGATAAAAAACGTTTATAGAGCCGCCGTATTCTCAAACGTTTTTTTATTTAAGTGAAAGCACTTAATTAACCTTTTCCCAATACTTAAGTACTAAAATCACAGATAAAAAATCAGACAAGTGACTTTTTTTCACTTAGGAATAAACTAAGAATATGATCCAATAAACGCGTGTCACGTTCTCAACGTTCAAGGAACTATGGGTATGCTAAAAGCATAACATCAGGAAATTTCTTTTGATGTTTGACAATATTAAGGAAATAGTATTTGCTACGAGTAACACAAAAGGTTCTTCACATTTTTATCCTATCTTGTACAGCAAAGATTCTAGGAATTCCCAAAATTGTACTAAAAATTCCGAGGTGAGTACGAATTAGCCAAATTTTTATAATTGATATGATGTTTAATCAAGGACCTTAATTAGGTACGGCGAAAAGGAAGAGAACATTTTGTGTTCCTTGTGAATATTATGAGTGCACATGAACAAATCACAATTGTAAAGTATAAGTAAGTAAGTTTGTTCATTTCATGCTTTTTAGTGCAGGCCTATCTAGCTCCGTACCGCTGTGGATAAGAGACTTTTTTATTAAACTGTTTTCATTTGTTTTGGGATGCACTATCAAATGTTAAAGTTCGGAGGACTTATCAGGAAACACCTTGTATAACTTCATACAAATATACTTTTTTTTATACTTATTAAACATATCTACTGAGAACAAGAAAATGTGCGAAATGCTTTTGTAATGGTTAAAGTAGGTTAAGACAGATTCTCTGCAAAAACTGGTTCTAAACGCAAAATTTTCAATTGATTAAATAAGACAAACTCACTTCAAACCCATTCATCATTATGAATAAATACATAGGCATCCAGTATTATCATAATTTTCAAAGAAATGATAAAGGGTTGTTAATTTCCTGACTTTTTCTAATCGAGTTCTGGCAAGATACATGGATGTTATTTGTTGTCGATAAAGGGGAACGGGTTGATTGAGATTCGGATGCCAATACTTAATAGCCTCCTGACATGAATTTTCCAATCAAAAATGGAAGTACCAAATTAAACAAAACTAAACGTACCGCCATTTTCGATGGGGAATATGAAAGTAGCTGCTCTCGAACTTCAAAATTTTCTGTAAGGCTAAGCACCTAACCGCTACACCACACGGTCTCCTTTCGAACATTTTCAACCTTGATGAACAAACATATGAAATGAACGGTTACAGTGAAACAACAATGATAACAATTATCAATATGATCCACAGAATTGGTGCATTTTTTACTCAGCGACAGTAGCTGCCATTTTCATAGCCGTGATGGTCATTCAAATTTTCTCGTCCAATGAAACTTTAAGAATTGGTATATTCGTCTTTTGGGCAGTGTACGGAGTAATACCTACCATTCATTGGATGTTTGCTATGGGCGGTTGGAATAACCCTATGGTGCAGGTACCGATTAATACAACATTATTCTACCCTTACTGAACGATCAGATTTCGCATTATACAAAGCATTTTTTCATTTACAGAAACTACTACCTCGAGTGATAAACATGTACGTTATAAGCGGCACAGCCTTTCTCTTCTACATGACGTACATTCCAGAAAGATTCTTTCCAGGTGAATTTATAGTAATGCATCATTTTAAAAGGCTATGAATGGTGAAGCAGCGAGAGAGGAAGTTTAAAGGTTATCCCCCGTAACTAAACAAAAAAAAGTGAAAAAACGAGAAAAAAGTGAGGGACATAGAAAAAAATGAAAGGTACCAACTGAAAAAATATGAAAATAAAATTCAAAACGTCTCGCTGGTGTGCCCCTATAAATAATTATGGATATTGTAAGACTACCATAAACGAAGCATACAACTCGATGAAACTCTAATGACCAATTTGCCCAATTCACGTTTTTTTTAATTAATTTTTAACAAAAGTGGATGAAACGACCAAATGAGAACATTATGAGGCTAATTTCTTGGTTGCCTTCATTTCTATATTCTTAATGTTGAAATAATTATAATTTGAAAATAATTTTGAACAAAAACTTGTCAGAATTTAAAACGATGGGCATAGGCACCGACTTTTTTCATTCATTATTTTTTCATATTAAACAATGAAATACATCATATATTGTAGTACGCCAGGAAAATTGAAAAAAAAATACGTGAGGGCTGCTGTGGCTATACTCATGAAGGATTGATGTTGATGTGTAAACCTGAAAATATCTAAGCAATACTAAAATGGAAAATTTTCCATTAATTTGAGTTTTTTATTTCGTCTATTTTTTAACTGACAAAGATGATAGAAACAATTATACGGATAGTAGAATTATGTAAATTTTTTCTTCTTCCCATTAATACAAATCTCAGCTTGCTAATTTAAATAGTGACTGAAGAATCATTGAGTAAGAGAAGAAGTTTCTAGATTCCAAAAATGGAAAATTTTCCTTCATATTTCCTTTTTTTTTCATTCACTTATTTTTAAATTGCTAAAGACGATATAAAAATTACGTGGGTGATAAATTTATAAAAATTTTCTTCTCTTTCCAATGATACCAACCTCAGCTCTCTAGCTTAAATAGCAGCAGAATAATCATTGAGTGAAAGATAAGAAGTTTCTAGAATTTAAAAAATTTCAAATTTTTCATTATTTGCGTTTTTCTGGTTCATAAGTTCATTAATTTCTAAATTGGTAAAGATGATTAGAAAATGGTAGTGAAATTTTGGAATTTTCTTCTCTTTCCAGAAATACCAACACCAGCTCTCTATCTTGAATAGAAGCTGAGTAATCAATGAATGAAATATAAGAGGTTTGTTAAAATTGAAATGTTTCGTTCAACTTCAATTGTCAAGGGACACACACAACCACACACACATAAGCACACAAAGACACATCAATGAGACTTTACGATCTGACGTCTGATGCTGACGATCCTGGTCTCGCGTAGCTCTACTGAGAGCTCGGATGTTTACACATCAAAAATCAAATGATTGGTACTTTGAAACCAACCCAATCGAAATCTCGTAATTCCAGGACCAATCACATAAAACTCAAATTGTTGGAAAACCAATACGGCTGTATTCAGTTAAAAAAGAAGACTAATTACTTTGAAACTTATAACAATATAGTCGATTCAGAGAAGTTTACCGACTCATTTCTAATATCGTCATCACCGCAAGTTTTTACGTAGTATTTCTATCCTTGACATATTTATCTGTTGCACGAGGTAGAGTAAAAAAATTAATAAAAAACAACCATGCAAAAAACTGTTGCATTGTTTTAAGGCTATTTAAATAAACTGATCAACCGGATTATAAATTTCGTTACAATTTCAATACAAAACAAGTTTGAGATGGTCAATAGGAACCTATGTCATCTACTGCGGTTTGGTGAGCAGAAAAGGACTTCCAATAAAAAAAGAGAATCCATAATGCAATTCAGGTTATTTTAATGTGAAATGCTTCCCTGAAAATTAGGCGAGTTCGACAAGGCAAAAAAGAGCTAAACCTAAATTTTTGATTCTGAAAAAGTTTTGTTAAAAGTTAGTTCCCTGTTCTATACTCTTTACAGAACGAGTTCTGAGTCATTTCTGGGAAGAAGAAAAACTCAACAATTGATACTTACAACATTGGGTAATTTTAAAAAATAAAAATTGGGTGTGATAGGACAATCGGACTAACTTAATATCTTTGGAAGAGGACTTTTCATTAGAATCTACTCACCGATTCCGACAAAAAAATTTGGCATTTTCTGAAAAATAAAGTTTTTTTCCAGTTTTATCTAGGAAAATTGAAAAGCTTCTTTAAAAAACTAGCGCCGCACTTTTCCGAATCGAACCATCGTTTTAAAAAGTCGAAAACGTTTCGCACACTTTACCATATATCGAATAGATCCAGCGATAGAAATTAGCACTAGTTGGTACACTACTAACAGATAAGGTAAGTGAGGATAATTACTAAATTTCATGAGTTGCAATGGAATTGGCCCACTGATATTCATGAATTTTGAAGTAAAGGCATTCATGGAGGACACAATAAAAGGATTTTATTATGCTTCTTTATTATAAGAGACATAAACGGACATATTTTCACTCATTCATTAAATTAACGAATACATCATCTTTTGTTCTAGGTAAATTCGACTTCATCGGTTCGTCGCATCAAATATGGCATTTCCTTGTTGAGTATGCGCTATACTACTGGCACAACACCGGTATACACTACATCGAATACCGAATGAATCATAGCTGTTTTCCCACGTGAAAAATGAAATGAAATTATGCTTTACCACTGTTTGGTGTGAATAGCCAAGTGCAGCTAGCTTTTCTTATACTTCCTGGGAAACTGAATGGGTGAGAAAACTTTTGGCTTCAACTCCAGCCAAACTTGACTCTTTTTTTCTTGGCTACAAACAGGCACCTAAGGTTGGTCAATCACTGACCTGAGATTTATTTATTTGCTTTTAATACTGTTTTCAGTTCTTTCTTTTTTGTTGTTTCAGTGTTGGGTGAACGACAAACAAATATGAAACAACTACAATAGCATTGAAAATGTCTACAAACTGATTTGTGTTTCAAAAAAGCTATAGACAATACGCGTATCTTTTCGACCTTATATGTTACGTGAAATAAATGTTTGTTTTGTCAAACGAGTTAAATTAATCATTGTAACCAACTTCAGAAATACAGAAATAGGAGCTCGACAACATATCCATGATCGAGACAGATCACAAATTAACTAACACAGACTCTCATTTATTAAGTAAATTTCAATTGATAACGTTTTTTCAAACTAGAATATTTGTTGATCATAGACATGGTTCACTGAAATACCGAATTTGATTTCGGGATTTCAATGTCGTTTGACAAAAATAAAAAGAGAGAGCTGTAGTATTAAAAATATTTACACTAACAATATCAAAACGTTATCGACTTAGATTTTCAGCTTTAATGCTGTTTGTCCATACTTACATGAGACCAAAAATTAAAGTATTGAACAGTATTGAGGACGCAGAAGAAATGCGGCAGTCTATCCGAAAAATTTCTGTTTTTTATTTTTTATTTGTTCGGAAAAACTTGTGAAAGATTATCTTATTGGTATCTCATAAGAACAACTCCAACTCTTCCCAATTTATGTCATCTTTTTACGCCATCCAAAATAAATCCATCATTACTGGAGCCTCGCAAATAGAAAAACAGGTAACAGTACCCCGTCAAAATATTGAGAGTTTATCTGAAGCAAGAGATCACATAATTATATGGTTCAGTAAAAATGTTTAAAAAATTTATAATGCGCCGAAAACCGAATTCCATGATGATCGTTTGCCATATTAAGCATAGTTGTTCGAGCTGCATTTATTGTTTAGGATTGCATAGAGAGGAACGGTGTCTACTTACTGTATAACCTCAACGTAAGATTCAAAGGATGCACGTACATCGGTTTCATAGTGAATCCAAATCGAAGAATCACTCAACACAATAAAGGTATTAGAGGAGGAGGTGCCAAAAAGACTGATAGTAAAGGTCCTTGGCGAGTGAACAAAATTTTTATTGCTAGTAGGTTTTGTTGCCTAGTGTTTTTTTTTTTTTTTTTTCTTATAATTATAGAGAAATGGTACTGATTGTCCATGGATTTCCTAATGATATTTCGGCTTTACGAGTGAGTTCTTACTGCAGTGTTTTAGCATGAAATTTTCAAACTAAAACAAAAAACGTCACTTTTTAATATATTCGTTCATATTTGAATTTCGTTGTAATTTGAATGGGCATTCAATCCCTATGACTTACATTCGTTTACCACTGCAGGTCTCAGCATTACCACCTCTCCATATGCCTATTACTTACGGACGCGTGGCAATGAAAAAACTATCAGAAAATCTACAAAACAATTATAGTATAATAACGTCAACGAACTATGTTACTTTTGCAAATCCTCCACTGACGAAAGAAGCAAGTTAACGTGTTTGAATCAGTGTTGCACATTAATTAATCATATTATTAGCATGTCTGACTCCTTGATGAAGAATTCAACTGAAATAATACCCATTGAAGGCGACAGCCAGTCGTGCCGCACGCATGTCCTGTGGGGTGATCTTATTCGAAAGAAAAAAGGCTGTTAAAAAAATTTAACGGGCATACAATCCCTCAGCGGATCAGATGACGAAATTTGAAAAATTTTAATACATACTTATGCAATATCATGTGAAAATTTTTTCAGAAAATATAAATTTTTCAATAAGCGATGCACATTTTTCATCGTTATTGTTACAGAATGGCGTAAATGGCGACATACTTATGGACTGTATGGCACTAGCTAGTGAGCTGCAAGTGCAACTTAAGCAGTAACCATCTTCACTTAATTTGTGAGCTAATTCAGTTTGATGGTTATGCATCAAATCATCATTAATCACCGTTATCAGAGGTTTGTTGTTCTCCAACACATCCAAACAAGTACCAGCACCTGCATGACTGATAACCAAATCAGCAGTTTTTATGTCATCTAGAATTGATTTCTTTAAACGATAATATTGTAAAGTGATTTGATCATCACATAGGCTTGGTTCTACTTCTCCATGTCCAATTTGCATCTGTAGTTGTCGACATTGTTTTCCTTTCAGAGCCTAAAAATTTTTCAAATAAATTACGAAAAAGCATCAAACAATTCAAGGAGTGATTCAATAACAATCAAGAAATGGGAACTTACCTTCAGGGTGTCTTCCTGAAGAATTGTATTAATTAGTTTATCAAATTTAGTGGTGCCGACAGTCACAAAAACTTTTTCAAAACTCATAACAAAGACTGCAGTAAATGATAAATAGGTACAGTAAAAAAATTAGTATTCTTACTTCAGTAGCATTCTGAAATAATTCTACAAATTGAAAGCAAAATTTATGCGTATTAAAATTAAATTTGGCAGCCTTACTACGATTATCATTAATCAATCGAATCGAAGTAAAAACAAAAAAATAATTATTTGCGGAAATTTTAACCAGATAGAACCAAATTGATACAATTGTTATCAGCAGTGTCAGAGCTTGTTCTGATAAGAGTTAAAATTGGATTAGTTGATGACAGCTAATGAAATCATTCAAATCAATGAATTTAAATGTATATTTTATAATTTGTTTTAAAGTTTATACTTGTGAATTCCGAATTGCGACTGAACTGGAAGTGTTGAAGACTTGAAGCGTCGATGGTCGTGTTCATGAATATTTAAGAAAATTTTAAATTCCGCTATATTCTTCATAATATGACATGTTTTTCTGATCTTCGTAATCGTGAGTCTTGAAAAATCGGAGTATACAATTCGCTGTCAATTGTCTTTTATAAATTTACTAGCTTTAACCTGCGGCTTTGCTTTACTCGTAGTTCATGGTTGTGCAGCATTCAGAAAATAGAGACAAAAGTTATGATGTAACTAAGACGTGTATACTTGAATTCACGATACATTGGTGGTAGTCGAGAGAAGAGCAGTGGACACTCACGGCTACTCTGTTAATTTTAATAAGAATTTTAGTGGTAGTTTTGTGATAGTGAGAATGATTATGGACGTAAGGTAAATGAGTTTTGGATCATTCCGGTGGTGGTTAAAAATTTTCAAGGTGTTGCCCACTAGTTTATCAAAATTACAAATGGTGTAATTTTCTTATCATTAGTGTTTCATACTCTTTAATTCAGTATTTTGTTCTATTTTTGTTGTACATGAGTAGCAAACAAAAATGAGAAAAAAACTTCAAAATATTTAAGGAACTATGAGGAACTGAATCCTCGTCCTTAAAAGGCTTTCATCTAACAGCGCAGTTTCTTACCCACTGGAATCCCAGTTTTGGTATATACTTGTCCATAATTTTTGTAACATTCTCAATATTTGAGTTTTGAAAAAAAAAATTGTTCTCCTTCACGTTATGATTCCTCAGCGGCAATCGGAGATAAAAAGCTAAAATTGATTCTGTTGGAAAGAGAAGAAAATTTTCTCAAATTCGGAACTGAAATAATTTTTTTATGGTCTAGTTTTTCGAAAGTAAATCATAAAAAAATTGTAAATCAATGGAAAAAGTGGAGCATTTTATTCTTGCATTTTCTTCCGCCATTAGCTCGCAATATTACTTCGTTTTAGTTAATAACATATGATGAAAATTAATTTATCGTTGAACAATAAGGGAGCTCATATAAATTTTCTCCTCTTTCCAATTGCACCAACTCCAATTTTGGCCTTTGTGGCTTAAATAGCAGCTGAGAAATTATGAAGTGAGAGAAGAGTTGTTTTTTTTCTAAATTAAAATATTGTGGATGTTGCAAAAATCACGAATAAAATATACCAAAATTGGGATTGAATTTTATTATATAGATTGAAAGCTCGATTAAAAATATTATTGTAACATTCTGATTTTTGGGTCCATATAATGTGTACATGTATAGCTTAATGCTTTTTCATAAGTTTGATCAATTCTAATTTTTCAGATTCAAGCATGGCCTCTATGCTGAATTATTCGGAAAATGACTTTCCCACTTTGGAATCCTCAGCTGTTAGAGGAAAACCGCGGAAGTGGAACCATAAATCGCTGGCTCGCACTGCTAATTTGAATGGAAATTCATCCATATACGTCGATTGTCAACCGCATCAAAGAAGTATATCTAAAGAAAATTGTACCCTTAAAGGTGACAGAAATTCTGAGTCCAAGCAATCAAATGAAAACCGTACTCAGTCGCGGAAGCCAAGGCCAACTGAATCGGTTACCATCGGAGATTTTCTTGTGGTTATGCATAGACGAATATTTCAGTTTTCATTAAAAGTTTTGCATTCCATTCTAATAATAGAATTTCGTTATACAGAAACCTGACAAACCATTCCCAAAAGGTCGACGCATAAGATCAGCTGCAAATTCCAAAGGAAATCTTGTTCTTGGTGGTAATCCTTTGGATACAGATTGTCCAATCCGTTACAAGGGCTTCATGAATGTGCCTAGGAAGTCTAAAAATCTTTCAAAAATTAAAACTGCCGTACATAAAGGTAGAGAGGAGATGAAGAAAATTAAAGAGTATTCAACTCAAGTTTCAGTAGAAAAAAATGCTGTTTTGTTGAGATCGAAAATTCCCGAAGAATATATCTGGAAATCGGTCGTTTATGGGAAAGATAAGGATTTAAAAAGTATCATGAATTATAATCGGTGCGAAGCAGTTAAACAGACGTCTTCTGACGATTTAGATCAAATTTCAATTGCTAATGATAATGAAGAAATGCAACATGAAAGTACCGAGTTACCTAATTCTCCCAATGATGAAGAATCATGTTATCGTATTTCATTGCAAAAATTACTGCAACATTCAGGGATTCCGCCGTTCAAAATACTGCTCCATCATCATAATTTCAAAAGGTATCTGTCCGAATTAAATTATCTAACTGGGTTCGAATTTTGAGTCTTTTGATTACGATGGATCAATTTTCGACATTTGTTGCGTCGTTGAAAAGTATCATTTTTGTGTGTGCATCAGTTACGTTACTAAGCCTGTATCTGTATGGAATCAACTACCGGAACTCTTTATTGATACAAGCTTGAGAATTTATAGCCATCATGAAATAGAACACTTTTACTTCCATCATTTCACCTTTTTGAGTTGAGATCAGAAGTAAAGAGAAAACTGATATATTTTTTTGATCTGCAACCATTATAATACATACATGTAATTTACCTTCTCTTTCAATTAATTTTTCTTTCTTTTTTTTTTTTAGCTACTGTGATAACTGCATTACCGAAGAACTTAATCGAATAACTTCTTCTCTAATTTCTCAAATAGTCCGATATCAACGTAACAAATATCAGGCGAATCCGACTAAAGCGATTGCAAATAAAAGATTCGTCGTCGGTTTCAAACAGATAACAAAATACTTAAAGATGAACAAAATTAAGGTATTCGTCATCGTACCTGACATGGAAGGTAACGTGCTGCTTCTCTTGAAACAATTAAAGAATCATATGAAAATTTGATTTTAATTTTTGCGCTATTTACAGATAGTTTATCCGATACCGTTGAAGAACTAAAATTATTGGCTAATGCTTATTCCATTCCATACCTTTTTGCGTTGTCTCGTCGTAAGCTTGGATTTTTAACCCAAAAAAAAGTTGGCGTTTGTTGCTTCGGCATTTTGGATCATTCTGGAGCGGAAGTAAATTTTTCAACCAAACATTTCCATCTAATTAATTTATAAAGTTTGAAAAATTCTGATTACCATAATCATTTTTATTTACAGGCGAAATTTGATAAAATTATAGCATCCGTGAATAAAGCTAAATTGTACTATAAAGATAAATGTTCGAAAGCGGAGGAATTTTATGAGTCTTACTTCAAAGGTCTATCAGAAGTAATTAATTTTAAATACTGTATTTTTAAATCTGTGAGTGGGTCGTCGTATTCAGCGTTTAGATGGTTAATTTTTTTGTTTAACTTTTTGTTTTAGATTGACCTTTCTGTGACTGAAAACTTGAATGAATTAATTCAAAAATTCAATACAAATTTTTCGTTACAGGAAAAAACTAAATCAAACGATGATAGCAGTACAATCTGACAACTACACTGCTTGTGACTTAATGGCTTACGATTAGTTTTTAAATAAAACTTTCAAAAAAAGTTCCAATTTTTTCAAAACTATTCACTTCGTCATTGTGAAACGGCATTGATGAAAAAAAATTGGTTTTTTTATCGACTGAGGTTTACCTTAAATATGATTTTACCGTATATTGAGTTTTTTATTTGATATATCTTGCCTTGGACGTAAGCACTGCCCAAAGGGACTTTGAAAATTATGTACATAATTATGTCAGCATGTGCTGAAGCAAACCAAACGTTTACCTTTACAGTAATTTTGTGATAACGTTGATTAAGAATAATTAAATAGGTAAAATAGTTGGCTATTCGGATATCTGCATGTTAATTTTTCATCTCTGAATGAGACAGGGACGTAGCTAAGGGTGGATAAGGGAAAGCTCCGCCCAGAAGTTGACAAAATTGTATGAGTTGTTTACTAGTTGGACAAATTGCACCTAAGAGAAATAAAGCACAATATACCAGTGTGTTAGGTTGGTCTTTTTTTGGGTTTTTTTTTGTAGCAGTTGGTAATTTGAAAAATTTTAATTGGTAATTTTTGTTTTTCTCCCCCTCAAGAAAAGCCTTTCACTTCTTCTCTGGACTGAGATCTAAACGCAGAATTCTCCAAGATTTCATTTTTGGCTTACTTTGATCAGTTTTTGTTATTATAAATAAAAGTCTAACTGAGAGAAGTGTTTATTGATGTGAGGTATGCAGAACGAGGATCGAAAGAACTTGAGACTTTCTTCTTTTAAGACATTTATTTCGCGACTAAAAGCAACAGCGATATGCGATTGAAAGTAGTAGGGGAAACACTTCGTGACTAGACTGTACATATGACATATATATATATAGAACGATATGATGATGATGATGAAGAATGAGATGAGGTGGGATTTCGTATCAACACCCCCCTGAAATTTTACCGAATAATTTCTTCATCATGTTCCCTGAAAACAAATTAATCATTATTATTTGAAAAAGAAAAAAATAAAGTACAAAAAAAATATGCATAATAAAAAAAATTTCGAAAAATATTGCAATTGTTTGTTTATTATTTTTGGTAACTTGAGTTTCTAAAATAATTTATTGCGCTGTGCTTCAAAAAATAAAAAAATTGGTAAAAACAAATAAATAAATAAATATGTATACAAATATGGTAACATGCATGTAATAATGAACATTATCGTGTACGTAAATTGTATATGTGTAACGTATATTTTCGTCTATTTTAAGAAATGACGAACATATTCGTTCACTCATTTTCGAATACCAAAAATGTAGATATTTGTCAACAATTATCATCCTATAACTCTTCGTAAACAACCACCAAACTATTCGTATTTAATTCTACATATACAGATATACCTCCTGTATATTTATGACCTAGTTGTACCTGTCCCTCGAGTACTCGACGAGTCAGCACAACCCTATAATAACAACACCCTACCTCACTTTACCTATCCGACACGTACGTTTTCATACCCTGAACGAGTATATAATCCCTCGATTCAGTTGTATAGTTGTTCAGTTTAGTTCAGTTCTCCAACAGCTACTTCTAAGTACCTGGAACCTCTCTTGTAGAAGTCTCTAGTGAACAGATAGTCTTGCTTGTTGACTTGTGATTGAATATGTATTAATATTAACGTAGAAATATGTACTGTATGTACAAATTATTATTTTATTAAATGTGTAAACTCACTCATGTGTTTGAAATATTATTGAGTCTCATAGTAAGGTTAAGGTCCACTATAGTTTGTGGATAATAAACTTGAAATTATTCTAGAAGTATTACTGCTTTTAAAGTACGTGATATTTCGTGTATGGTGTACTCCCGAAAGTGGTCGTAACTAGGTACTACACAACCTCTTTTGGCCGTTACATTATTGGCGCCCAACTGGTCTGCTACGGCGAATCGAACTCTCGCTCTAGTACCTGCTCAACGGAATTGCTGAATCCAAACTGCTGTTTCAATTCCTCTGGCTCGAAGTACTTTGCTCTAACCTTGAAAACTCTAGTCAAGTACTCAAAGAGAAACGCGTAAGGCGCGCTCTTGAGGAAAGGAAGTAGAGGTTAGCTGCGAGTGGAAAAGAACTAGTTGTGAAAAGAAACTTGAACTTCAAAAAACAAACAAAGAACATTTATTATACAGAAAGAAAAGGAATACAAAGGGAAATATATACAACGGTGAAGTTCGGCGAAGTGCGGCAACGGATTCTTCAAGCTCCTGTGCAAACAAAAGAAGAAAACAAAGTAACAATTAATATTAATTATAATTCGCGTCCCTCCCTTAATTATAAGAAGTGTTAAATAATTATAAGTCGCGAAAAAATTTATTTTTATGAGTGAAACTTGGGAAAATTTATCCGAACCCAATACTACTAAAACTAATCTAAATTGGCTAATCGATGCTAAAAATTTTGAATTAATTAATGTATGTCAAAATCTGAATATCGAAGTCGATAAAAAATACTTTTCTCGAATAAAAACCCAAGAGGATATCCTATTAAAAATAAAATTCAGTAAGGAAATACAAAAATTATTAACCCCTGAAAACATAAAAATAATTTTACAAACAACACGAAAAACTCGTGAACAAATTCCCGAATTAGAAAATCCTATAATAAGAAAATATTTTAATCCTCCTTCTACTTCAACTCCACTTTTGGAAAATTGGGACAATCCCACACCATTTCCAAGAGTCAAAACTGCTATTAATCTGGTTGATATTACTGAGTGCTTAGAAAAATCTGACGAAGACTTTCTCAGCATAGAAATTGAAACTAGACTTTTAGAAAATTTAATTCCCCCTTTAGAAAATAAAATGTCAGGAAAGGCTGCAGTAAATATCAGACCTTCCTTATATGGACACACCCCAACGGAAGACATCGTATCATTTTTAAACGGATTTGAAAATGAGGCGGAATCTTTCAATTGGGATGCTAACATGAAATTTAAAAAAATTAAAATCGCATTTTCAGGTCTTGCGAAACAAATATTTGAAGATAGAATTCAAACAAATCCCAAATGTAATAACTGGCAAAATACTAAACAGAAAATTTTGGAAGTCTTTACGAGGACTAAACCCCAATTACGCGAAATATTATATGAAAGAAATTACAATGGTGAAGCTGATTTCTCTGCGTATATTATGTTCGTGAAAAGGATTTTAAAACAAATTGAACCCGATATTACGGAAGAAAAAATTATCGAAAAAATTATGCCGAATCTCCCCGAAAAAGAAAGAGTATTCTTAATAAAAAAAGAACCTAAAACAATTCAGGAACTTGATAAAGCTTTCTCTAAATATCTCGAATTTAAAGATAAAGCATTCGGACATATAGATCCCCTTTTACGTAAAAAAATTGATCAATTAGAAAAAACTATAGAAGAATTAAAATCCGGGAAAACAGAAAGGAAAACTGAAAAAAATGTAAATATAATATCATCCGACCCGATCTGGAAAGCTGAAATGGAGAAAATGAGCGCTGCAATAGCGAACATTTCGAAATTTCAGGAATCCAGAAAAAATAATAAAAATCCCCAAAACAAAAATAATAATAATGAACAAAACAATAATAACCAAAATAATAATAATAATAATAATAATAATATTAACAATAATAATAATCAAAATCAAAACCAAAACCAAAACCAAAATCAAAATAGGAATAATAATAATAATTATAATAATAATAATAATGGTAATGGTAACCAGAATCAAAACTGGAACCAAAATAACCAAAACAGAAATTGGAATAATAATCAAAATTTCAACCCTAATTATAAAGGTAGAAATTTTAATCCAAATTTTCGGAGAAATAACTGTCCGAGAAATAATAATGGATATTATCCCAATAGGATTCCAAATTGGAACCAAATGGCTCTCCCAAATTGGAATAATGCTCCAGCGTGGTCTGGAATTTCATTTAATACTCCCCAAAATATCCCCTATGTGGCTGCTAATACACAAATGATTGCCCCTCCGGCACCATTAATGGCAGCTCCACAACAAAATTACCTCCCAACATCAAACCCCCAGGCTTGCCAGAATAGTTGCTCAAAAAACTAAGTGTCCCCCTTACAGGTGATCTGTCAGCTGTAAGGGATGTCGCGAACAAAGAGTCGAAACTAGTTAACAATGTGAGTAAGGAGAAGTTTCAAAGCAAAGGGTACTGCAGAACCCAATGTAAATTTCACCTTCCATTTGCCATTTATGGTAAACAAATACTTAGCTTAGTCGATCCAGGTTCAGAACAGACACTTATTGATGAAAAAGTTTTAAAGAAAGTCAATTTTACGGAACCAATTCTACCAACAAAAGTAAGATTTCGTGGTGCGGATAGTCAACCTCTTGAGGTCATAGGAGTAACCAATGTGATTTTTTCCATTGATCATTGTATTTACCCACATCCCACTTACGTTGTTCCAAATTTAGTAGAACCGGTCATACTGGGTTACAACTTCTTATCAACCCATAAAGCCAAAATGGACTTTTCGAAAAACAAATTCACTCTACCGTGTGGTGACGAAGAGCGATGTTTTGACATGCCTGAATGTCACAATTTTCCTATCGAAAAGGAAAATAAGTTAGGTTATATTAAGCCCTTTAAATATTATGCTCCCCAAACTTTTAAAATAGAGGCAAATTCGGTGCTAATTTTAGCAACGTTGCCTGAACACCTGGAGTTTCTATGTGAAACATCCATGGAAGAAAAAAACAATTTCTTTGTAATCGTATCAGAAGACACGATAGCGGCTGTTAATAATAATAACAGACCCCACGTGATCTATAAAGGCGAATACTTAGGAAAATTTGAATTAAGTAGTGCAGTAGAAATTAATTCCTGCCAAATTGAAAGAATAAAAGAAAATACTATTTTTAAGGATAATCGAGGAAATCCCATCCCGATTAATCCAAAATTGTCGCTTGAACAAAAAATAAAATGTACGAAATAATTAACGAATATAATAATATTTTTACGGGAAAAACAGATGAAGTTTCCATCTGTAAAGTACCCGAACAAGTTGTCCGAGTAGACGACAAAACCCCACTGCGGTGTAGAAATTTTAAATTCTCACACGCAGAACATGAGGCCCTACACAAACTGGTCGATGACCTAGTAAAAGTGGGTGTCCTAAAAAAACAAAAATCGAAATTTGAATCGCCAATATTTGTAAAAAAGAAACCAGACGGAGTCTATCGATTATTAGTAGACTACCGAAGAATGAATCAAAGAATTATTATGGATAATAATCGTGTGCCAACAATTGATATTATTTGGCCATATTTAAGAAATAAAAATGGTTTACGACAATTGATTTAAACAGTGGATATTTACAGATTCCTCTCACGGAAGAATCCAAACAATACACTGGAATAAATGTGGATGGAATTGGATATGTATTCAATTCCACTCCAATAGGTTTAAGTATATCCCCGTCCATCTTCCAAACTATCATGGATGACATATTCCATGATATATTCTGGAAAAAAATGGTATGTTATTTGGACGACATTTGTATTTTCGGAGAAACTTTCGAAGAGTGTCTTGAAAATACAAGGGAAGTATTAAAAAGATTAAATAAAGTAAATTTAAAAATAAAAACAAAAAAATGCCAATTTGCAATGAACGAAATCGAAATATTAGGACATACGGTCCGATATAACGAATTACATCCATTAAATAAAAATATAGAGGCAATAAAAAATTTAAATCCCCCTAATACGTTAAAACAATTACGATCATTTTTAGGATCAATAAATTATCATAGGAAATTAATTCCTAATTTAGCTAAAATTACTGCTCCTCTTACTGATTTACTAAGAGGTACAGATAGCAAATCAAATGCAAAAATAAAATTAAATCAAGAACATCTTGAAATATTTGAAAAATTAAAAGAAATTATGATTTCCAAACCTGTATTAGCAATATATGATCCGAAATTGGAAACCTGTGTAGAAGTTGATGCTTCGAAAATCGCATTAGGTGCAGTGCTGCTGCAAACTAATCCCGTTACGAAGCATAAATATCCAGTTGGATATTTCTCTGAGAGAGTCCAACCTGCCCAGTCAAAATTGTGTTCATTTGACTTGGAAATGTTAGCTATTACAAATGCATTAGCTCATTTCCGTGGATACTTACTAGCATTACACTTTAATTCTTTATTTTACTATTATTTGTCTATGCAAACGTCAGATAAGAATTCCTGTTTATCTTTACAGTTATGTTCAATAAAGCAACCCTAGTAGGCCTACTATTCAAGAATTTTTTATATTAGGCTTATTTACAACTTTATGTGCTTCATTGTGGGTACCTATACTACAATCGTAAATATTATATTGAATAGCAACACAAAACTGAAAATCAAGAATTTATTCATATACAGTATACATCTAACAAATTATTAACTGAAATCGTCGGATTCATGAACACTTCCTATCATTTTTTGGAACATAATATAACGTTATACTAGTTTTCACATCTTTGTAACCCCAAAAATCAAATTTTTTCAGGCGAATAAAATTTATTTGAAAAACGCATTTAAATTTTGTTCAAGGTTAGTAAACGATTTTTAATTCCAAAAAACTACTGACTTGAGGATTATGGAGATCTCACCTTTCGATGAAGAATACTTCCTACCGTAGGTAAGCACTATTATAGGTGTTGAAGCACGAATTTTCAGATGGCCCATGCCCTGAGCGCTCATGAATTTTAAGGGCCCCGTGAAAAAATACAATAAGGAAAAGGTACATCAACTACTTTTATTAATTTGAGTAAGGACAAATTTAAAAAAAAAGTTTTATAGAGCTTGGGCCCAATTTACTTAGAATCCGGCTCTGGACCGTTACGAGGTCTCAGAACTGGTATGTCAATACGAGATATATTCCAGTTTAATCAGGTGAAAATAATTAACGAGAAATTAAATCACTATATATCAATTTCATTCTTGATAAAATTAAAAACCGGCAAGCTTCAATTCCAACACTATGACGATAAAGCAACCTTCTCTAATAAGATTCTTGCGTAAATGTTGGCCAATAGCAAATATTCGGTCACAAAAACCTATTCCAAAAAAGACGGTGAATCCTTTAAAAACCGGACTTGGTTCTGATAACTCAGAACTCATCCGTGCTGTCAGGTAAATTCGATCTTTTCCGTTTAAGCTGATGCCTTATTTCTTCTTCATTCATCAGTTTTATTGGTTTTGCAAATGGTTTATCTTTTCCGCCAAAACGAAGCTGTCCAGATTCTTTACGGCCGCCAAATCCACCACCTTAAAGGAAACAAGCGATCATGTTAGTTTATGTTTTTCCTGATTATCACAATACTACGAAGAGCTGATAATGTCGGTAATAGATAATTAATTTCGACGCAAGCGAATTTCAGCGCCGAAATTAATTTATCAAAACTTCATAATTCTGCATATTGTGAAGGCACGTACTTTATTTTTTTATTTTATCTACATGCCAAGTGTTCTCCAATATATTCTAAAGTCTGATTTGTTAGTAATAATAAAAATAAAATTTAAAGACCTAATCTTCTTGGAATCCATCCCGGTAAGAGTCGCTCGCATTCGAAGTCGACGAAAACATACTTGTCGTCTATCATGAGTCTCTCTCCTTTGCGCACTGCTAGTTTGGCATCTTGTTCGTTTTCATACTCGATGAAAGCATATCCCAAGGAGAAATTTGTAACTATATCCTTTACTAATCTACAACGTACGATTTTACCAAACTTTGAAAACGCCTAAATAAATAAAAAATTCAGAAACGTCGTAATATTCAGCCGTACATACTGAAATTACAACAAAATTTTTGTACATGTTTTAGCGTTTGTTCAGAAGTTTTACGATTGAGACGAGCGACAAATATCGTATTCTCGGGAATTCCTTTTACTTTACAATTTGGCGTGTAATGAGAATTTAGGGCACGAATTACTGCTTTATCATGTGGTTCCACATCAGTACCATCTATACTGCCGGCTTTCAATGGATCATAAGTTACAGCTCTTGGATACCAAAACTTTGCCTGGAAAAAGATTCGATTGATATTTACAAATAAAAACGTACAGACTAGGAACTGAGAAGATTCTTATACCTGTGTAACAACTTTTTCCATTTCAATTAGTGTTAGTTTAGGTAACCCTTTCAGGAAAATTAGATAACCAAATTACATAATTATGTTTACGAGAAATTACGAGACAGGTTCAACTATCAATTATTCAAGCGAGAGGGGTTCGAGCGATGGTTTTGAGAGATGATTCGAAATAGTTCAAGACTTCAAAAATAATACGTTCATCAAAGTTC
>WOFM01000406.1:4781266-4985907 GCA_011428145.1 Ericerus pela | reverse complement strand
TACAAGCACACCGACACACATACATAGTAATTATGTATGTTTGTGTTAATGGCCCTGTGCGTCATTTCTTGTAGTGATAAGAAATGGGAAGACAGTTCGTGTACAGAATCACATCATCATATTGTTGAGATTGGTCATGGTTTGGTACTTGTACATTACTTGCATGTATGTGTAAGTAATTACAATCAAATGTAATCTCCATGTTTCGTTTTAAGTCTTAGAGACAAATATTTGCCAGCCTTGTGGCAGTGACTGTCATTGGGGGGTTTGAGCCCTTTTACCTCATACGAGTTAAGTCCTCACATCTACCAATTCACGAAGACAGAAAACTCAAAATGAACATTAATTAGATTTCTGCTGAAGGTCCTAAGTCCTTACTTAAATACATTTTTGTAAATAGGGTCTTTTCTCATAATTATATGTTACAAAGGAATACAAATGAGCTCAGTGTTTGAAAAAGAAACTTCTACTTCCTTGCACGATATCAGCAACATTTATAATATTTTCACTGAATTGTATTCGGATGAATTTAATTTTCGAGGGACTGAATCCAAATTTACTTTATTTTTCTCATTTTGATCAATTATCTTTTGTTCTTACAAAGTAGACTCGCAATGAAACGTATTTCAATAAGATCTATCTTATAGTATTTTTAAATATGATTTATTCAACTAGCTTTGGAGGAAGAGTCTACACTCCCTCTCCACCTGCTCCAGTTACAAAACCTAGATGACCAAAATCATACACATGTGCGTTTACATTCAATGTCCGATAGAAGGCGAAGTATTATGCATAAAGCCATTTGTATATTTGTGTGTATATTTATACATAACTATATAATTATACAGGTAATAATACGCAGAAGGCCCAGTTTTGTTCTTGTATTCTCTTCTCCCCTTATCTCGTGATTAATTTGTTTTAGGTGAAATCTGATGGTGCAAATGAATTTAATGTTACATCGCTGAAAATTGTTTTCTGCCATTATTAGTTTTTGAAATAAACGAAAAATTAAAAAACCGCAAATTTTTCATTAATTTCAATATTTTTATGACCAATTTGTGAAAAACTAATGGCAATAAAAAAATTAATTTTGTTAGAGAACTCGAGCAAATTTTCTCTTTTCAATAGTACAAACCTCAGCTTTGTAGCTTAAATAGTAGCTGAGAAATCTGAAAGTGAGAGATCAGTTTTTTTCAAAATTAAAATGTTGTGAATGTTGCGAAAAACGCGGATAAATATACAAAAAGTGGAATTGAATTTTATAATATAGATTAAATCCATTAAGAGCTTAAATTTAAATCAAAAAATTATTTCATTTGGTTATTAATTCTACCTCCTTATTATCTATCATAAAGTTCAAGAAACAAGAGAAATAAACTTGATAAAATAAAATTTGCCTAGTTAAAGTGTTTAATAACTATTAAAATTGTAGACTAAGTCATAGTGTAGTACTATGAACGCACTACTGTACATAATTTTTGAATGACTGGATTTAAAATTTAAAGGTACTGGTGCTAATTTTTGTTGAAATTGTTTAGGTTTCCGCCGTCAAAAAAAATAAAAAAAAGGAATTCTATCGAATTATACCCACCTACAGGGATGTCCTGATCGGGAGGGGGTGAGTCATTCACCCAGCCAATAAAATTAGTCGGCAAATCAGAAAAATTTAAAAGCAGTCGGTAGATTCGAGTATTTCTAACTGACTTAAAAAAAAAATGAAGTTATCAATCCGATTCGTATAACATGGACTGTAGGCTTTTTTTCTTTTCAGTCGGCATATTTGAAAACATTCATCTTCTCCTGAAAAATTCTTTCGGGACGTCACTGCTCACCTAACTATATAGATACCCTATTATAGTATATTACACACAATCAGAGTGAATTAGATATGTTAACATTCTATGTTTTGGACCCTTTTTTAGTTCCTTCAAGGTCTTTGGAGACCATTTTCTAACCTTCGTGTTATTTTCGGTGTATAATGTCGAAGCAAATTATTTTTTGAATAATTTTTCAAGTTTGAATCGCAAATCTATAACACAGTTGAAATATCATGTTTTTAATGGTTGGTAGGTAGAGGTACCTATCAATTTTGATTGAAATACTCATTGTATTTTCTATTTTATACGAGAAATGTTAATTTAGATAGTTGATATTTTTTGTTATGTTTTTTTTTAATTATTGTTTTCAATTTTACTAATAATTTTTCTCTATCAGGATATTTTGACTTCCAGCAACGAAAAAGCCATTAGCGCTTGTGTCATAATTTTATTCGTCCTAAAGCCCTCTACTCAAGTCAAGTCAAAGATTGAAAGTCTCAATTTTTGTTTCGCTCTCGATATTTAAAAATTTATATTTATTTTATTCAACTTTTGTGAAGTAAATCCAGAGACATATACAGCCATTGAGTATAACGTATAATGGACTAATGGTCAATATAAAGGGCTAATTGTTTTTACTAATAATATTCGGTACAATGTATAGTCAAAGGCTGAATGTTCTAGTTTCGTTCTTCAACAGTTGAGTTGTTTCGGGAAACGAAATTACTTCAATTTCGTACTATTATAATTATACATTGTCAAAAAGTTCAACTGACGACCAGTGAATCAAATAATTTTTTAAAGATACCACAAATGGCAACACTGGGTAATAATTTTCTAACGTGTTTTGTTGTGGGTGTCCTTCGTTCCCCACCATCGTCAATTAAACCGCACTCTTCTTTATTTTCCCTTCTCATCTTACATCAACGAAAAGCCGGTTTGTTTCTTTTCATTGGTTTGTTTATCCAAGGCACAACGGGAAGATACGAAAAGAAGCTGCTGGTAGCTGCAGACTGCAGCGCATATTCTAGCAGCAGCATAACGTGACATTTTGTCATTTTCCTCTACCTCCGTGTAGTTGATTACTTGTGTATTGAGTAGCATGAAAGAAAGCATGTATTCATGCTAGAGATATAGCGCTCTTTTTCGTAGAATACGTTTATGCATGTTTCTATAATTGGTATTTTGAAGAGTTGCAAACAGGCAAAGTGAATGCGATGTAAGGAATAAACTGCAAGTCGTGTTTCGAGTCTGTGTCAGTGTGGTTGTTGATCGTTAGCTCTTTTAGTTAATTCAGTTTTGTCGTTTGTTTACGTTTCGTTCTGCGTGGTTTTAGTTCAGTCATTTTATCACTGTAAAATTTATTGTATAGGTACTGCCTAAGAAGAGTAAATTATTATTATCTAATCTAATCGTTGTAATTATATAGTGAATTAAAAGAAACTTCTCATCTGGTTTGTGCGACAGTTGTGGTACTCTCAAGTTTTCATTTTTACCTGCGTAACTGTTTCGTGTTTTAGGAAATCCTAATAAAAGGTAAGTGTCTAGATCTTATTCGTAGTGTAATAAATTTCATTTGTTGTCTTGTTGATTTTCTATCTAGTAATAAGTTATTTTCTAGAATTTTTGACTGAATTGTCTGTAAAATTCTGAGTTAACTCGATGGTATGTTTTGTGTTCGTATCATGGGCCTTTTATTGAAATTAATTTTATACTTCCTTCTTTACTTGCATTACTTATGTTTCTGTGTATGGATTTCGTCGAGTGTCGTTATTGTTCATGAAAAAGGTACTTTAGGTGTTATATAACTTCTCCTTCACTCACCTGAAATTCATTTTTTTGTGCTCGAACTTGATTAACTTAATTTATATAGAAGTGAACAGGCCTATCGACTTTTAAAGGTATAGGCATGTTACCATTCTTGAATTTTGAAGCGATTTCCAACCTTAATGGGGAGAGAAATTGATAAGGAATATACCTCAATAAATAATGCCGTACCTAAAGTTGTAAAATTATAGAAATAATCGTAATAGTGAACATGAAAAAAGAACTGGTGTGCCGATTAATTATAGTTCCTTCACCTACGTAATCAAATAAAATTGGTTTTTCATTTAGGCAAAAAACCAATCAATAAAAGCTAAAACATGTGCTTTCTAAACTGCTTTATCTTCAGCTCTCACTTTCTATTTTTGTAGTGTTAATTATTTTCACTTGAGAACTCGATAGAAAAAAAGAAATATCTTTGTTCTTCCGCTTTGCGCTCTCGTGAGTTGGCAAATGACCTGAAATTTTTTTTTCAATAAATAAAATTTATCATTTTTATTACATTCCTACAAGATATGATGTAAGCAGGGGCATGGAGAGGAAATTTTGGTCTGTTCCGGCCTGGGTGGTCAAAACTTTTGGGCTTTTGGATTAGTGTGACCACCTTAAAAAATTCAAAATACAGTTCTTCAAAAGTTTGAAGGAGAAAAAGAAAAGTGTATTGCTGTTTAAATATAGGTACTAATGTTTCCTAAGTGAAAGCACTAAATAACGTTTCCTATATACTTAAGTACTGAAACCATTTGTAATTTTATAGTACGGGATCAGTAAAGAACAATGATTTCTGTTCTGATTAGACATGCCAGCGCTAAATAGGCAACTACTGCGTACCACTTGACACTTTAAAGTTTTATACCAGTATTGTAGAATGTTTCTTATAGCTAAGGTAGACCTTAAGTACTCATTTAACCAGGTTTATTCTATACTTAATTACTTATACATGGGAGTCACAGATAAAATATTACTTAAGTAGCAAATCTTTATTTAAATATCGTTCTGTAATATGGGTGTTAAATTACATTTATTTATGATATCTTTGTAAGGGATGACCCTTCTCAAATGAATTTGAAATTGGTGAACTCGATCAAAACATCGAAGGTACTTCCCAAGTGCACTCAGTTTGCCTACTTTTATGCGCCATATCTTGACATTACAAAGCATATAGCGCTTATGGAGATTTACTAATCCTGGAGAGCTATTTTAGTAACATTTTACATTGTTTCAGCCACTTATGCCCTTCACACCTCATTTTGTGGGGCATAAAGTCCCATAAGAATCTCATGAAACCATTCACCAAGTTAAAATTTTATTAGCCTGTGTAAGTGATTGAAAGTACTATATTAAAGTCAAAGGAAACCATAGATAAGCAATAATACATTGATAATTAATTTTTAAATATATGGTGTTATATCTGTAAATCATGTGAGTGAAACCTAGCAAACTCTATTGCACTCACACAGAAACATGTAATCTAACCTGCAATTGTGATCCTAGTGATTTGGTACTGCTCTAGCGGCAAACTTGGTAACTATTTATGGGTCTTTCCACATAAGAACCAAAAACAAAGTCTAAATTCTGTTCCCAAACAAAGTTAAATAAAAGCGTATAAGAATCTGTGACGGTTATATATCGTAACAGAACAATCAAATACACAAGTTGGTTAAAAGAGTGTATTAAATATAAACTTTATAAAACATTAACAGTAATAAATATCAAGAATTAAAAGAATAAGTAAGATTGTAACAAGGTAGTCAAAAGTAGACAGAGAATGAATTAGAATGAATATAAGAGTACAAAACATGAGATTACATAGTAAGTAAAAAGAGAAGGTTCAGGCAAATTCACGGAGTGTTGGACAAGGGTTTTAATCTTATTGGTTAATAGAAATATATGTACATAAAGTATGACCAATGGTCTCGTAAGAATATGACATAAAGTGGATGTTCACAAATAAATTAGTAGAAATTAGTAGTATATATGCAAGATTGCAAAAATAATGTAAACAAGAAATGAGTTCATTGATTATGAGTAAACATAGTAACTGTTTATGTAGGAAATGATGTCATCAAACAAGTCTTGACTTGAAGAAATGACGTGAGAATTAATGAATGGAAAATAAGAGAAAAATAGATTGAGTATAATGATGATGATGATTATTAGTAATACGAATTTAGGAAGTATTATGATCAATACAAAAATATCGTTACAGAATCCCATATTTTTTTTTTTTTTTTCACTTGAGGATCACTAAGAATATTAGTCCAGTCAAAATGGCATCCAAATGAGGAAATGAAAAAAATATTAGCACACAAACTTTGACTATATAAGATTGTTGGGTTGGTTTCATGGATTAATATACTAAAGGTTTCACCCTCTCCACCTCTAGCATTTTTGAGGTGGAAGGGGTTTATCCCCTAATACTTGGTTTTTCCTGGTTTTCTCCCCGAATTTTGATTTTATGATAAAAATAGGTAAGAAAAAATGGTTCAACATAAAATTTGCTACAAAAAATGTCCCATGCAGTTTTTTGTCCGACGTCCTTTTTTCCCTCTAGAGAATATTGAAAAAACCATTTTTCACTGAACATGTTCTGTAGAATTATAAGGGAAATTTAACTCCTAATTATCATGCCATGCAGATTATTCGTAAAAATAATATATATTTTCGACCCGTCCACTCCTCATCCATAACCTTTTACCATCCCTTTCACCTTCAAAATTTAGCAAGCCTGAATATTTTCGACGAATTTATGGTTTCGGCCATTTTTGAGAGCAATATCCAACAAAGTAGGTTCTCGTAGTATATTTGTGAAGAAGAAATCTCAATCGACTCTCAGAATCAATGCAAGCTCATTAATCATGCCATAAAAACTCAATTATTCGTGGAATGAAGTACTCCTGAAAAGTTGAAAAGAGAGACCTTTATCAAACTGCGACAAATGAACTAACAATTCACATTTTATAAGTTCTTTTTTGTTTGGTAGATGTATTACAGGCTATACTATATATGCCGTGCAGATGTTATAAATTGCTGCTAAAATCACTCGGGTTATGTGCAGTATGCATCCCAACTCTCCTAAATGTTGAAGCCATAATTATATTTTTCGTGATTGACCTTGACAGTTGAACATCATTTACAAATTAAGTTTAACTTCTTCGTTACCATTGTTTGGTTCCCATTGGAATAATCAGCATGTAGTTTTTGTTGACGGTTCGTCATACTGTTTTCAGGTTTTTCTATATAACATCGAAAGTATTATTTTACTATTTTACTTTGAATGCACGTTATTTTTAATTTCATGAATTTATTGCATTTTTACCTACGTAAGTACACATATGCTCGTGATCATAAAAATATTTTTTACATCTTATGATCGTATTTTATTGCCTTAAAATTTCAAATTGAAGAATAGCGTTATTACATTTTAGCAGTTTTCTATAAATTGGTTTCTGTGAAATTTATTTGACCGAAATTGATGTTTCCATTGGGATTGAATGTCCTGAAAGCGTAGAAATGCAAGTGTCTAAGTGACCGAAATTGAGATTTGTTCGGATGATGAGATCATATTTAGCATTAAATTAATGTTTTGGGGAAGAATTCAGTTGTCGTAATTTGGCTCAGACGCGGATCCAAGGAGGGAAAAGGGGGAAATTTCCCCTTAGCGCCAAAAAAAAAGTTGAAAAGACGAAATTTAAGAAAAAAAGTGGAAGTATGAAACAGAATTCAGATAAAAACCGACCAATGTTTACGCCCCCCAAACGCTAAAATGAAAAAAATTCAAAAATGAAAGGAAAAAATTTAACAGAATCCAGATAAAAAACCGTCAAAATTTATTGAAGAGCAAAATGAAAAAAAGTTCAACTCCTCAAAATTATTGGGATTTCCCTCCCACAAAATCACTCTTTCCGCTATACTGATTTGGTATGCCGTAAAAAATTTACAATTCAAGTCAAATTTCAGTGGTGGACTAAAGGAGGTTGGGAACCGTTCTCGCCCGTTGAAAATGGTGAATTATTAACCAAATGTTCACTGGACAACGGGAACGATGATAGTCTGCCATGGGACCTTTAATTGATGGTGTGGGGGTTTTTTGTTTTAGTTGTAACAAAATTTATTTTAAAAATCGAAGCAGGAACCTTAAAATTAGAATCCATCCTGGGCCTCTGTTAAGGTTAGAAGGTTATTCCATCACTATTAATTTTCTTCAAAGGTTCTGACTTTCGTCGTTCGAATCTGTTGTTGCTTCTGAGTTCCTCAGTTAATTTCTCATTTGAAATTTTGATTTTAGTTCAACATTCGAATTAGTTTCCTTTAGTTTGGATGGAAAATATGTCAAAGAGGCGGAATTAATGTATTCGCCACTTTAAACTTATTTATACATACGTATTCGATAAATTTTTTTTTTTTTCTTAAAGAAATGAAAATCCTTGATGTCTTTCATCATTGGGTCATTTTATGGTTTAGTTTCGTACATATGAGGCGATTGAATGTTAAAAAAGTCTGGTTACGTGTACAAAACGTATAAAATTACCGTTACAATCGGTTGTTTGTATTCATTGTATTATTTATGCATACGAGTTTAAATGCCGTACTGCATATGATCATGAATGGTGGTTGGTCTGCAGTCGACAATCGATTTAAAACCAATTACTTCGTCAGTAAACGTCGTGTACGTTTCAGAAAGCGATCCTATTAAAAAATTTAATATGAAAAGTTGGCCTCAAAACATATTGTTAGTATAAGTATTGAACGGCGAGCGTAGGCCTGGGCCATAGGTGTATTTTATCTTGTATTAAATTTTGCCTTAATAGGCTGTAGAAATCTGTTTACGTAGAAGTCTTTTTCGTTCAACACTTTTCATGTATACAAATGTGAATTTCAAGCGCAAAAAAAGTTTTTTCCAAAATTTATGTCATTATAAATAATATATTTATATTCGTGTTCGTGGTTTTTGGGAGTCTGAATTAAGATTTTATTTTAAGTTTGCTCATTTAATGATTTAATCCTTTTCCCTTCTCTTTCGTGAGTGATTCAAAATGAGGTAAAAGGTGATTTCCCCAGCTTAATCCAATTTTAAAGAATTATTTGTATAACATGCATAATTATGCTACCTGATTCACCGTGGTCTATTTAATCGTTTAATTTCCATTATATTTCTTTTTTTGCCCCACCATATAAATAGGTCAAGACTAATAAGGGGTAGGATAGTTCTCAGAAATAACGCATTTTGGCCTATTATGTAATAATTAGATGCGTACCTATTAATTATAAGTTTAATATAATCGTTTTTTCATTAAATTCCTATAATACTTCCCTACCCTATTACGACTCTAAACGGAATATTTCTGTTGTCTGAAACTATTTTCGATGTAGGCTACGTATGTTGACGTAACATTTATTTACTCCGCTAAGAATTCGAATTTTGCGTATATTTGCAATTTTAGAAGAATTAGTTTGGAAGTTGAATTTTTGTATTGCTTTTCTGTTGTGTTAATTAAAGATGTGGAAAAAATCTGTAACTGAAAGATTTTGCCTATTTTTCACCCTATTGCCATTAAAGTATATGGTGATTTTGGGATTTTCTCATCGTATTACTCATTTATATTTAAATGTATGTAGCAAAAATAGTATATCTTCAAAATTTAATGATTTAATGACTGTTGAGAATTTGTCCAACATTTTTCGGTCTGTGGTATTCGTTTGAAATTAAATTTGATTGTGAAATTTATTTTTATGTCGAGTGTAGGTATATTCCAGAGGGGGGGCTCCCGAAGGTGGAGGCCCATACATTTTTCTTCTTGAAAGCCTCTCTAAAATCACATTAGTACATGAAAATTCCTGTAGTGATATAATAGTGGATTATACTGTAGGCAAAAATTCTATACTATAATACCAGCAATAATTTGTATGTATGTACATATGTATGTATGTATGTACGTACGTACGTATGTATGTATGTATGTATGTATGTACGTATGTATGTATGTACGTATGTACGTATGTACGTATGTATGTGAACGCATTCTATAGAACTAGATCAACAATGTTATTGAAATTTACAGGAAAAGGCCTTTTGGGTACAAGAAATGATCTAGGTAGGTCCAAGTTTGAGAAATTTCGTTGAAAAGAAATATGAGCATCTCAGAGTATTCATCAGCGCAGTAAGCATTAAGATCGAATGATGAAAAATTTGCCTGACTAAAAGTAACAGATAGGTAAGGTTTTATTAGCGAATTTTGGTAGGCCAAGGCTGCATATGGTTATTATGATTTATGATTTATGATTAATGAAATAATGAGTTTATAGAGCTAATCTTTAATTTTACTCTCGAGAATCTAGATATGTTGTATAAATATATTTATGAAATTCCCCAGCTTAAATTAAATTAACAAATTTTTTTCTAATTTCCACATCCGCTGCTCGGTGAACCATGTATTTATATCTAATGTGAGAATAATACATTGTGCATTATAAGTATTATAACATATACAGGGTGATTCACATTTTGACATACAAAAATATAAAATAATATTTTTATGCATCCAAATTTGACTCTCCTTGCTCTTTTCATGTAAATATAACAGCAAGTCTTTATTCCATGCACCAGGAAAGTACAATGCTAGTAACGAAGTATGAACTTGTTCATTATTGGTGAGGTAACAATAATGCTTGATCAGGTTTATTGAATGTTAGGCTAAAATTCGTGGTCAGAGTATCATTGGACTTATTTTCATCTTGGTGCATTGAAGAGAGAGTTTTTAGAACTTTTGTAAGGAAAAATATCGAACAGAATACACCAGATCGTAGAAGGGCGTAAAATTTGGTGTCAACATAATAATGGTCTTGCTCATACTTGCCAGCTTTCAATGGAGTACTTCAGAAATGAATTTCCAAGTACTGGCATAGCCGGCAAACTTTTATTTTCCCAGATGGTGCAAAAAATTTTGAAGTAATGAGGTACTTTTTCCAGAAGGTCATTTCTCACTACACACTACCTTCCTGTTCTAATAAAAACAACGCTCGATAGGTAGCCCTAGCTCTATTTTACTATAATGATAAATGATAATTTTCGAAGTAGTGCAATGTTTGAGTTGCACCACCTCAAAAATTTCAAGTGGTACTTGCGCTCGCGTGCACCGGCGGTTTTACCAGCCATGAGTACTGGTACCAAATTTCACGCCCTTGTACAGTCTGGTGTATTCTATCAGATATTTCTCTACTTTAAAAGTACATCTATGAAAATAGGCCCAATGATACTCTGATCAAGGATTTCAGACCTAACATTCAATAAACCCGATCAAGTATAATTTGTTCCTTTATCAGATAGTGCAAAAGTTCATACTTGGTCGCTGGCACTGCATTTTCCTGGTGCCTTGAATAATGACTTGTTGTTATAACTTATATTTAGACAAAAAGAGTATGGGGAATTAATTTTTGACGCATAAAAATGTTATTTTTCTTTGGTGCGTCGAAATTTTGATCAACCTATATAAGGAAGTACGCCTCTGAGTGTACCTCTTGAATTTTTCCTCAGTTACTTTCATTTCAGACAGTGATGGAAAAGTGAACTTCAGTTGTCGAAATCAAAATTTAGGCATACTCGTCTTAGCGTGGTTGTGCTAGTCATATTTGTGACAGTATTTATGAAAAGGATCCACATTGTTGATAATTTTTTGAAAAAATAAATTGTTAATATTGACTGTAGGCTATTTGAAAAAAAACTAATATTTATCGGTAAAAAATACGAACCTCTTTATTCAGAGGCACCCCTCGATGTACCAGAAGTATCGAACTTTTGATTTTTATAAGAAGTTAGTCTTAGCCATGTAGCTATAATTGGGTTTTCGATGTTTTAATGGCTCGTTTGTAGAGCGGAAGACACCGCCTATTAAGTCTTGTAACATTTTTATGTTTGATTTTCAATATAAAATGCGTACCTATATTCTGATGTGACTTCGACGTGCAATAATTTTGGAATCGATTGATTTAGTAGAAAAATGGTATTACGTTCCATTGATTTCCAATCATGTTCAAAGATTTTATTTTTTTTATTTCTTGCCAGAAATTATACAAAATATCGAAGTTTTAGTTGCGAAAAATGCTTGTTGTAAGTATTCCTCGTACATATTGTTTTAAAGTTCAGAAAATTAATGTTGACAAATTTGTGAGGCAGATTGCTCAGTAGCCCTTTCAGCTTCGCGGTTTATGTGTAAAGTTAGGTATTTGAATAAGGGTAACACCAAAAATATAATTATTATGAAAGTGTTGATCTGAGGAAAAAATTGATTTTTGTTTTCGCATTTCTGTTTAACTAAGAAGCTTTAATTTGTTTCCGTGGATTCGATGGTATAGTCGAATAAGTATTTCAATTTAGAGTTCAAATGATATAATACGTGAGCTTGAAGAAATTATTAGGATATCTAATGGTGAAAATTTACATCCCCGTAGGGACTTAGTTTCAATAGGCTTTTGCTGATCTACATTAATTTGCAGTTGAAAAAAAAATTGTACACTAGCAATCATTTTCACGTGTATAATTATTATTAACAAACGTCTAGGTATTGCTTTGTAAACCAACACACAAAACACATTTGGGTATATCATAGTTTTTTCATCGATTACGTATCGTATAGTTAAGATACCCTCTATTTCGTGATCGATAATGAACGTGATTAGAAAAATAGATCATCAAAATGCTATATTTATTTTTAGCGAACGGATCAACTGCAAATGTCGGGCGTGAATCGGAAGTTTTGTGTATTATAAATTATAATGAAGTAAAAGAATTGATTTCGACCTACTTCCGCTTCAGCGAATTAGTCTGAAGGTTATTATAACTTGGTTTTGCAAAAAATTTCACGTTATTGAGTCGATGCAAATACTTACCTGCGTGGAAAATAGTTACCTATGTATACTTTCGGCTAGCCTATGTCGACAAATGCGGGTAGGTATGCCTTCATCGACGTCAACGAATATTTTCTGCATTTTCTTCCGGGGCGGATTTAGGTATTATGGAGTCGGAGGTCAGAATCTTTTGGAGGCCCAACTAACAATTTTATATGGGTAGGAAGGAGAGATTACCTATTGACGAAAATATTTGGGAGTAGAAAGAGCGGATTTATAATTTTTTCACCCTATATTTCCGCTGGGGTTTGAGGGTTACAAGTTGTAAGAGGAAGTTTGCAAGCTGAGCGAGTGAAAAAATTTTTATAGGTATTTCTTATCTTCTAAAACATGTATTTTAGTAATCTAGTAGATTGTATATAGTGGTTTTTTGAGGGATTTTATCGCCTGGGACCAATTGTATTTAACCACCGTAGATTTGCATTTCTCCACTCCCTTGGGTGTGAGGATTACAAATGAAGAAAAAAATTTTATAATGGAGTGAGGGAAAATAATTTTTTGATATTTTTGTGTTCTAGAACATTATTTTAGTACTCTGGCTGATCATATACAATAGTTTTTTGGGAAGGAGGAGGTTCCGACCGCCATGTTTTTTTTTTAAATTTTTTTATGTGGTGGTATAAGTATAACAGGAGATATTTTTATTTAAAAAAAATATTTTTTCAATAAAATTTGCTGCTGCTCACCGCTTTTTCACCCTGGGCCAATGGCCCTTCACATTCAATTGTATGGCTCATTTTTGAGATTTTTTTTTAGTTGTTTATCCTATTTTGAGCTGAATCTCCTTTTTATTCATTGCAAACCAACGTGTTCCAATCTTTCGTGCTTCAGTTTTCTGTTGTCTGAAAATTGTTTTAGGGAAACAAAGAGGAAGAGCTATCCAGAAAAAACTTACTGTAGTCTATCCTGTCTATCCCAAATAAGAAAAGCGTGACTAAAAACATTTGTGTAAACAAAACTGTTTTGGATATAGCCTTTGTTGAATTGTGTGAATCTTTACCCTTTTCCCCAATCATCAGTTTATATGATGTCACGTTGTTTTCATTTGGGATGGAATATAAGTACTCATTACATATACTCATAAATGTTGAGAAATTTCTTATCTGAGCTACAATATACAGCTAAAGAGATGTCCAATGCCCGATCAAAAACATGTCAAAGATAGAACGTTATGAAATGTTTTAAATTCCAGTATTTGTTATTACGCATGTGTCATAGCTTGATATTGTGTGTGTATTGGTAAAGAGATATCTGTTTTTACTATAAAATATGTGCGGCTTTGGATGCTCAGAATGTATAACTCAAGTTGCTTCTTTTCTATCTTTCACATATTTTTAAACTGCGGCATGTTCGCATATGGAGTATTGGACATCTCTTTAGCTGTATGTCTTTGGCTACAGTATTGAGTTAATTCATTTTTATAAGCTTTCATTCTACTCACTACTGAAATTTTAAAATATACCAATACTGCAGCCAACGTAGGGGTGGCAGAAAAAAATTTTCAGCTACGACCCCTCCATTTTTTAACGACAAATTCATTTCCACCATCATATTTCACCTAAAACGAATTTTAATAACGGCGAGAGAAAATACAAGAACAAAACTGGACGCTTTTCGTATCACTATCTATACATAATTATATACACACACATATACTGTTAGACGAAGGGCTTTCTGAGTAATATTTCACCAACTATCAGACATTGGATGTACATACACATGCATATGATTTTGGTCTTCTGGGATTTGTAACTGGAGCGGGTAGAGAGGGCGTAGACCCCTCCTCCAAAGCTATTCGAATGCATAAAATCCATCCTGTCGAAAAGTCAGCCGTAATAAGTAAATCTTTCGAAGGTATGCTGAAGGAAAATACGAAAATAGATCTATACATACTGTCCTTACAAACTCGAGTGGTGAAATTGAAAACTGAAGTACTCAGATTTCATGCAGATGAAATTAAAAGTATAGTTTATAGGTTAATGTGTTGATGGACTTTTCCACAATGTCTTTAAATCTTCGTTTCTACTATCGACTTTTCAAACGAATGGACTTTCAGTTTCGGTTTAGAATTTTAAAAATTGTTCTCGTCAAAATGTAACGTTTCTGCGATATCTACACGATTATCGCTGAGCTTGCTAAAAAGAATTCGAAAAGGAAATAATACATTTTCAAACAGTTATTTCCAGCGACAAAGATGAGTGTTCACTGACATTTAAGCGTAGGTACCGTATAGGATGTTGGGCCTTAGCCAACATCAGCTGACACTTGGATGAGAGAAATGAATGTGGTGTATTGCTTTGAACTCGGTTAATTCATCTTCCTAGATGATGATGGGTAAAGTTTTTTATGGAATGGGCACAAAGATCGAGTTGGATAAGTTCGTCGCTCGAATCCGAACGCCTTTCGTTTTTCTTTGTGACCACGTTTAATATCGAGAGTAGATACCTACGAGATGACGAAGGCTTCGATGAAAACAACAAGAAAGTTCGATTAGTAAATTTTTATGAAGTAGAATGATGAAGAGTGAGTGAGAGATAGGGAGAGAGGGAGAGAGAGAGAGAGAGTAATTTTCAACTTCTTAGTTGTGTTCTATACTATAATTATGAAGTAATTCTTTATTCTACATTGGTATTTTATGCGACGTGTAGAACTTGAACTTCAACTGTGTATTGCTCGGAGGACCAACGTGTGGAGTTATTCACTGTCAGAATAGTAAGTAATAACGAAGGGCTGGGACTTGTTCTTTGTCGAGAAGATATTTTGCCGCAGGTTCAGCCTTAATATCAAACTGTGTGTAAAAGGAGAAAAAAGAGAGAAAGAAATATAGCTTGGTACAATTTTTTTTTTTTTTCAACTTTCACTCGAAACATTTCAGTATTCAGAGCGAATTCTAGCCACCACGTGAGAAAACTTGAGAACGAATTTTTAAAGACAATTCAAGGTCGCATTTAAATTTCACCGCTGTTGAGAATCTGTTCGATTAATTGAATGTACTTACGACTTGGTCAACGATGAAATTATTTTTATTATTCGTTAAGTGTATAGGCGTCGAGATGATAATTTTTGTCATAGTAGATAATATATTTTACGTAAACCGACATTTAGGTGTTTTACCCCTTTTGTGCGAGATTTTTGAAATGATTGTTTGGATCATTATATGCAGAATGAGAAAGTTTTGGATTTTACTTATTTTGGTGGTAACAAACAACAGTCTGTGCTTCAAATTTGGGAGAGTGAAAATATTTGAAAAGGATGAAGGGAAAAAAAAAGGTGTGGAATTCACCTTCGTATTTTATTATCAAGGATATCGAGTGTTAATTGCGAAATTTTTTAGTGCGTTCACAAAATAAAATTGTAATTGCTGTTTTTTTTTATATTTTTTTTATTTTTATTATTTATTTAATTTAGTTTATTTTAGTTCGTAAATTAGTTGGGTGTTGTCGGCTCATGAAGAAAATTGGTACCGGTGTTTGTTGGCTGATAGATATTTATTTAGTTTCGATGATGGTGAAAATAAAATAAAATAACTTATGCAGTTTTAATCCAGGTAAAAATATAACAACCTTGAAGCAAAATTTGACATCTAATCGAAACTAAGTAGCAGCTTTTACGTCGAGTTCGGTGCATCTATTTGTGAAAGAGTTTTTTTAGTTTTTTTTATTTTTATTTTGCACTCTTACCAAATACTTATTTCAATTTATTTGTAAGGGAACTGAGTTATAAAATGTTTCTACAATCAATTATTAAAAGAAATCGAATGTTGATTTTTTTTTCGTTTAACAAATTATCGAGTTTTGAAGGGTATTAGCCTATGCTATATGCCCATTTTCCCTATTTTTTCTGAAAAACAACTTCATATTGACAAATAATGGTTTTTATTATTGCTATCTCATTTTTTTCCTTATAGCCAACATTTTGTTTTTAAAAATTGGATTTCCCTTGATTTCTCTCCTGTCTAAAATTAAAAAAAAATTTTTGAGCTATTTTTCAGAAAAACAATCTTATTTGGGTATTGTAAGCTTTTATTCTACTCAATACTGCGATTTTAAAATATACCAATACTGCAGCTAACCTTCCGCAACGAAATAGTATTTATTTCGCACGAAGCTAAAGCCAAAAAATAAAAGCTTGTCTTTTAAAAACTCTTTTTTAACGTAATCTTATTTTTTCAAAATTCAGTTTCATGCCCATGAAACCTTAGTCTGCGGGTGCCTCTACTTTTTTCACCTTTGTTGATATTCACTACACTAATTTTTGTTTTATTCATCAATTAGATTCTTCTCTTCTCTTTCCCCTTGGGCGGCGGTTTGCTAACCACCCTACTCCACTAAATCCGTTTGTGTACAAAATGGCGATTTGATCGTCCTTAATGAACGCGTTTACATGCGTCCCTGTTCGTAGAGTCTTTGGAATTTCTATTCAGTGATTGATTGCATTGACTTATTTTGTTAAGAATAGGTATATTTTTTTAGATTTCCATTTTACTGTGATTGGCGCGTTAGCTTAAACTTATATCTTTTTCTGTTTTTTTGGTTTGAAAAAACGTGGGCAATTAGTATTATACTCGTACCTATGTTATTTAATCCTGAAACTTTGCAAATATTTTTTCTCTTAAAATTAAAACGATTTTTTGTCGCGTTCAGTAGAGGATTTGTTCGTTGCAGAAGTAGTTTTAGTTATTTGAACTACCTACTTTCAAGTGCCTAGACATTACTCAGTGCATTCTTAGAATCAACAAACATTCTCTTCTAAGAGAATGGAAAACTAGAAACGTCGACGAAGACAACCGTGAAATTGGTGATATTTATTTAAGAAAACTCGGTGCGATGGTTTTTTGTTGATTTATTTAAATTTTCAGTAGGCTACATTTTTGCCTGTAGAGTATCTTGTCAGTGTACGGTACCTATGTAAAATGTTGAAAGCATAAGGACCTATTGTATATTGTTTAAATTGATTCGATTTTTTCACGTGTGATGGTATTTATGTGGGAAATGTTGTCTTCGTAACATTGAAATGAGAAAAAAAATCGCCTGCTCTCCAACAATGATCTTAGATGATGGGTTCACTTTGCACGTACTCCATTTCCTCTCGTTTTCTCTGTTTACTCACGCTCATCGGTACTTTCAGAACGCGTAGAAACTTGAAAAAATTTACTAAATTTTCGTACAAGGTAGAGAACATTGTCGATGTAGTTATTAAAAATATATTAAAACAAGATGATTTTTGTTATCTCACGTCTTTTTTTGCTAAAATTTTATTTTGTATTACTTAATTTATTGGACTAATGAAAATGAAATCTCTCTGTACGTACGGAATTTAAAAAAATTAGTTTCAAGTAAAACTATTGTTATCCGAATATATAATTGATCAATTTTATGAAGGTAGGTAATCCATAATCTTAATCAGAGAGAGATTTAAAGGGTTTAGACCAAGTAAAGTAAAACAATTTTATTAATCTGACCTCTGGAAGTATTTTCCTTTTGCTACTTTTGTTTCAAGCCTCACGTTTTCTTTCTCCATCAGATATCTAATTCTTACTTGGCAATAGTGAATGGTATGATTTTTAAACGAAATTCAGAAACATCTTGTGTTGATAGTGTATCGAATTCTTCGTTATCTTCCTGATTATTATCCGACTGATTATCATAAATCATTTCAACGTGTACCTATGTCAAGTACTGGTTGACGGGCGAACCATCCTTTTTAAAATTCATTTGAGATAAGTTGAAGAAAATTTCTTGCTAGAACTTCAGATGAGAGGAACAAAAATCATCGCTACCCGAAAAACATGGATTGGTTGCCAAAATTTATGGAGATGAATCATATTTGCAAATAGATTAGCTTAGTGTAGTATATACCTAGTTTGTGATTAATAGTAAAAGAAATAATTGCATTTAAATAGGTTCATTATAGTTGCCTAGAAAGGTGCGTCCATTCCTTTCAATTGAGGCAAAAATAAAAACTAGAAAATTCTAGCTGAACAAGCTAGGCTAGAAAATGTAGGTTTCTTAAACAACAAGTTAAAAAAATTAAAAAATACTAATGAATAAATAAAACATAAAAACATCAAAATATCGTAAGTATTTGGCAAAATGCGGGATAAAATTTACACGATTTGCATTTCTCGCACAGTCGAGGATACATTAGAAATGACTTCTGTATTTAATTTTCATTTTGTTAAGTAAACATTATCCCCCTTGAAAATATATTGTAATCATGATTTTTTAGGGAACTTTGTTTTCACTTTTTGTTATGTGATGGGGGCTTAAAAATGGATTACCTAGTTTTTCTATTTGTAAGTACTTAGTAGCCTATGTCAAAAACTTCTTGGATTTTGCGTATTTGATTTTAAATATATAGGATGAA
Source organism: Ericerus pela (assembly GCA_011428145.1). Classification (NCBI taxonomy): domain Eukaryota; kingdom Metazoa; phylum Arthropoda; class Insecta; order Hemiptera; family Coccidae; genus Ericerus; species Ericerus pela. The sequence continues at coordinate 4,966,996 of WOFM01000406.1, read as the reverse complement.
TACCTATGGAATTGTTTTTTGCAGTTTCTGACATTTTCATTACTTTTTGTTGTAAACTTTGTTTTCACTTTTCATTTGTCATCTTTTTACCATGTACCTCAGGTTAAACATTTCCAATGTTGAAAATTAGGAACGTTTAAAATTCAGTATCAAGGAAATTCATATTGAACTGTATTGTGAAGTTACAAAACACGCACTCGAGTTATTAAATGATTGCATAGCAAATAAAATAGTAGGAAGCTTGCATTCGGACCAGCTTCATTGGTTTGTCTAGAATTTATTTTTTCTTCTTAGCAATTGTTTGATATTTTTCAAATCATTTTTATGGATGAACTGTCCAGCCGATTAAACCTAAACTTTGGAAAATGTTAGAATATAATATGTTCGATGTCTTTAAGAAATTTTGTCCCTTTTGCTCAAAAATTAGGCATTTTAGAACTATTAAAGCTTCAAAAATTCAATTTAATAGGATGTACCGGATGTACCATCCGACTGATCTAAACAAAAAACCATAGGCACTATTCTTGTGTTCATCCAAACAAGTGTACAAAATTTCTAGAATATCAAATAGAAATTTAGACCTGCAACGTGTTTCATACAAATGTGTTTGTATAAATGACTATACAGGGTTATTCATTTTGACTCGCAGCATTCAAAATCCCCATTTGCTGCGAGTCAAAGAGAATCATATGTGACAATTTGTGTTATCTTGAAACTCAAATGCAGCAGTGTACATCGGTGACAAATTGAACAAAACTATTGAACAAAACTGGAGCTTCAGAGCACTTTATTCAACTTAATTAGTTATGAAACAAAATTATTCAACAAAATGAAATAAATAAAACATGCAAAACTACATTAGATGGCTTTTACAAAAAAATACAAACACATGCAAATTAAATTAAATTTTCAAAAATTCCACTATTGACAAACACAATGTCCATCTAATGTAGTTTTGCATGTGTTTGATTTATTTCATTTTGTTAAACGATTTTGTTTCATAATTAAGTCAAATAAAGTGCTCTGAAGCTCCAGTTTTGTTCAATTTGTCACCGATGTACACTGCTGCATTAGAGTTTAGAAATAACATAAATTTTCATACATAATTCTCTTTGCCTCGCAGCAAATGGGGATTTTGAATGCTACGAGTCAAAGTGAATAACTCTGAATATATACCTACATATGAATTTCAGTTAATTGTGCCAAAATTTTCCTAGGGTTATGAAAAAAAAGAAATGGACCTCCTTCCACCTCTGACTCACAGACTCGTGAAAAATGCAAAACTTTTTTTTCCATAAGTTTCACTTCTACATTTTTTAGCTTGTTTTCCAGAAATTTGCAAATTGTAAATATATTTGGTCACTTTTTCAGGAAATATTATTGAATAATATTGATATAATTATTTACTAATAGTATCATTTTATTGTTTTGTTAGTTTTTCTCCCCTCAAATGTAGTATTTTTTTTTTATTTTAACCCTTTCCTCACTTTTCATATTTCCACTAGTAAAGTCATAAAATGTCATAAATGAAGGTGTGGAACTACTTTGGATCCCAATCTCCTATGGTGTTGCTTTCTCTTGGCGCTTCGCACCTCGAGATTCAGTAAATCAAAAGTAAACTATTATGGATACATCAATATTTTAGAGCAAAAATCTTTTTGTTATCTCATCCCCTTAGAAAGATATTGACAAAAATTTGAAAAGAAGTTGAAACACACTTCACACCATTTTGCCCCCTTAAGGGATGAATTTCCAAAAATCAAGAAATTGATTTTTATGAAATGAATACAACAATATTTTAGTGTGAAAATTTCTTCGATATCTTAACCCATTAAAGAGATATTGGAAAAAATATAAAAACACATTTCATCCCTTTTTGACCTCTTGAAGATGGAATTTCAAAAAATCCTACCTTAGTGACCACCCACACTATAATAGTGAAATGGTCAGTACGTTTTTCATCTCTGTATGTTTTTAATTTTGTATCATGAAAAACATCATCAAGGTATCCATAGTTTTGATTTTGAAAACATGAAATAAAGAAAGCGTGCGAAGGTCTCCCCTCACATATTTAATGTGTAAACATTCAGCTGAAACACGATAAATATGTATCTAGTGTATGTGTGCATGCATGTATCGCGCCCAGCTTGCCATGGATGTCTGCTTGTAAGTGTGTGTGTGTGTGTGTGTGTGTATTATGTGACAAACAGAATTCAAAACTGTACAGTGCGGCGTACAGTTTTTTTATGCAATCTCAACTTTTTTGTATCTAATATTTTTTTACACCTGGGAGGAAGTGGACTAGAGAGCAAGAATGTTTACACATAAAAAACTGTTTTCTTTTTTTTTATTACTATAAATTTTCGCGTTTAAATAATTCTGAGTTAGAAAATTCCAGCAAGTTTCCTCGTGTATTATCCAGATAAATTTTAAGAGATTTTTGTACAGTTTCAATAGGAAAATTTTAAAATGTGTGATTTACAGGTTAGTTCGATTTCCTATTTGGTTTTTTAAGAACTTCCTATTTTTAAATTAGTTTTGTGTGAGTATTGTGGAATACCTTGTCGTGAGAGATATTCTCACCAGAAGGAAATTCTACAGAATTTCAGCGTGTTCAGCCACTTCGTACATAAGTACGGGTAAGCCAGAACCAGACCAAACACTGGCGATTTTAGAGCCAATTCGGGTAGTTTATATACGGCTTATTTACATACACACACATACACACATATGTAGGATAATACGTACATTGGTGAGAACAGCCAGGTCGCATTAATCCCTATCGAGATAAGAGATGGCTGGCTGGTTCGTGTACGAATTGTGACATCATCTTATTGTGTCACGATTCGGTACTCGTACATTGCCTGCAAGTATATACAGGTAATTACGATCGAACGTAATTTGTGTGTTTAACGTCACAAGGACGATTATTTGCCTGCCCTTTGGGGTGGCGACTGTCGTCGAGGGGTCCGAGCCCCTTTTCCTTATACCGGTGAGTCCCCACAAGTATCAAGAAATTTCACACTTTGATATATAAGAAGTTTTGTGACTTTACTGAAAGTATGAAAATAAACTAAACCTCACTTTTAATGGTTTATAATAATTTTTACCAATGATTATCGTCAGAGAAATAAATTTAATGTATTTGTGAGGGAAATGAAATCAATTTTTCAAACTACCAGGGGCCTCGATATTCATTCAAATACTAATACTTATACATTCTTCTTTCCTCGGTGTATGAATTGCTCTTTTCTCATTATAAATGTTTCGAAGATGTTCGTTCAATTTTCTGCCAGACAAGTTTTCCACTTTGATCTGGAAATATTCTCCCACGTTTTAAATTCGTATTGTTTTTAGAATTTAAACCTCGCCCAGAGCATAATCCGGATTATCATCCAGGGAAATTAACCCCTCGACTTTTACGAACGTGTAATTTAGTCTTAACGGAGGGTTATTGTGGCCGCGGGGAAAAAACTGGTTTGAACTGAATACTCGCCTTGATCTTGGCAGGTTATTAAATTCGTATTTTTGTTCATTTTTCACTTATTTTCGCTGGTGTATGGAAGGAAGAAATGGACGGCGACCGTATTGTATCCGAATTAAAGAGTATTGGTCGACTTCTATACGCGTATCACGCTCCAAAAATATCGAATTCATTAACCGTTCGAATTCATTAACCGTGTGCGAACATTTAAATTTGGGTCGACAGAAGGAAATGCTATTCAAAGAGTTGTGTCCGTATGACGTTGCTGCTATTTGAAATCAACAAAAATAACCCGTTTTGATACGCCGTCATCCAAAATGCACATCGTTGAAACCTATAGAATTTGGCCAAAAAGTGGGTAGGGGGAAAAGTGTTTTGCTTGAAAACCATGAAAACATTCGATTTTATATTTTAAAACTTTTTTCTCCATTTTTATCTCCGTCGCTAAATATTCGTTTTTTTGTGGTCTTCTAGCTAGGTAGGACTCGGCGGTTTGTATTTTCTGAAAGTCTTCGAGAATGAGGCTATAAAAAACAAACCGGTTCCTTCGGAAACGATATAAACATAACTTTGGAGAAGAAAAAAAAGTCAGTCAGGTGTGTGTTTTTGTGTAAGCGCGGATAATCATGAATTTTGGTAATACACGTTTCGAACAAAGAAATTTTTTGTAAATCTTTTATATCTTTAATTTTAGGTGTTTCGTAGCATACATATGTTTGTGAAATGGAAAAAAAATTGTTATAAAACAATTCTTGTCATTTAATCCTTTGTTTCGCTGAGGAGTTTCCATATTCATTCTAAAATTTGAGCGCATTTATCACGATTTGGACGTCACGTCTTATAGAAATCGGTATTTCCTACCTGTTTAATTTTCTTTTTCTTCTTAGAATTGATTAGGTTGTTGTATTTTTACAATGTATTTGTGAAAGTTAGATAGACTTTTTATTTTATTTTTATTTTTTTGTTGCAATGTTACGAAGTTTTTCGTCTTTATTACCTCATTTCGTAAACCTAAAAAAGTAGGGCAAAAGTTAGCATTTCAAGATAATAAAATTCTTGTTTTTTTGTATTGTAGATATCAGTTGTTGATAAAAAAAAAGTGCTTCCCCTAAAATAGTGACTGCTGTAAAAAAAAAAAAAAAAAAAAAAAGGAAATTCATAAAATTGTTGTTTAAATGACTTTGAAGATACATTATCAGTTGATATTGCGTTTCATTTGAATGAAACCTATCCTTTGTTCTAAATTTGGGTCAAAGACTCGGGTTAGTTGCTTTTGTTCGAGTTTGCATGGTTTTGCTCCTTGATTTAATTTTTTTTCCTGACTAAAGCTTCTTTCAGTGATGATAATGATTATGTTCGCACACCTCCCGAAATTGTTTTGTCACCTCATGTACCGTCTTAATTTTATTGGTATCACAACGGAGGATGACTACGCATTAGTAACCCTATTAGGGTCAGTTGCATAGAATTCAGTCACCAGTTAAACCATACTTTGATCCAAAATTCATGGAGGAAAGGTGGTTTAGCTGGTGACTGAGGTTCAACCGAATATTTCTTTGATTTTGAAAAAATTATGGAAAAATTAAAAATATTTCGAATATTACAGTGAAATCAATGAATTTGCATGAGATGTCGTAATGACGTTTTGTTCATATGCTTTTCTTTTTTTTTTCTTTTTTTTTTTTTTTTTTTTTTTTTGAACAATATACCAGAATTGTGGTTCAGCTTCCTCTGGAAATAGTTTGAAATGTGAAGAAGTAAAATTTTTTTCAAATTTTTTTCTGACCAACGAAAACTGGAGATCAGTTCAGTTTTCACCTTTTATTTATTTTGTCGCTGCGTAACCTGGTACTTTTAAAACTTCATGATCACTGGGAATCTCGTTTATTATGATCAGAAGTATTTTGACCAAAAGTTTCGGGTATGATATGCTTTTGTTTCCCGCATATCGTGTGAACAATAGACTGGTTTACCAATGAATGCTTGTAGATGATGTGTGCTGGTAATTTTCTCCAGTCTAAAATTTAGTCGTCTCAGAGGCCAAAGTGGAAGACAAATTCGTACATTTTAAAACAAAGTTGTTATGAACGATGAAGTGCAGGGTGCAATTAATACAGAAAAAATTTTGTACAGTTATGGCTGTTGACTGGAGGCAGACCTCTTTTTTTTTAAAGTCAAGAAGAAATCGTTGAGGTGTAGTTTTTTTCGCGATAATTTTCCTTCATCTTGTTTAGTTTTCATGTAGCCTAAATTTTCCCTTCTGCTCTTTTATTTTATTTTTATTATTTTTATTTTTCAAACAATTTGATGTCATTTTGTGTATACTTACAATATGTACGAACATTAGATTGTTATAGAGTCCGTATTCATGGTCAATAAATGCCAGTCGAGTAACAATTATTTCATTATAGTAATCTTCGAATTTACTACATATGTAGTATAACTTTCTAAATTTACACCTTTCGTTACTCTGTTAACGAAATCGAGTTTTGTCGATTATAATCCCCATATAAACGCGTAAACATTATTTCAAATTCTGTTAATTACTTTTTTTTTACTTGCATTGTTCCATGTTTCAAAATTCGTGCAGCTTATTTTATGTTCACATTCTTGCCCGTGTTTCGTGTATAATATGCTAATTCAATTTTTTTATTACTCCATAAAGTTATAATAAAAAAAAAAGAAAAAAAAGAAAGAAATCATTATATGCAATCATTGAGGATTTCACTTGAATGATGTTTCGTATCATTTCGATTTTCATTTGATTCTGGGCAAAATTTTGTTGGTCTAGGATATATTACTCTTATATACTCTTATATGTTAGGACTTCATCTTATTAGAATAAATTTGTAGCTGAAAAATTACAGGCCATATAGGCCTGGTCCACAGAATAATACTTACGGCTGCACCAGTGTTGGATAGGCTATTTTTTTCCTACCGGGAAAATCTATAACGGCCTCCAAATTTTTCTCCTTGCAAGGGCGCACAGTTTTGTTTTATTACAATAACGACCCTAATGATCCCCTTGATCAAAACAATGTCTGTACTGGTATAAGAAAGAAATAGTCATAGTCCTTAACGACGAGTTTTTTTTTTTTTTTAATTGTACTCGAAGTATTGAACTTTGTTTTGTTTTAAAGGTAAAGGGCGCTAAAAACTTCTCGGGGAAAAGGCGCACCGGGAAACTCCCGGTAGCCCGATGGGCCTGTCCAACACTTGGCTGCACACTCTTGCGCCTTGAATATGGGGAAAGATACTTCCTGCTTTACCCAGCAGAGGGAAATCGTGAGTTTTTTGGTAGTCTCTGCGTAGGTATGAATGAAGAGGCGTATTCAGAAGCTTTTTTTTTCGTTCAGTCAATCATTTTCAAGCATTTGACGTGAGATCAGTAAGTTTTTTTGTACCTATTATCTAGGATACATTACTTATTAAAACAATTCATAAAATCTGTTCATTATCCACTTGAACTAAAACATCTTGAAACCTAATTGTACTACATTACCGTATAACGCCTAAAAACGTTCAAAACGGTACGCATTATCTTAAAATGCTTAATTTGATTGATATGATTGATTTGATTGATTTGGACAAACGATAAGATGGAACTTAGAAAATTGCACTCTTTAATATAATAATATTTTATTCTCGTCTTATTCCATTTGGAATATCTGGAAACCTAATTGACCATCAATTACGTATACTTGTATGACGGGCCTTAAATCTTTTGAATGTTACGAATTATTGAATGAGAAATCAGTTACTTTATTTGGCTCTGTGGAATACCTTACGTGGAAAGTAAAACCAACAAAGAAGGTGTTCAACAGAACAGTTTGCGTGTTTATGCCAATATACCAGAAAGGTATGAGGGAGCCAAGACCTCGGCAAACACTGGCGATTTGGTCTATGATTTTTTCGTCTTATATAGCCGGCTCCCTACACGCACACATACACACCTATGTAATTTTTACATAAGTATTGTGTAGATAATTTATTCGTACTTTGTGGTTGCTATGGCAACGGTAAGGTACGGAGAATGCATCTTCGTATCGGTCTGTGACATCGCCGAGATAATTATCTATCGATTCGTCACGGTCCGAGATTTGTAACTTGTCTATCTGCAAAAATAGACAAGTACAAACGAACATACATTTGTGTTATGGTTTAACGTGCAAGGCACGAATAATTGTCACCGAAGGTGACGACTGTCGTCGATAGGCCGAGCCTATTTCCTCATACGAGTAATGGTCTAATCCCCACAGCTACTCCCCCCAGTTTTTGCGCCGTAAAAACGATTAATCGCATGTCTGGGGGATTAGAGGTTTTTAGCGCTGTTTCTGCTCCCTCTCCCATTTGGCAAGGGCACTTCCGACAGCTGCCCCAACGCATTCGTATGATTCCATACGTTGGGCTTGTCATTGGAGGAAGGTGTCCCTGCTTTTCTGTCCCTGTTGTCGTGGTGGTCGATATTGGGGACGACGGTAGGGATGGTTACGGACAGGAATGGAGGGGCGAGGATTGAAGTGTCCGGAAGTGATCAGCAGTGGCGAATTTGATTTTGGAGTTGCCGAAAACTGCTGCGTGCGGATAGGTTTTGGGGCCGGAGGAGGAGTTGCTTGGAGAGCAGGGTCCTCGTCGGCAAAAAGGAATTTGGCCCGCTCCCGCATCGTTGGTTTAGGGGTCGCCATTTTTGGGGTTGCCAGAAATGGTAACTCTTTGACGGGTGTTTTGGGAGGCGAGATCAGAGGTGGCAGTTCCTTCGTCATATGACTGACGATCTTTTCCACCGGGGACAAGTCCGTATCCATCAACAATTCTTCTTCGATTCTGGCCAAATCTTTTTCGTGTTCTATAAGACATTGCTGCTGCATATTGTTGATACGCACAACATTGTCCTTAGAACACGAAGGAATTTGCGGGTCAAAATCGGCGGACAATTGTTGCTGGTTTATAGACGACATATTAAAGGAAAAAAAGGAAAGGATACAAAAGAAAATTATATAAATTAGAAGAAGCAAAGTTCAACAGTCGAGGCGACAGTAGAAAAAGCGAGTGAGGACTTGGTAAGTTTTAATTTTGTCCGTTGCGTCGAAACGTTGTCTTTATTTGAGCGTGTACGTCCGTGGAGGGGATAGATATAAAAATTCTCTATCGTTTGCAGCTTTTCCCGAAAAATTTTGTTCATTTTCTGCAAAGTTAGGCGTGTTTGAACATTTTGAAGCTATAGGTAATTCGAGATGAATAGAAATTCATCTCCGCTTCTGACGTCATCAATAAGATGAACGTTTTTATTATTTTTGTTTTGTTTGACAACAGATACACGTTGCGATGTTTTTGTTGTCATCGAGCACACGTGGGTTAGTTGATACCTGTCGTTGTTTTATTGTTCACGCACTTTTCTTATCGAGGGATTCCACAGTCGTCGTTTTTAGCGGGTTTTTATTTTTGTGTTTTATATTAATTTTTCGAAAGATTTTTATTTTCTTTGCGCTAGTCGCTCGGATCTTCGTTTTGGAAGTTGGTTTTTCGCTTTTTTACTTCCTAGGGGCCTGCCTCTTTTACGAGGGTTTATTGGGTCCGCAGGGTCATATTTTATTGTGACAATGTCGTCTGAAAATTTTACTGTCTTTTTCTTTTTTGTTAATTTATTTGTTTGTGAATTTTCTTTTTGTGTTTCGACTGGTTCTTCCTGTACTATTTGTGTTTTAGTGATTTCGGAGGAATTAGTCTGTGTGTTTCCTTTTATGTTCCTTATTATTTTCCTGTCGTCTGTTACCAAATATGCAGGTTTCAATCTATCGATTGATATTGTTTTGTTTTCACCTGCTATGGATATCACAAAATTTTTGTTGTCACGTGATATCACTTTATAAGGACCGGCGTAGGGTTTTTCCAGTGAAGATCTTAATTTTTCGTCTCTGACAAATACATGTGAAGTAGTGGCCAAATGTTTTGAGACATAGATCTTTGGCTGGCCATGGCGAGCTGCCTGTGTTAGGAATTTATTGGCATCGGTTCGTATGTTCTGAACTAGGATTTCGGGGCTAGTTTCTGTCGGGTTTGTGAAAAAGTCCCCTGGTAGGCGTAGCTCTTAGCCGAACGCTAATTGCGCTGCAGAATATCCTCTATCTGATTGGAGAGCTGATCGTAGGCCTAAAAGGATGGTTGGAAGTACGTCCACCCATCTTTTTGTGTCATGAGCCATTATTGAGGCTTTTAAAGCTCTATGCCATCTCTCAACTTTTCTGTTTGCTTGAGGATGGTAAGCTGTGGTATGGTTATGTTGGATACCTAGCTTTTTTGATAACTCTTGGAAGAGTGAGCTTTCAAATTGGCGACCCTGGTCTGTAATTATGACTTCAGGTACGCCATATCGGGCAATCCAGTTTTCATATAGTTTGGCAGCTATAGTTGGTGCTGTCATTTCATATAATGGGATTGCCTCGGGCCATCGGGTTGCTCTGTCAATCATAGTGAGGAGATATCTGTGTCCTTGTGAAGGGGGCAATGGGCCCACCAAATCAATATGGATTGTTTTGAACCGCTCTGTTTGTTTAAAAGATTTGAGTGGAGATCGAGTATGTCTTCCTACTTTGGACTCTTGGCAATTCAGGCAAGTGCGAGCCCAGTTGTTGCAGTCAGACTTGAGTCGAGGCCAGACAAATCTTGATGATACTAGATTAGCAGTACTTTTGTGACCAGAGTGTGATAAATTGTGCACACTGTTGAATGCCAATTTGCGATATTTTTTCGGTAAGAATGGCCTATTCTTGCCTGTACTGATGTCACATGTTAGTAAGACATCAGTACCGGGAATTTTTCGTTGCCTCAATTTAAGAGATGTGTTTTTGTTTAACAATAACTCTTGCAATTCTGCATCCTTAAGCTGTTCTTTAGCTATTTCAGCATAAGGTAATTGGGCAGGGGCTGAGATAGCTTCGATTCTACTGAGTGCATCAGCTGGAGTGTTGAGTTCTCCACTTATATACTGGATGTCAGTAGTTAGTTGACCTATGTAGTCTAACTGTCGTGCTCTTCTCGGTGATGCTGGCTCTGCTTTCTGCGTGAAGGCATGTGTTAGGGGTTTATGATCTGTATATACAGTAAAGCATCTACCCTCTAATTGGTGCCTGAAATGCTTCAATGCAGCGAAGATTGCCAGTAATTCCCTATCGTAAGTACTGTAATTTTTTTCTGTTTTTGATAGCTTTCTGGAGAAGAAAGCCAGCGGATATTTTTGGTCATTTTCCTTTTGGTACAGTGTTGCACCAATTGCAAAGTCAGAAGCATCGGATGCGACACATAATGGTAGACTTTCGTCTGGGTGAGCCAAGAGGGCTGCATTAGCCAGTGAATTTTTTATGTTCTCAAATGCTTTTTCAGCTTCTTTATTCCATTCGAGTGGAGTTTTATCTCTTTTCTTTGATGTTTTTATTAAAGCAAACAGCTTACTTTGTTCAGCTGCTGCGTTTTTCATGCAGCGTCTATAAAAATTTACCATCCCTAAGAAGCATCTGAGTTCTGCTACGTTTGAGGGTTTTGGAAAATTTAATATTGGCTCGACCTTGGTCTTTAGTGGGGCTATGCCTTCGGTTGAGACTTTGTAGCCGAGAAAGTCAATTTCGGTTTGTGCATATAAGCTTTTTCCTACATTGATAGTAAGGCCGGCAGCGTGTATACGTTGTATAACGGCTCTCACATTTTTCTCATGCTGTTGCTCACCGCCTTCTGAGCATATGCAAATGTCATCCAGATATGCATATGCAAACGGCAAATCCCGAAACAGTCCATTGATGAATCTTTGGAAAGTTTGAGCTGAATTGCGGAGTCCAAAAGGCATTTGAAGGTATTCGAATAGTCCAAAGGGCGTTATGAGTGCTGTTTTTGGAATGTCCTGTTCGGCCATTGGTATTTGGTGGAATGCCCAGTTTATGTCTATTTTATAGTACATCGTTTTACCCTTCATGATTGCATTGAAGTCCATTATGTTTGGAACTGGGTAACGATCAGGAACTGTTTTGGCATTTAGGGCTCTGTAGTCACCAACAATTTGCCATTCTCCACTTGCTTTTTTAGTCATGTGGATTGGGGAACTCCATGAACTGTTTGAAGGTCTGCAAATACCTTCTTTTATTATTCGGTCATAGTATTCCTTGGCTGCTTTGAGCTTATCTGGCAGAAGCCGTCTTGCTCTGGCATGACATGGCGGCCCTTTTGTTTCTATATAATGAACTGTATCATGTTTATAGGTAGGGTGCCTGCGAATTGATGGTTGAGTGACTCCAGAATAGTCTGACAGGATCCGTAAGAATCGTTTGTCGACTTTACTACAACTGGAAATGGCTGTGTCCAGTTGAGACACTAGTGTTTTGCCTTCCACACAAAGTTTTGTTTCATTGTCAATCAATTTGCCATTTTTTAGGTCAATGATTAGGCCATAGTGTGCTAAGAAATCAGCACCCAGGATTGGGTATGGAACGTCCGCAATTGTAAAAGACCAAGTCATGTCTCTTCGTAATCCAATGTTGACTTTGATAGTTTCAAGTCCATATGCTGGAAGGTTTTGACCGTTCACAGTACGGAGATAGTATTTCGGAGTGTGTATCTTATGTTTCTTATTTACTGGCAATATGCTTAGGTCAGCGCCTGAGTCTATTAGATACTTTCTCCTACTTGTCCTGTCCTTTAGGAACAGGCGGCATGAGTAATTTTCCGAGGGGTCTTCGGCCGCGTAGATGGCCCCTCGTTTTAGTTTGACGGATCAGATTTATAAGTTTTGCCCCACCATTGGCATTTGTTGTTGCATTTGGTGGAGGCCTCGCCAAATCTATTATGGTAGAAGCAGTTCTTTTCATCCCATTTTCAAGAAGGAGAGTTGGATGAAGATTTTTGATTTTTTGGGGGAGTTGGACTCTGCCCCCTGCGAGAATTTCCGGTTCTTCGGTCTCTTGACCGGCTTTGTCTTTTCTTATCGGGTCTGCTTCTAGACCGGTTATTTCGCTGGTTATTATTTCTACTTTTACTATTTTTGTTGTTATTTTGCACTTGTGTAGTGAGCTGGGCTATTTGTGCTCTCAGCTGTGCAATTTCTCCTGTCTCTACTGATACTGCACTAATCGAAGGTGAATTCTTTGAGTATTGTAGTGCATTATCAGCGCTTTTGGCTAAGTAGTCTAGGTCAGCGGATTCATTTATTATTGTTGATCCTACTGCTGCCAATGCCTGTACAACATATTGAGGAAGTTGTTTACAGAATTGGTTTCCGATTACCGAAGGGGCTACTATGTGGTCAGCCTTTTTTCGTAATTTAGCCATGAAGATTGAGGGTTTATCGTCCCCTATCTTCATTCCACCCATTATTTCGTGTATAATTTCATTTTTTGTTTTCCCAAATACGTTTCTTACTTGTTTGCAGAACCATGCGTATTTATCGGTTTCTGCTGGAGGGCAATCCATGATATTCGGAATTCCTCTTATTATTTGTGGGGGCATGCCTCCACAAATATGTGTGTATCGTTGGTCGGCTTGAATATTCTCGGTTTTAAATCTACCACCGAGAAGGGTCAGCCAGACATCGACTTCATTTGGGAGGAATTCTGGAATATCAATCCTCCGTCTGTAGAATGTCGGATTCTGCTCTGTTCGTGTGTTTAATAGCTGTATGACTTGGGCTATTAGTTCGGGTGTTAGCACTTGTTGTGAGGATCCGGTTGCTGACATTGTGGGTGGGTTTTTGGTTGGTTGTGCCATTGAACCTTGTTGGCTAGTAGTCTCGGAAGTTCTAGATGCTTCGCCAAAAGTTGGGGCAGATCGTGTTTGCTGATCTGTTGGAGGAGTTGGTATGTTTCTACTCCTCAGAGATTTGGTGGACAATTCGTTTTGGTCAATTGTCACACCTAGACGTTCAAGTTCGGGACGTCTATTCCTCTTCTTATTTTCTGAGAGTTTGAGGTCTTCGAATTCTTTTTGGTGTGTCGAAGGTGGAGGAGTTGGTGGATGAGGCCAACTATGTCCTTCCAGGGTCTGCTGTTCTTCCTTCTGGTAATTATACTCTAAAAGGGGGGTATAAGTTCCCACTTAGCAGACACCTTCGAGAGCTCCTGGTGTCTTTTGTAAAAATAAAATTTCTTGGTTAGAATAAAATTTTATTTTTACTTTAATTAGAAAGCGAGTTACTCGCCAGCGCACCGCGCCACTTTAGTACAAGCGCACCGCGCCAAAAGACACCACGATGTGGCCAAAAAATCACGTCGAGGTCACCACTGTGGAATACCTTACGTCGTGGAAAGTAAAACCAACAAAGAAGGTGTTCAACAGAACAGTTTGCGTGTTTATGCCAATATACCAGAAAGGTATGAGGGAGCCAAGACCTCGGCAAACACTGGCGATTTGGTCTATGATTTTTTCGTCTTATATAGCCGGCTCCCTACACGCACACATACACACCTATGTAATTTTTACATAAGTATTGTGTAGATAATTTATTCGTACTTTGTGGTTGCTATGGCAACGGTAAGGTATGGAGAATGCATCTTCGTATCGGTCCGTGACATCGCCGAGATAATTATCTATCGATTCGACACGGTCCGAGATTTGTAACTTGTCTATCTGCAAAAATAGACAAGTACAAACGAACATACATTTGTGTTATGGTTTAACGTGCAAGGCACAAATAATTGTCACCGAAGGTGACGACTGTCGTCGATAGGCCGAGGCTATTTCCTCATACGAGTAATGGTCTAATCCCCACAGGCTCCTTTGACCAAAATTACTGTGAATCATAGGAAATGGTACTCGCTGATTCGTTTTGCGTTTCCTTTAAAAAATGGAATATCTTGAGATTTGATTGTGCTGCAGTGGCATATGCATTATCAAATGAGCCTTTATTACTTGAAGCAATCCATTTGGATCAATGTTTTTATGGAACAACCTGCATTTTAAAAAAGGCCTTGAAAAGTAGGAAAATTGAACAAGACTATAGAATTCTCTCAATACCATTGGGAAAAGTGCTTGCTGGAAAAATTGGGTATCACAGTGAGTATCTTTGTTGATGAAATCATGCTCTTTTCTCCTATTGATTATGGACACATTTCTTTAGCACTTTCTTAAGCAATCTTTTCAAGACATGAATGTTCGGACGGAATTGGAAGGCAGACATACTTACACGAAAAGTCTAACAGAAACAAGTGATATAAGTTTCTAACTTTGTATGCTGCGAAGTAGCCTGGGTTCTTGAATAGTGGTTTTTAACCGACTTCAAAAAAAGGAGGAGGTTATTATCTTGGAGTTTCGCTTTGAGTCGATTGTTTTAGTTGACGTTAAGACTCGATTGTCATCTACTTATCTCTAGTTTATTAGCTCACTTGTGTCTTTTTTTTTTAATTTCTTGCTGTGTGACACAGTATTTATTTTACTATTTTACTAAACCACCATCTATATGTTCATCATAACCCCAAAAAAATAAAATTATGTTTTCATGTTTTTGCGAAAATATTTTCTTCAGAAATTAGTAATAATTTTATAAATTTTTAGTTGGTACCTACCTACATTGGTAAATCTATTCATCGTATTGTGAAAATAATGGTTTTGAAGGATAATTTTTTCAAGAATTTATTCATCCTTACGGTTTAATTTTGCATCGTTCTAATATGAATGAATGGTTGACAAAGGTTCGTAAAAAATGAATAAAATCCGACAAAAATCAGTTCGGTGGTTGAGATGCCTTCAGCGTATAAATGACAAAAAAATACCTACTTTTTTAGAGAATCAGAAGTCAAGTTATTGTTTTTTCAGACGAATAAATTGACCTTTTTCATTGTTTTGCCACGACTCCTCTGTTTTCAGATATGGCAGTTCATCTGCTTTTATTTCAATTTTGTCTTCTATTTGTCTCTTGTCTTTTTTGTTTTCTCTGAATCCCAGTTGGCGTTACTCTAGAAATCAAAATTTAATGCTTACTCATGGTCATATAGGAATAGGAAGTGGCTGAGTTAATAACACCTACTTAGTTTTTGGAGAACTATGACTGACGTGAATGAGAATCGCTCGGTGGTTCCTTAGATATAGAAAGTAAATCGAAATAAAGTTTCATTTTTAATCCTGAAGAATTTTAACTGAGTCGTATAGTATTTTTTGTATTCCAAATGAACTTGATATTTTTTTTCCATATTTTACTCTTACATTGTTTGATCTTGGATGAGCCATATGAGGTGCGGTCACCATATAAAGTGATAACGAGTGTTCTATTTACGAACTGTCAACTAAGAGTCGTCGTTAGTAATGCTCGTGTAATCCATTAAGATATTGGAATCTTCGGTGGGGAGGAACAAATGAAAAGCTACTGCAATGAATGTGCAGCTAATCGTCCAAAGTACACACCCGCAACATAATTAATTGAAAGTAATTACTTGTGCACAACAATGTGAGAGTCACTTAATTTTTACAATTTCATATATCCAGCGAAATGGATTGTTACAGATAACCTCGAAACAATTATCTGTTTAAGTCAAGGCTGGGGACAAGTGGAGAGTTGTTGTTGACGCTCCCATCTGTGGCCAAATAAACGGAAAAAAAGGTTTAAGATATAGTGCACTTTCAATACATTAGGTCAATTAATTTTTTGTCAAAATCACGTATTTGTTTTGAAATGACGAATTCGTATACAGTATATCTATGACTCATTTTTTTTTTTTTTTGGTATTTTGATAAAAGGAAAGGAGCAAACTGTAGGTGTCTTCAAAAAAAGGTAACCCGTTTTCCATTTTGATTTATTTGTCAAGACGGTTAAGTCGTAAAATCATCCAATTTATTGATTGTTACCGATCAGTTTGATGCGGTTGAGTAGGTGTGAATATATGGGTATACGGGAGTATATTGAGAAAAGAGTGTTGAAAATAAGGGTGGATCAAAGGTACTACTACAGTGGCTAGCTGTTCTTGGGGCGATTGTTAGTAAAAAAAAAAAAAAAGTTAAAAGCAGAAAAAAACGGGAATTTCCTCATCTTATCTCTTTTTTTTTTTGCACTGCGGGATAGTTGAACATGAACCTCCCTTATCTACGGTTGTGAACGGTACAATTTAATAGTGATAGTTGGAGTAGAAAAAGGGAGGAGTGAATTCTTACTTATGAGAGAGAACCGAACGGAATGTGAAACTTACGTATTTCCTTCTTGAGGAAATTCAGCCAGCAGCTACCGACCCTAAGTTAAGTTATTTAATTTACACCCGTAATACCTGGTCTTCTATAATTTATTGAAAAAGTCGAACCAATTTCCGATTGCATCTGTTCAGAATTTTTTGAGTCTAAAACAACGTTGACAAGTATATTCAGTGCACTTTCTTTTTTTTCCTCTTTTTTGGTTTGATGAAAATTCTGTTCTCTCAGATTCCAGAGCTGAATAAATAAAGATCAAGTCTGTGTTACTCCTTTTAGGTAAATATTATTTTGGGTTGCGAAAAAGCGATGAAATATGTTGAAAAAGAAGTTTTATTTTTCGATTGGTGTTTGAAGTCTGTAGAAAACACGTTTTTAGACCGCAGATGACGTTTCACTTGACTGAGATAAAAAAAAAAATTGATACTTACTACATTATATATTACGAATAGGCACCAGATTGAATATTTATCTTGATATTTCGTCACAGGTAATTTTAATATTTTTTTTTTGTTTATTTTTATAGATATATACAGTATGCAACGGATCTTCTTTGCTGGAAGTATGTACTACTTAATCTGTAATATTCAGTTTTAATTCGGTGCCTGTGAGAGCTGTGAGTTCTTGAAATTTATATTTGTTGGTTGCTAGTTCAAATTATAGTGATGATAAAAACTGTATGACGTTCAATTTTCTTGAAATCGAAAATTATTAATTAAATTTTAAGATTGTCATCCTTATTGAAAGTACTGGAGTTTCTCTTTGATAAAATAATACAGACTGATTATTTTGATTTTGCAAAACAATAATGTTTTTTTATTTACCACGAAAGAAGTGTGTAAGAACTTTTTTGTTTCAAATTTTATTTTTACCCGCAATTGTAATTTTATTCTATATCATTTAGTGTATCGGAGAAAATTGAAAAAACTATTACTAGTCCCACATTGTAGCTCTCCGCCCCTTGGTGGAAGCCCAGGGTATAGGCGGACCACTTTTGTCACTTATTAAGGAGCCTATTCCCAACATATTTCGGTCATAAAACCGTATTAATTCCGTTTCAAACCCTTTTATTACTAGGCTGTTCTAGTCCTTTTTCGTATTTGGCTAATTTCTTTTGCTTCTTTTATCGAAGTTTTAAGTTGTGATTTTCCAAGTATTTTTTATTACGCTGGTAGGTATTTGCCAAACTCGTAGATAATAACTGTTTACCTTTTTTTTATTTTTAATGCTCGTTACTTTCATTTTTCTTTCGTTTTACTCGAATTCTTTGTTTTTACATTATTCGGTTTCATAAGTATCAAGATTGTGCAAAACTGTATCCCAAGAAGAACCTGTTATTTCTTCGAAAAATTCCCCATTTTTCGTCAGGTAGGTACCTACATGTCGCCAGTAAACCAAATTTTTTCTCTTCATTCAGTTTCACTAAATGCCCTCTTATCCGAGATGACTATGCTATGTCTCAATCGTGAATAGCGATAAATTTAGTCTTCACTTGGCCACCTTGTCATTGATACTGTTTTGCTTTGTTCGTATGTCTGGAATGTTTTTTTAATTTTTTTGTTTTTTATTTCATTATTGGTGGTGTGCAACTCAACACTCGTTATACTTATTGCGACAACTGGCTCAATGCCCTCGTGAATTTTTTCGTAACTCAGGAAGAAAAGCGTCCTTGTTCCCTTTTTACGCTCATTTCTTTGCCATATTATATATTATTGTGTTTATATACATTTTCATCTTGCGATCAACGCATCGGAACGTAAAAAGAAAAGAAAAGAAAAGAAAAACAGAAAGAAATCGTGTTCGATGTGAGTACATATAAACCTTCCATTTTTTATCTATAAATTATTTTCTCGTGTATTACTAGGCACTCATTATAGTCTCTTGTGAAAACAGGTATTTTCAGTCTACTGCTTTGGAGAGGCTTTCTCGAGTTGTGATTGTAACAGCTTACAATAATACACAATACTCTAATTATTAGCCTAGTCTGTTAAAGGTAATGAAATGGAAGAATCGTTGTCAGGCTATGAACTATAATAGGCAGACTCTGCACTCATGGTCATGAATCTTCGACGAGTAAAGAACTGGCTTACCCTCTTTAGAATCTGTCTTTTTTTTTTTAATTATTTTTTCCTTGCTGAACGAATGAAATTAGTGAGTAACGTTTGATCAGTTTTCGTCAGCTGTAGGTTTTGCCAATATGAAATGGACCGATTGGCTGTGTTGACGAGGTAAACGTCCTCGAACTTCTTGAAAATTCGTCTCGAAGAGTGTTTGTATGAAGATTCGATGTCGAATGTGCTTCCGAAAGAGCCGACAAAGAAAACCATAACCGTAACCAAATAAAAATAAAATCGAATATTTATGAGCGTTTATGATACTTTAATGCTGTGAAGGTGTGGTGTGCTGGTTGCGCCTACTTGGTTCGATGATGATTTTTCGACGATTCATTTCGAGTGTTTGCATTCCCAGCGGAAATGTTTTTTCTCTGGTCTTGTGCATTTGTCGTTAAGTGAATACACCTTATAGAACACGATGTGTGTTTATGAGATTAAGCCAGGTTAGTTTCTGGATGCGTCGAAAACACCTGCAGTTCATGGTGCCGCATCAACTTGAAATGCCTCAGAATATGCTCAGTTATGGGTGCCTGTTTCCAATTTTGAGAACTTTCGCTCGTTTAAGCTTTCTAAAACTACGTAAAAAATTTACACGATTTGCATTCATTGCACATTCCAGGATACATTGGAAATAATTTTTGTATTTAATTTTCAATTTGTTAAATAAACATTATCCTCATTTGAAAGTATTTTGTTATCATGATTTTTTCGTGAACTTTATTTTCACTTTTTGTTTGGCCTACTATCCTATGTGATGAGGGCTTAAAAATGGATTACCTAGTTCTTCTATTTATAGGTACCTATAGTAGCTAATTTCAAAAACCTTTTGAATTTGACGTATTTGATTTTGAATATATATGGTGGATACCTATGGAATTTTTCTATGAGTTTTCTGACATTTTTATCATTTTTTGTTGGAAATTTTGTTTTTTTCACTTCTTGTTGCAAACTTTGTTTTCACTTTTCGTTGCATATGACGTCATCTTTTTACTATGTGCCTCAGGTTAAACATTTCCAATGTTGAAAAATCTCATTTTTAAATGGAAATACTTGCCCATTTGTTTTTTGTTTTTTGTTTATTTTTAAGCTCCATGCTACTATAAAATAACAACTAAAGGAAGATGAATTTGTTTCACATACTTAGTTATTCCTAGTAATATAAGAATCAAATTTTCAGCCTTTAAAATCCAGTCGATATCATGAAACGACGAATTTTAAAAACTAGAAAATTAGTACAGACGGAAATCCGAATTTTTTGAATTTTATATAGTGTAGATAACTACCTAAGTGCAATTGAAATTAATTCATCAACCTGTATTTGGCATTTTGTGGTTTCCTGGAGTTTGAGCAGAAGAGCTAATGCTGTCTTTCTTTTATTTGAAGAAAAAAATTTTTGTAGCTGGAAAGAGCTCAATTTTCATATTTAATATCGACGTGTATAGAAATCAGCCCTCTTAATTGCTAGCATTAATTTTTAAACGGTCTTGGTTTTTTTTTGGTTCTCATTTTTTTGTACTTTTTTATTTTTCACCTTCATATTTTACATGGAATTGTGTATTCTTTTTTTTTCTACCTTTATTTTTCAGAAATTATTTGAACGAAGTGTTTTGAATAAATATTTGTTAGTTTATAGTTCCGCTGCATAAGTTGTAACTTGTTACGAATGGACGTAACTAACTGGAATTTATTACTAATGAAGTCTGGTGTATTTTGAGGGTGTTTGAAGGGTCTTTCTATATATTATATGGTAAGACCCTAGTGGAGTACGTTAAAATTCTCCTTGGAGTATTTTGAGGGTATCAGGAGGGTGTCTTGAGGATATTTTAAGGGTGTTTTGATGGTATTTGGTTCGTGTGTTTGGACAGTATTTCAACAATGTTTTGTTTTAGTGTATTTGGCTAGTGTTTTGAGAGAATTTCGAGGGGATTTCAGGAGCTGCAATGTTTAGTGAAGAATGAGTAATTACTGCTACATGAAATTTATTACAGTTTGAGTTATGATATTTTCAGGGTGAGGGTGTTTCGATTGTATTAGGTCTGGTCCTGCTTCAAAATAGTAGATAAATGAAGACAAATCACATTTTCTCATGTTCATGTGAACGGATACTGATGAAATAAAGTACAGGAAAATTCTAACTTGGTCTATTTTCATATGCAAAAATATCTTTTAAGAAATGACTTCATTCATATTCACACCAACCTAATTCGAAAAGCCGCCTGACAGATTTAATTTCCTAAACTGATAGATATTATCTTAGCATCGTATTCTAATTTAACCATTTCAATTTCGGATTAAAATAACAAACGTACTGACTGTGCATTTTTATAATATTAATGAAAATATAGATACTAGTAGCTACTCTCAACTCGTACTGTTTCAACATCTGTAGATTTTCGTTGATACCGCATTAGCTACTTTAAGATCTTTCCTGCCGTCTTGAGTGAAATCAGGTGTGTATTTTGCCCTTGATAGATTATCTTTGTGAAAATTGATTCGTTTTCCTCTTTTCCTTCTGCATAAAATTTACCTACAATGATCTGATAGGTCATATGAGTCATATCATTGATCATGGAACGAAATTTCGAAATGAAATTTTCGTCCAACCAACTTATGATTGTACGAATTTCATTCTTTTCATCGGAACAATCTGTGTTTCAAGAATTTTAAAGTTAAAGCATCCAAAGTAATCCACTGAATCCACTGAATTCGCAACTGTTAGTTGTGTGCAAAGAAAGGGCAGACAACGATAGGAGTAGTAAAAAAAATTTCAAATTTTCTCACTTGTTCTCTCCGTATGAAGTCTTGCTTCTGCACATTTCCTCATTGGTATTCTTATATGTACGTCCTAAATAAATTGTGAGCTGCGTTATCTGTTGTCTGTTTAGAAAAAATAAACGGATCTTTGTGGCTCTTTGTCTCTTCATTGAGTAACATTTACGTGTAGGTAATTGATGGAAAAATTCCTGAGTATGAGTTACCCAACTAAAACGCCAAATATATTCGGTGCGCTGTGATATTGTCTTAAAGTTAACCGTGAATAATCCTTCAAAGACGTTGGTATTCTTGCCGTACAAATTTTAAACGGTCAATTACGTGCGACTACACCTACCTGCAATGCAGGTGGTCAGAAACTGGTTAAACTTTTTCGGTAATTCCAGTCGTTCCAATCGTGTTTGAGCAAACAATACGTGCGATGATGTTGCCTGGCATTCGTGAACATGAACTTGACTACTGATAATACTTCTTTGCATTCAGGTCGTCTCGTTATTGACATTGTGAGAAGTTCAAATACACGCACGTTTTCTCAATAAATTCTTAGGTACCTAGTGAGAAACATAATATATTAATAAATTAGCATATTTCATGAAATAAAAATCAAATTTTCACGTGACCATCGTTGGGTGGAAAGTAGATCAAATTTTTGACGCAATAAGTACCTAACGGCTAAAGTGATTTTCACTGCGTAAAAAAGTAAAAAGTATACTTTGATGTGTTCAGAGTGGAGATGGCAACTATCGAAAAGTTTCGATATCGATATTCAAGAACCATCGATACTTTCGATAGTGTCTCGTCTTCATTACATTCGTTTAATCACACTACGGTCGAGTTAGGGTTTTGTTTTACTGGAGCAAAGGAATTTCGTAGGCGCCCCCCACCGCCAACTTATGAAAATTCAAATATTTGTATGAACGTCTTGATGTTATGTCGTCATAGGTTTAAAAAAATCTCTTCAGCACAGTAGCAGCTGTTAGAAAAATTGGGTTTTCAAAAAGTAGAAAATTAAGTGTTAAAAAGTTAATAACAGATCATAATTGATGATTGTATTAACTTTTGCCCCGTTGACCTAAAATTATTGTTTAAAACCATTTCCTCCAAAATGGACTTCATGAAGGTACCTTCCGGCTGATCCGCATCAGAGTTAGTAGCCTGTTACAATAAGTTATATTGAAGATTTGTTCCTAGTTTCGTAGCTATTTGTTCCCAATTGAGCATTTTATAGTTAAAATGAAAACAAAAATACCAATACCGGAAATACCGTCCGACCGATCTGCACAAAAATCAGTAGGTCTGATTCTTAATTTAGTACAAATATTCACACCAAATTTTGTAACTATCGGATAAAAATTGCGACCTGTATATTGGTAACAAGAAAATGGCTTGGATATAAATTTAAAATTTCAGTTTTTGGTCCAAAAAATATTCCTTGGGTTATGAAAAGAAAAACACACCTACTCTCACCCTCAAATCCAGATAATTTCATGAGATTGAAATTAATAAGTAAATTTTCATAGGAAACCTATTTAAAAATAATATCATCATACATCTTGATCGTTGACTGAATATAAAACATACTCGTACATGTAATATATATAGTCAATGATATTAATGAGAAAATAATTTATTTAGCGGCTGTCGCCCACCCTTGATTTTATTTTTCTTTAGTTCCCACGTTTTGCCTTTTTTTGCCAATTTTCAACAATTTTTTCGGTTGGGCAAGAGCCCCAGAGCATCCCACCGTCACTGCGCCCATGAAACACAGATACAAAAAGATTGAAAACGCGCATGAAAAAAGCTAAAAACGAGTATTTGGAAAGTTATAGAAGAAAAAAAAGGTCAACAGCTGGCGAATTTGGTTAAATTATCAAGTAAACTATGGAGAAAAAATTATCGAAAAAAAAGTTGATATCGATAGTACCTATCAATAGTTTTCGATTTTTGCCATCTCTATTGAGTGGAACGTAATAATTCACTGATTTTTTTATTATGTAAAGAAGTGAACCTTGTAAGCAATGTAGGTATGTTATAATTTGAATAGGGCCAATTTTGTTCATTTTTATTAATGTTTGATTTTTTTAAAGGCTTCTTCAACTTATTGATTTGTTTCATCTACATTTTCACTCTATTTCTCATTTCAGAAAAATGAGTAGGTACCTATTGTAGTTTCTTGTTTTTGAATGTTTATTTACGTATCCTTTTTAAAGACCTTAATTTTTTTTCATTTTTTGTGATGTTATTGATGTTCTTATTGACTATCATGCATCGAACTTCGTGTTTAACTTTTAGTCATTTCTCGCTTAATAAATCTAATATTCTTACTTTACCTAAAACTTGAAAACTTACTCGATGTATTTCTATTCTGAAAAAAAGTAAATACTTAGCTTCTGTCTGAATAATGGTGAGGCAAGAAATTAGTCGCGTAGCAAAATCAACATTCTGGGCAGGGTTTTCAACGATCAAGTTTGCAAATGCTCGTTCGTTGGCCATTACTGAGGGATGGAATTACGAGTTTTGTTTTATCTTTTTACATTTTCCTACTAAAACTGTTCAAAGAGTTCTTAAAATTTATCTGGGTAATACACAACAAAACCTCCTGCGCAGTTTTTTACTTCAGAATTATTTGTTATAGAAAAGAGAAAAGTTGTTTTTTTTTCGTTTTCAAAATCAAGATGAGTTTTTTCATGTTATAAAATCGAAAATATTCGGTTATGAAAAAATTATAGATGAAAAAAACTCAGATAGGACAATGAGACTTCATCAAATTTTGAAAAACCGTAATAAGAATTGATTCGAGTTGAAAGCCTATATAATTATTCGTTACTGAATACAGAGTAATTCCACAAATTCTGAAGTGATATGTTTGATGGATCTTCAAAGAAAGTGAGAATTGAAGAATATAACAAAAATGTTGATTATATTAATGAGAATTTTAGACTTATTGCTTTAGGATGCGTAAGTATCTACAATGATATCAAAATTCCCATTACCAGATGCAAAAATAAGTGAGAGTGCAGTTTGAAGATATGAAATGGATAGAAGATTCCAATAATTTCTGATTCGTTTTTACCTGTTATCTGAATAGTAGAAATATCTCACATATACCACTATATTGGCTTTCAAGAAAAATTCTACTTCAGAAATAGTGAGAAGTCTCGAATTCATAACAATTTGATTGCAAAGGCTAACACGTCACCACCTTATCCCGCAAACCACCCTTTGCTAAATTTCAGGAGCAAAACTGATTTGATTTTGCTATGTTTCCATCACCTGATGTTTTACATTAGGGTACCACCCTTTTATATTGGTTTCATTCTAAAATTCTAAGAATATTTTCTTTAAAACTGAGCATTTGTTCTTTTTCGCTTTTATTACACGTGATTTAAAAAAAAAATACAAATTTCATAATTTCTAAACATTTTCTACTCTGGTTCGTCTTTCTTTATTTAATCATTACAGCTTTTATAACTTTTCAAGTGTGAAAAGTGTTGTGCATTAACTGGGGTTGCATCTTCTCTTTGGTTACGCTGCGTCATCACTTCTTTGAGATTTCTTTCTGCATCTGCAAAGAATTTCAAGTCAACAATACGTTAAGTAGCCCAACGACTATTTTACCAGCCACTTTCATGACTTATTTGAACAACAGTGTTCAACTTGAACCCGATAAAGGTTAGCGCAGGTTTTGGTATTCTCTTTCGTTTAAAAACAGGTCTGTTGTATTTTATAAAATGTTGTATTAAAAAAGAAATCCATTAATAGTTGTGAGGCCGTCACACGTGTTGGATAGCCAGAAGGTTAGTGTTTACTTACCCACCTAGAAATTGGAAACTGGACTCTCAGAATTAGTTAAAGTGTAAGCACGCATTCTGTCTGCTTGCTTTTTTCGCTTTCGTCCGCTTCAGCTCCATTGTATGCCCTTTCAGCGTTTTATATCCATGTGAGAAAGTTTTTATAACGTTCAGATTTTCGTCAACCACATTTTATGGTTACGTCCAATCGTAAAATGGCGTGTGTAGTGCTTTTTGGTTTTAAAAGTTCATGGAAGTAGATCTTGAAACAGGGGGCTGTCAAAAACAAGTTTGTTTATTTTGTATTCGAAGACGATTTATCAAATTATTTTGAAAGAGACCTTCATCTACCGGATTTCTTATCAACTGGTCCCTCCTACTTATCACGATGAAATAACTCTTGATGCTGCCCAATGTTGACATCAAAACCCAGTAAATAAAATGAAAAAACAGTTCGCTGGTATTTTTTGTTCGGGAGGGCTCCTGTTTCCGGCTTTTTCCAGCTGAAATTCTAATCACTACTTTAATTTTTTTTGTCAACTGAACTTATTATTTAGATCTTCCCATTACTGTTCTCTATAGTGATCCGTATCATTTGAAGAATTAATTCTATTAATAAAAAGCAAAAGTGCTCCATTATCAATAGATGTTTTCGTAGATATTCCCGTTTTGTTAGTTTGAAGAAAATAAAATTCATTTCAACATCTTTGGCCTTCAACATGGATTAAATTGATAGCGATCTTATCTTGTACAATTTGCACATAAAAAAAGTACTGCAATCATTACTTAGCATTAAAATCAATCTTAAGAAAGAAAGAGGAGAGTTGGTTTTGAACTTGATAAAAAATGGTGTCGTATAATAAAAATAAGTTGAGCGGTCAAGTCATAAGGGCTGCTAAAAGTTCCATCAATAGGACTTAAAACGCAATTATCATTCTATAAGGTTGAAATTTGAAGCTTGAGTAGTACTACTGAACATACAAAAAAATCAAAAACAATTCAGACATATGCATATAGAGGGATGGGAAGAAAACTTTTTTTTAATTAATGTAAAATATAGTGATGAGCGATTAATCTAAAACTGCTCTATTAAGAGCAACTAATCGAAATCGAAATTTTTATCTTTTTTTTAATCAATTTTGAATTAGATAATGAATTTTTTAATTGATTTAATTCTAGATTTTCAAATTTTACTTGAGTGTTTTTGAAAGTTGGGATGTTTTTTATTTATTTTATCAAAATAATATCAAATCTGTGAGTTAAATTAATTTATCAAACAAAAGTAGAATAAAAATAACAACATTCAAAAAAAATTTCTGATTCTTTAATTGATTTGTTTTGTAAAAGTTAATCGACTACTAAAAAATCGATAAGTTGACTAATCGATTCGTGCGCATCACTAGTAAGATAGGTATTGTATAATGAGATGTAAAAATAAATGTAAAATGAGATCCGAAAAAACATGTAAAAAGAGATGAATGATTTTTGATGATAATTGAAAAAAACCTGCTTTTCTAGCGTAGTTTGCTGCGTTAAAGTTTTCTAGTCTTAAGTAGTGTTATTTTTGGCCGAAGGGGATTTGGCCCCATGGACCCCCTTTATCTGCGTCTTTGTCTTGCATAGTTGAGTCTTCGTCTTGTTACTATAGGTATGATATTGTTCTTGCTACTGAAGGTACGGTAGATATAGTCTTCGTCTTCGCGAAGTCCCAAGATCAGGGCCAATTTTACTCGTCCCTAGTTGGAACGAATATTGAAGAGACAATTTTTAGAAAATGTTAGTCTTTTTTCTTTCTATTAACCGTTCGTTCCCTTCAGTAGGCCTAATTGTTGCCGTCCATTTTCGTCTCACTCGGTCATTCGGTTACAATTTTATCGAATTACCGAATAAATTAATTCTCTGCATTTACAGCACGTCGTCGTGTCGGTGCATTGGTCTGTGTATTCATTTTTACGCTTCCTATTTAATTTTCTGTAATTTTTATTGGAATACATGATTAAAAGCGAGCGCAAATGAAACGCAGCCAGGTTGAATTTTTCAGTTAAACAATGATTATATGGTCGCTGGAATTATTCGTAAACGAATGTTTAATACCGGTCGGTCGTTCCACCGATTTGCGAATCAAATTTTTTCAATTATTATTTTTATTACAAAAATACATATACCTATAGATGTATCTAACTATGCCTCGTTACGTGTTTGCCTTTCTAATACCTACTACATAGTTCAATTACGTTATCGTGTATAATGAATAGGCTATGTGTATTGTCCGTAATAATTTAATTCCCCCCTCCATTTTACTATCGTTTGTCGACGGCGACAGCGACAGCGACGTTATCCTTAAATAAATTGTCGTTTAATTGGGCATCTATTTACACTATTGGAAACTCCATTTTCGAACTGGTGCGCGTAATTGAATTGATCGAAGAAGAAAAAAAAAGTTTGTGTCATTTTATCGTCAATTGAATTTTATTCGGTAATTTGGCACCGGTGAAAATAAATATACTAGGTACTTACAACTTCGAAATATTCTTTTCTTTTCTTTTTTTTTTTTCCCTGGACTAGTATGTAGGTAATAAATTGAGATTTCGTGACGAGAAAATAATGTTTTCCCGAAAATAACGACGACGTCCAGAAAATTTTTTGTAGGTATTCCTATATATAAATTATATAAATTTTTTTTTTAACTTCAGCTGCCCGAGTATTGGTTTAATTTGATGACATTCGTCGTTTTCTGTATATTTTCTACCTTACTCACCTTCAAATCCGTAAATGGAAATCGATAAGCAAATTATGTAACTGAAGGTATACACAAGTGGTACACAGTCGTTCTCGTAGGAGTCTCAGTTACATACAGAAATTTGATGCAGCTCGTGGGGGCACTCTAGGAGAGCGTATGCATAATCATTATTAATTATTGGCGAATGAAAGCGAACGTGTCTTCTCGAGCGCGTTAATGTGGGTTTTAATCAATTGAAAAAAAAAAACCTAAAGTGAAATGGGGGTGGGAAAAACGTAATTACGTTGGATTAGGCTGCGTATTTCCGTCAAGATAGTGTATATTTCGTAAATTAGGTTTGATGGAAAAATTACTTCCTTCATCGATTCCAAGGTTCACGTGATGTCGCTTAAGGCGATCGAATTTCTTCCACCGAGGAAGAAAAAGAAAAAAGGCTGCTTAGAAAGCGATTTTTAAATTCGTGTTAAACGCTAAACTCGTTTTATACCTATGTGGAGCGGTTTTATTTCCAACCTATCGAATCCCTACATATGTGTGCCTTTTACTTGAAATTTTCAAGCGTCTAATACACCCTTACATTTGTTTAACCCCTTCGTTGCTTTTCTTACTTTCACTAGTGAAAGTCAAAAACATTTTAAGTAAAAGAGTGAAACTACTTGCTACTTTAAAAAAAATAATTTAAAAGTAGAAAATTTTCTAAAAACCAAATAGGAAATTGAACTAACTTGGAAATCACAAAAATTGTTAAATATTTTCAAATTTGAATGTTTTCGATTTTATAATACGAAAAAAACTAATTTTGATTTTGAAAACAGGAAAAAAACTATTTTCCACTTTTTTATAACTAGGTATACATTTTTGTGTTTAAATAATTCCGAGGTAGAAAATTGCAGCAGGTTTTCTTATGTTTTGTTCAGATAAATTTTAAGAGACTTTTAAACATCTATAATAGAAAAATGTAAAAATTTGGAATTTATTGGTTTGTTCAATTTCCTATTTTGTTTTTAGAAAGTTGTTTATTTTTAAATTGATTTTGTATGATATGCAAGTAGTGCCACTCTCTCACTTACGAAGTTTTTTATTTTTATTAGTGTTAATCCATCCCCAGTTTCATCGCCTCATGAACACTTGTTGTTCTGATAGTTTTTCCGGTATTTTATAAGTTGGGAAATTGAAAATATGATAGCTTATATGTATATATTTTTCTTCCACAATTTTACGATTCGGTACTTGATATCATTCTCTTCTTTTTATCCCATTTGCTTGCTGACAGGATATTAAAATTGACATCATTGTGGGGTTAGGTGTGGCGGTCATGAAAATTTTCCTTTTCATGAGAAAAGAATACGATTGGTACTATTTTCTCATTTTGACCTAATTTTTTTATGTATGTACGTATGTACGTATGTATATATGTATCGCCCAAAATTTTGGGTTCAGGGTTTTGAGAAAACTACCAGCTGGATATGGCTGAAATTTTCACGAGAGATAGTTCTTATACTGGAACAGGTCTGAAAGAAGTTTTTTGCCTATCGGTTGATTTGTTTCTGAAAAAACTGGAAAACAAAAAATTTATGGAAAAGTCGTATTTCCGGAATTCTGAGAAAATGACGAAAGGGATCGGGTTGAAATTTTCACGATAGATTTTCCTTGTGATGGTAGTACAAGTCTATTAGATGTTTGGCACTTATTATTTCAGTAGTTTTTGAAACAACGTTAGAAACAAAATTACTAAATAAAATTTTGGGTTCACCGTTTTGGGGAAACTATTGGATGGATAGGGCTGCAATTTATATGAAAGATAGCTATTGTATGGGAGCAGTTCTGAAAGAAGTTTAGTGTTCATCGGTTTAGTAGTTCCCGAAAAAACTGGAAACAAAAAATATCTGGAAAAGTGGTTTTTAGCGATAAAACATCGATAGATTAAGGCATTTGAGAAGGAGGGAGAAAGGGTACCAAAGGTACTGGGCCCGGACATCTTTAGGGGGCCGGAATGGCCTTAATTTAGAAATAAATTGTAATTTTTAAGTATAAACGGTGAAAAGGGCGTCAGGACCAATCCATGATGAGGTTTTTGGGAGTAAATTTTCCGAACGTTTGAAAAAAAAAACCACTAAAATACATGCTTTAGAACTCAAAATGTATCTAAAAATTTTATTTCGTGGGAAGAGCGAGCGAAATTGTTTTCTGAATTTATAACCCTTTTTCAGAGACACATTCTGTAGCTGGAGCTAAGAGGTGCCCTTTAGTTTATTTCTCCAGGGCCCGAAATTTCTTTCCGAGGCTCTGCGATAGATCAATATTAAAGATATGGTTAATTGAAGATAGTTTTTTGTAATTTCTTAACCTGAAACTAGCTGTGAAATATAGATGTATCGGTAACTATCGATGCAGATATCGATCAATATCGATATAAATATCCAGCAAACAGGGTTTTATAGCGAAGCATTGTTGCGGTAGAGTTTTTTTATTCAGGACTGCTGTTCACGTATGTATTTTAACATGAAAATAGGTACTCTGTTCCTTTTAAAAAAATCTATATATTTAGTCCTGGTACCTATTACCTTTACTTCCTCAACCAATTCATCACATTTTTCGAAATTCTATGAATTAATTTCACTAATAAATTTTCACAAAATGTAATCAGCCAAACATCGCTGAATATCACTCTTGCGCGTCTTCATAGGCGTTATTCGAACTTCCTCGATGAAAAATATTTCCTCAGCGAAATTACATTCTTATTAGTTTACCATGGGCCTCACTTGAAATTAAATACCCTAATAAATACCTGTAAGAGACATTCAAAAATAAGTACTTCCTACGACCTATTAGATCCGTTTTCTTTTCTAAACGGCCTCGCATGCTTTATTTCACATAAAAATACTAGGAATAGCAATCGTGCATGATGGGTCTATCAATTTTTGTGTGTCTCATAGACTCGCGGTCCTTAATTGTTATGAATGGAAATTACTTCCACATTAACAAATCATTCTTGATTAATCTCTTTGAAATTTTATCGTTCGATTTTGCCTACTCCTATCCTATTAAAAATCTACCGAATGTTCTGAATGTTCTGAATAATATATGCCTGCGCAATTTTTCTTTCTAGCAACTTCGAAGAGAGGAAAGGAATAAATGTTCTACGTGTAAGGACACAGCCCCCTTTCTGGTCGAAGTAAACGTGTTTACGATTGCGATTAAATTCATTGATAAAGTATAATTTAAATAATCTGCCATATAAATACGTGGACGAAGTTAAAAAACAGATTGTAGTGGCCGAATGTATATTATATTTTGTGTATACCTATCTTTTAAGTAACTGCTGCGTAACATTTTTTTATGTATGCAATAAAATGGCGGATGAAAACAGGTTTTTTTCGTTACGAAATTTTTAGATGCGCCGAATTTGAAACAAAATAATTAAAATTATTAATAACATGAAATTTCTTCCCCTTTTTATGTCTTATTGGTGAAAAATGTCGCAGGCAACGTCCTGTGCATAGAATAGGCTATGAATGATTTTCAAATGTTTATTTTTCAAATCACGCTCAAACAAGTTTAATATAAAATGGTCATGGTTAGTTTTTCAAATTTACTTGACTATTTTATCGAAAAAGTTTTTCAAGTATCCAAATCTCGTATTGCATAGCCTAATCTTTCCGAATATGAATTGGCACCAATAGTGTACACCGTACATTTATAATATGTTTTTCCGCTGGTGCCATTGTGCACTCCCGTTGACGGCTCCTAAATTTTTTTTTAGCATTGTCGCCGCCGGCCAATATCACAGCAATGAAGTCTTTGAAAATGAGAATTTCGCTATTTTTGTCATTATTCTATTCAAAGCGTAGTTTTAAGTCGATGAAATTAATTGTTTTTAAAATTCGCGAGGCGTAGAATAAACTTTTTTTCGTATAAATATTTTAATTAACAATCGTAATTCCGCAGGCCATATTGACTCGTATGGCTCATTAGTCTATTGTGTCTCGTCTTCTGTGCAGAGTTATAGCGTTTGCTATTTTAATTCGCGTAAAATAATTAATTATGCCGTTTGAAATACATTTGGGTTGTAACATCGAACATTTCTCCGTCAAAAACGTGTATAATTTACCGGTTGGTTTTTGAATTTTCCGGTCTAAAGTGAAGTGATTCTTGTTTTTGGCTTCAAATTCATGCTTAAAGTGAATAGGAATTATCTAGGTTTGGCTCAGGGAGCCATGGGGTCCCACAATATTACAGAAATATTAACAATTTTTCTTATGCGTGGAAGTTAGTAAAAATTTAAAGAAAGAGTGAAAGGGAGAGCCCTTCTCCTATCTGCTTCTCCTATAGTCCCCTCGTCCAAAAATACTGGAGCCGTCTTTCACTTCAATCTGTTATACTTACGAAGTATCTATACTGCTACCGTTTTAAAATCTTTTAAATGTTTCAGGAACATTGCATTATACAGAAAACAAATATTTGACAAAATTCATATAACCTATTCCTGCTTGATGTGGTAATATACAAAGAAAATACTTATTTGGATTTTTCGTTTCATTCCGAAAGTTAATGAGTGGATATAGTTATTTTGCGCCTATCGACTGTTTGATGTGGTTTTTCTTCTTTTTGATTGTATAGGTACCTCACCTGGATGAGTATTTTCATGATATAAAATCGAAAACATTCTGGGATGAAAAAAACTCTAGTAATACGATGGGACTTTATTAAATTTTGAAAAATCGTAATAGGAATTGATTCGAGTTGAAAGTCTACATAATTATATGTTAATGGACACAAAAAGTAATTGCAGAAATTCTGAAGTGATGTCGTTGATAGACCTTCAAAGAAAATGAGAATTGAAGAATATACCAAAAATGTTAATAACATTAATGGTAATTTTATAATACGACTTACAGCTTGAGGATGTCGAAGTATCTATAATAATATCAAAATTTCTATTAACAGATAAAAAAAGAAGTGAATTGTTCTCTAAGATGTAGAGGGCAATTTGAAAATATGAAGTCGATAGAAGATCCCAATAATTTCTGATTTCTTATTACCTGTTACTTGAATGAGAGAAATATCTCATACTATACCATTGAATAAAAATTCTACTTCAGAATTTGTAAGAAATACCCAAATTTTTAGTATCAAATTTTCTAAATCCCAATAATATTGATTGTGGATGGTTCCCTCCTATTTCACTTGAAATCCTGTTACCAGTGCACAGCAGTTTATAAAGTTTTAACGGATAATTCCAGAATTAGCGTCAAAAATATTTCTACTTAAAAATAAAATTATTCTCGAGTGTAAGGAGTAAAATTTATAAAGATAAAACAGATGAGGTATTCAGAATATTTGACTAAATTCCTATTTCTCAACTTTAATCAATTTCTATTAGGGTTTTTCAAAATTTGGTCAAGTCTTATTGTACCATTAGAGTTTTTTTTATCTTGAAATGTTTTTAATTTGATATGATCATGAAAAAAATCATCAATGTACTCACAAGTTTTGATTTTAAAAATAGGAAAAAAATTATTTCCCTCTATTTTATAATTATAAATTTTTGTGTTTAAATTGTTTTGAGGTAGAAAATTCCAGCAGGTTTCCTTGTGTATCATCCAGATAAATTTTTCAGAGATTTTTTAACAGCTCTATAATAGGAAAATGTAAAAATTTGAAAATGTATGTGATTAACAATTTCGTTCAATTTCCTGTTTATTTTTTGGAAACTTTCTATTTTTAAATTTGTTTTATGTATAAGTAGCAAGTAGTTCTACACCCTCACTTCGAAAGTTTTGTGACTTTTACTTGTGGAAGTTTGAAAAGTGATGAATGGGGTAATGTCAAAACTGCCGAATAAGTTGGTTAACGACCAAACATTGACGGACCATTAATGTTATTGATGTAAATATTTATTTAATAAAATTTATACAAATATTAAGTGTATGCATTCAACTATAGAGGAATAGTAATATAAAGGTTGTTAGAATTCTGCCAATTAATTTTTCTCGAGTACTTGAAACATTAAAAGTGGCTCTTATCCGCTTATCTCCTTTAAAATTTAATTGGTCTTATGATTTTTATATTTGAAAAATAAAAATAAATGCAAATAGTTTTCCGCAAATACAGATGACAACACTTGTAAAATGAAATAATGATATCTCATACAAACTGTCCATGCTACACCTGCTCAAAATTCGAATGCTAATGGAATTTGAAAATAGAAGTCGTTCGCTATTTCAGCGTTAATGTTTCTTCACTAAATTTATCTATTCAAGTAATTTTTTATTCGCATTTATGTTTCTATTTTTGACGCTGCCATCAAAGAAACATCAGCTTTGAATTCAAAATTTTTCAATATTTCGAAAAATTTTTAAACCCTTTGTGTAGGATTTCATTAAATTGTTTAATTCACAGTTGATGGATAAAGATATTTATAATAAGTAGGTAGTTTACTGAAAAGAAAAAAAAAACAAAAAAAAATTATCATCCTACTTTATTTTCTTGAAAATATCAAAGTTAAAATTTATTTTTCTCTCGTCTATTAAAGTATAATTTAAAATTTACGTATAACCTCTTGAAAATTTTCTTTAGGATGCTTTTATCTTTTCTAAGCTAATTTCATAATCACCCGCAGGTTTTCACTTTTTAAGTAGGTTTTCTTTAAAAAATCTACTTATTACACTTGGTGTGGTATTAGCCCCCAGGGTTGGGAGTGGGTACGTTTTTCGTTTCATGACATTTGGAAAATTTTGGCACCAATAACTCAAATTCATATGTATATATATAGATAGATAGATAGATACATACATACTCTGAGTCCACTTCTTGTTCCCACCGTACAGGTCCAATTTTTATCAGATAATCACAAAATTTGGTACGTACATTTATACTAAGCTTATTGATTTTGGTGCGGATCGATCGGATGGTTCTTCCGGTTCTTCCGGTACCACCATTTTTGTTTTTATTTTGGCTATAAAATTCTCAATTTTACATCAATAACCACGAAAATCGGAACAATTATTTATCATAATTTATTGTGGTAGGCTACCAATTTTAACGTGAATCGCCTGGACGGTACCTCGCTACCTCTATTATTTTTTATATTGGTTACAAATTGCGCAATTTTGGAACATGTGCGGAATTTGGAAAAAAATATTTATTATAATTTATTGTAGCATACTATCAGTTTTGGTGTGAATTGACCGAATAGTGCTTCTGGTAAAGATATTTCTTTTCGTTTTTAGTCTGGCTATAAAATGCCTTATTTTGAACAAATATTTTTTATAATTAATTGTAACATTCTACCAGTTTTCGTGTAGATGATAGGATGGTATTTCCTTCAAGTCAATTTTTGTATTTAATGGTTTTAAACTGTGCGATTTCGAAATTCAGAAGAAATACTTTTAAATAGGTTTTTTTTTTTTTAGATAATGTACTTATTACGCTTAGTGTCCTCTCCAGGTTTGGGGTATGTACATTTTTCGTTTCATGACCTCAGGAAAATTTTGGTACCAATCAATAACTCAAATTCATATATATATATATATATATATATATGTAAATAATGTACTGCACTACATCATTTAAGATAGCTATTTTCGTCTACTTTGGTTTTTACTTTTTACTTTTTACAATATTTTATAACTTCGTCACACTGGCCTTGAACTTGTTCGATATTTCGTTAATCGCACGTGCCAGTGCAATAACCTAAAGCTGATTTATTTCACCATCATACATCTTATCTTATTTTCACTTTTGTACCTGCCACCCCATACTTTGTCTGTTCATGCTTATTTTAATTTCTACGATTTTGGATTAAGATTTATTTCTCGTTGCTTTGTCAACTCATTCGTTTCCTACTAGTCTTATTAAACAGACAGATTGATATTTTCGTGCTTGATTTGTATATAATAACCTGAAATTTCTAATTTCAGTTATAAATTCTAAAATTTTAAATACAGTTCATTTATTTGCTGTAATTTCTTATTTTTGCTGCAAATTAGTAATTCAGATCAATCAAACACTTACATATATATATATATATATATGTAAAAAGAATACGTATTCTTTTTCTCATAACCACCTTCTCGTCATGCATTTGTATATTTTTGTCTGTTTTCTATTCATTTACGTTTTGACTCTGTTTATTATTATTATGATGCAAACCTACGTATTTTTGCTGATGATATCGGATTCCCGTTATATCTTGTCTACATTGTATTGTATTATTTAAAACTTTCGACTCGAATGATGTCATTCTTTACCTATATTAACTTGTTCCATATTCTTTGTTATCGACGTTGATTTATATAATTTTATTTTTGCTCATTTTCATTCTCGAGTAGGTCATTGGGCCAGATAGACAGATAAAATATGTTTCGTTCGTTTTCGCCCGATATATGCATTTGAAATTTCCAATTTCACTTTCGTTTCTCGTACACAATTAAAAATTAAATATTTTCAAGTTCAACGAATCTTTGTGTCAACTTTATTTATTTTCAAAGTGCAAATTAGCGTTCAAAATTGGTGAATTCGAACTTACATATATATATATATATATAAGTCAATTTCTTGTTCCCACGGTACAGGTCGCAATTTGTATCCAATAATCACGAAATTAGGTATGAACAGTTTTATTGAGCCAAGGACCAGACATATTGTTTTTATTGCGGATTAGCCAGACAGTACTTCCGGTACTACCATTGCTGTTTTTATTTTGGCTATAAAATACTCAATTTTACCCCAATAGCCACCAAATTCGAAGTAAATATTTATTTTGATTCGTTATAGTATGCTTCCAGTTTTGGCGCGGATTGGCCGGGCAATACTCCTGGTACCTCTATTTTTGTTTTTATATTGGTCATAAAATGCGGGATTTTTGAACCTTATGTTCGAAGTTTGAAATAAATATTCATTAAAATTTATTGTAGTATGCTATCAATTTTGGTGCGGATCAACCGGATGGTACCTACTTCTGGTAAAGCTTTTTTTTCCTATTTTTTCTAATTGCATGAACATTACTTTTTATTAAAATTAATCACATGCTCATGTTTTCTTTTTTAACTCTATTATATTTCATTGGTTTTATTTTAAATTATATGATGATGTAGCATACTTAATCATATTAATTTATTTTTCATTTTTTCAAAAAAATATGCTGTTGTATTTCATATTGTCTATATTTTGTCAGCAGCTAACACATTTCATACAATCATAACATACCATTAACGCATATAAAATTACAAACAATTAATGTGACCATCAAAATTCATAATTCTTTCTCTCGAAAACCTACTTTTTCTAGGGAGGTTTGCTGCGCTAGAGTTTTTTGGCCTTATTTTTAATAAAATGAACAATGTTAGAATTTTATTATGATAATATTTTGTTGGAATTATGATAATATTCGTCTGTTTCCTCCTTCATAAGCATTTGTTCTTAAAATTGTTACGCAGTCGTGTAATGTAGGTAGGTAATTTAAAAGCTAAAATTTCTTTAGTAATTTATAACTATAGAATTGATTTAATAAATTATGGGGTGTTTACCTTCGAGAAGGAATATGAAATTTAAAAGTAAATATAACTTTTCAAAAGTGACAGTTTTGTTCGAACGAGAAATAAAACGCTGCAATATATGTGTAGAAGGAGGTCAAATATTCAATTTTGTCCGCATATAACCACGATTTAGTAAATATTAATAATGATGTTGATCTACTATTTTGGTTTATAATATAAATACGTAAAATTAGCACGAATATTGTGCCTTTGATGGTGAAAATTAATCTTTTAAGACTCTGCCGTTTCCTAGTATGAATAATTTGTTGAATATTCTTGATCTTCATAATTAGATTTGTGATGTGATTGTCAGGGCCAAAAAGAGAGGAGAAGAAAAAGAGGGATTGCCTTGGGCCCGGACTTCTACCACTCAAAATTTCAAGAACTAAAAATTTAAAAAAAAAAATTGAATTTTTACTAAAATACATTTACATGACTCTTGGGCTTGAATTTTCTCCTTCTGGCCCTGGTGAATGTTGAAACAAAAGGTTATTCTCTTAGCATTTATATGCGAATAGGAAAATTATGGCTTGGAAATTTAAATGTATCATCTTACAATGCTAGGGTATTTGTATTTATGTAAAAATACATAGATATAAAATTTCGAGATAATCAGTATTGAAAATTGTTTTTATGTCGAAGTTTTTAGAATACGAATGCGTAGGTATTAGCTGAGAAAGTGAACAAATAGAATCAGAGAGCTGAAAAATTCGCTGACATCTGAAGTTGCAAAACTTGACTAAATAAACTTATTTCTTAATAAGAAGAATTGTGAACTGAAAATGTGAAAACTACGAAGTTGTTTTTTTTTCTTTTTAAATCCGTTGATTTTGGTTAGGAACTAAAATTCCTCTATGTTCAAGAAGTGAAGAAAAACAGACTGAGCCAAATAACTTAAGAACCAACATCCTTTACGAGAACACTAGTCACTAATTAGAAAGCTACTGTATCATTGGCATGCGGGCATGCATTGGTAGAAGATTTTTTAGACTGAGAAATTGAAAAAACTTTCTTTAAACTACCCCCCATGCATTATGAATCCTATGATACTGTTTCCTATTTCTAGAACCTAGTTTTCAATTAATAATGTCTTGAATATATGATTGCAAACAATACACCTCAGTTTACATAAGTACAGGTTATTGAGTACTGTAATGTAGATATAATATACCAAAGTAGGAAACAGATTGAAAATAGGAAAAGCTTTGCCTTTGGAACTTCATTTCGTTTGTCTAACTGTTTGAGTAAACAGGAAAAACAACGTATATAATTGAAGAGAAAACAGTTCGATAGTTTGTCGCTGTCAGGCATTTTAAGAGACCAATTCAAATTTTTGCTTCGTTATAGCTATACTAAATTTTTTGTTGCCAATCATTTGCTTCTTTTTTGTTTTCGGATTAGAAATTGAATCATCAGCGATTTCTTAGAAAATTTAATTCCGAGAACCAGAAAAATGGTTCACCTATTTCGATTTTCAATTTTTTTTCGACCAAATAAATTCTCGAAAATATGTGTTTGCTAATATATTATCGTTTCAAGAAGAACTTGTAAAGTAACAATTTTTTTTTTTACTTCCCAATGTAATTTGCATTTGTTTTCAACCAGATCTTATCACGTGTAAATCATGGGGATTGCTAAAGAATTGTTAACTCTGGAAATGTCTTAAAAGATGTTGGCATAGTGATGCCATTTGAAACAGTGCAACTGGCGGGGAGGCTTAACTTCCTTAGCTTCCTTTAATCCTGCCTATATTTCAGTTGTTTTTCTAATTTTTGAAATATTCCTTAATTTTTTCTGCGTTCTTTTTTCAATGAGTGCGAAAAAAATTGTTTGAAAAATTTTTTTCTGTCTCTTCATCTGATTGAATGCGTAATCAATGATGTTTATTAAAATTAAATTTTTCCTATCCGTATTTGATTAATATATAATTTTGACTTGGATGTACATATCTGAATGGAAAATTTAACTCGTTAATTGAAAATATCGGTGAACTTGGGAAAATAATGTTTTACCTTTGTTTGATATTTCGCCAAGTTGGACCAAGTTCGTGTGGACTCTCGTCGTTCGTTAATATTTTATTTTTCGTGATTCATTCAGT
Source organism: Ericerus pela (assembly GCA_011428145.1). Lineage (NCBI taxonomy): Eukaryota > Metazoa > Arthropoda > Insecta > Hemiptera > Coccidae > Ericerus > Ericerus pela. The sequence goes on along the minus strand of WOFM01000406.1, from coordinate 4,927,309 downwards.
GCATTAGTTTTCAGTTTATTCTTATCTTTGCGACAAATATTTGTTGAACCTCTATGGTGATTGAAGGTAATTTGAGGGATTAAGGTCCTCCTGGTTGAGTTTACATGAAAATACGTAATATTTTTTCCTATTTTTCGGATTTCAAATAATTGTATAAGTCCGAATTTTTGCGTTTTAAAAGGCTCGATTTTCATAATTTTCTTGCGTCCTCTTTCTTGGTTTCTTGTATCCTAATTTGTATCCACAAAAAAACAAAATATCCACTTTTTTTGCAGGCCTAGAACTCTTGAGGAAAATAGGCGATTTTAATTTTTTTAATTTTTGTTATGTTTTACGATTCTAATGACAATGAAGGAGAGAAATATAGGCCCTCCAGTGCGTTATCCGTTGCCTATTTATCAATTAAGAATTCTGATCAAAAATTTTTTGACTAAACCAATTTCTAATAGTTTTTGATTGAGGTTTGTGCTGTTGACGATTCTTTGAAATTATAGTAAGGGAGTAAAAACTGGCTTTTCAGTATTAAAAATATTTCCGGAGATAGAACGAAAGCATTCATTTAAATTTCTCATAACTTTTGACTTGCATTGTGGATGTGCTCTTTTTATCGGCAACTGGCTAAAATGCTATTACTCATGGCTGCCATGTTCAACATCTCTGCTCAAAAGCGATGGAGCCTATGAAAAATATTTATAAAACTTGACTTGTGTGAAAATGGAAGAGCTTTATTTTTGTGTGGACGTATTTTTACCATAGAATTGAAAGGAGAGAGAAGTGATTGTTGAAATTTGAAAATTCAGATTTTTGAGATTAAACATAATTGAGAGTTCTATTTTCACCCTACATTAACTGGTAATTAGTTCGTTTTGAGTAAAATTTAAAACAAAAATGAAATTGTTAAAAAATAGGTGGGGTAATCGCTGAAAATTTTTTTCTACTACAAATTATCAATTTTTGAAATAATTTGAAATAATAAACAATTCCAAAAATTGCGAATTTTCTATTAATTTTCTTTTTGTTTTGTTCGTTCATTTTGAAATAGCCAGGGGATGATGAGAAATTATGATTGATAGTAACATTGAGTAAATTTTCTCCTTTTTTAAGCCATGTCATCCCTAGCCTTCTAGCTTAAGAATAACGGTTGAAGAAACATTGAGTGAGAAAGGAGAACTTTGGAAATGTGTTTGTTGCACAAATTAGCGAATATAAACTTGACCTTGACGAACAGTTGTTTGCAGATAACTCAAAAACTATTGAACCAATTTTAAAATAGCTTTCTTACTGATCATGTTCTGAACATGAAGATTCATTTTATGTAAAATTCATCAAAATTTGTCTAGTATCTAGTTCTTTAATGAAATATGAATATGTTTTTAACCTATCATTTTATTAATGTAAGTTAGTGTGGGGACCATGTTTCTCTTCTCCCTTGGAGCTCAGCCCCTGTTGACAGACTGTGGACTTAATCCATCAGCTCCATGTCCCCAGATCCTCACCTAACGAAAATTTAAAATTCAATAAATGTATTTGTTTGTGCTACGTTTGTCCTGGTTTGTGCTGAAATTTTCATCATTTGTGCTGGACATGGAGCTTAATCCATCACCAAGTCCACACACTTAAGTCTACAGATGTTAAAATATAAACGCATGTTCGTAGCACATGGGTTAATGGACGAACTATAAATTTTTTCTCCATTTAGCCTATATGCTATGAACATAGTCTAGCATGAACAGGCATGTTAGTATATGTACGACGGTTAAATGCTAAGGTAAGCAACAAATATGCGCCTATCTTTTCTGATACTCATGGACAATGTACGTGTACAGCCTGACATATACTCCAGCGATGCTTATCATTAGCTGCCAGTTTCCGATGTTATAAAAGGTTGGCTGCCTTACCAAAACGATAATTAAAGAAACACGCAAATCTATATTAAGTACCTATGGGTATCGAGATTTACCCACAGTTAGATTTATAGATGAAACGTCTTAGTCTATCAAAAAACTGAGCTAGTAAATTTTAAATATGTAGGTACTTATTCAGATAATATTATTTCTTTTCCTTATATGCGTAACTTATTTACTCTGACCTTTATTGTATTGATGAAGAGTTATTTGAACCAAGAATGAATAAAATTTCGAAAAACTCAGCGTCATAAACTAGTCTTATGATTCTAACTTTTTGGCAGCTGCATTAGCTTTTATTCTTTTAAATATACCATTTATTATGTAAAAGATTTCAACTTTTTTTACAAACTGGTATGGTTGTTAATCACAGTTTTAAGGTTTTATTCCTGAGGAAAGGTTTATATGCCAAAGCCGAGGTTCTTATTGTTAGTCAAAATATACAAAAATACGATGCAGTATATACGGAGCTTATTTTTCTCTCAATTGAGTGATGCAAAAACGTAGAACTAAGTTTTTTTTAATTTTTTTTTTTTTTGGACAGAAGCCATTACAAAAAGTTTTTATTATAGCCTAAATATTCGAGCTTAGCAATATGTAATTTTAGTCGCCACTATAATCTGACTAGATGAGGTACCATATTTCCGTGTTTTTTCCTAATTGCAGTCGTGGTGTTGCGTGCCCATTATGTTGCTCTAAAATAATATGATGTTCTTTTGTTTACCTTTCAGAGAATGAATTTTTACGCTAGTAAATTTGAATTCAAAAGCTGGAGAAAGCGCTAAAACGCTCCCCATATTGATATTTTGGATTTAAATCAAAGCCTAGTGAATGTTGCCGAGCTATACTCGATTCCGATCACGTTCTGTGGGAAAATATGTCGATTGATCGATGCCATTTCAAATCGTCGCTCATCCAATAACAGGTAGGTAGGCAACGAACGGTTCATTGGTGTATAGCCTATTTATTAACTTTCTAACGAACGTGGCCATTAACAGCAGCGATTAGTCCGTTTGATATTATCTATATAGTTATATTTTTTCCTCTCTGTTTATGTTCGTTCATTATTTTCGATTTGTTTGCAAATAAATTAGAAAATATTCACTTAGATGCTGTGTAAGTGAAACTGGATGATTGACATGATATAGAGAACATTTATTTGGGTAATTGGTGGAATTTTTCGTCGTAAGTTCAAATATAAGTTTCTTGAAATGAGAAAGAACAAATCTCACCCCACCGTCCCTCGGATAAAGAATAAGTGAAGGAGACCGTATAAGATGCTTTTGTAAAAAATTACTTCGATCTAAAATAGTTGTATTTCTGTATTTTAGGATGTTGATGAACCTAGAGGATAGAGCAGTGTCTCGATTCCCAACCGTTTTTATCCGCGAACCTCCCAGCAAAGAGGCCATGACTGCGCCGACCCCCAACATATAGACCACGATTTCGTGGACCCCTGAGAACATTTACACTCATGGAAAATTTGTTTATAAATTAGGAAAATTTTTTCAATCCAGGAGCTGGTCGCGGACCCATTTCCGCGGACCATCGGTTGAAAACCGCCGGAATGGAGCAATGCTGAATGTTTTTTGAGAAAAATGTTTGTATTGTTTTTTTGCGGAAATTTGAAATTTTGCGTGAAAATACGTCTTAAAAGTTTGCGGAAGCGAGCGTTATTACCTTCATTTTCTTATGTATGCTCGTGCTCACAATTTACACATAACTTATATTATGAAAAAATTCACTCATTTGTTTAGGGTTTCTTCCCAACTGTATACGGGAAGAGAAGAAAAAAAATTGAATGAAGCAATGAAATGTTCATGAACATTTTCACGTCGCATGAAAATAAATGAAATTGGATTTTGAGCAGGCGTATGTATGTACTTTTCGTAAGAAGGTAAAAAAAAGTAATTTTCAAAAAAAACTTTATCGCAGTAACACTTTGCTAGAAAATCCAGTTTGCCAATTTTCATTGACAGTATAAAAAAAAAAATATATATATATATATAACCTAAATTAATGCAGTGCAGCAAAGATCCTTGCACCGTAAATACGGAATAAAACGATACTTCTGGCAAAACAGTCGACTCGCTTTTCTCCAAAAATTTTTAATTTCTGTTATACATTTTTCTCGGAAATTACTGAACCAATAGGCACCAAACTTCTATCAAACTACCAATCACGTAATGACAACCTTTCGTGAAAATTTCAGACCGATTCCTTTGATAGATTTTTCGAAACTCCGAACCAAAATTCTTTAACGGTTTTCTAGGAAGCTACGGAACGAATAGGCACCAAACTTTTATCAGACTTGCAAATATGTAAGGAAAATCTATCCTAAAAATTTCAACCTAATCCCTTTTGTAATTTCCTCAAAATTTTGAAGAAACCACTTTTCCAGCAATTTTTTCTTTTCTAGTTATCTCAGAAACTACCGAATAAATAAGCAACAAGCTTCTATCAGACTAGCACTTACATAAGGAAAATCTATCGTGAAAATTCCATCAGTACTATTCCTATTGTAGTTTTTTCAAAATTCTGGAAAAATCACTTCTCAAGGAAATTTTTGTTCGCAATTTTTCTCAGAAACTTCTGGACCAACAGGCATCAAATGTCTTTCAAACCTGGTCTTATATAAAGACTACGTGTCGTAAAAATATCAGCCTTATCCTTTTAATAGTGTTCTCAAAACCGTGAACCGAAAAATTTCTCAAGCAATTTATTATTTTTCAGTTTTCTCGGGAACTATCAAACGAATAAGCACCAAACTCTCATCAGACTATCAGTAACGTAAGGAAAATGTATCGTGAAAATTTTAGCTCGATCCCTTCTGTAGTTTCTTCAAAATCTTGGAAAAACCATTTTTCCAAGAATTTTTTGTTTCCAGTTTTCTCGGACACTACCAGACCAATAGCCACCAATTAAAATTCTCTCTGGCTTGATCCTATTCGAGGACTACCTTTTATGATAATTTCAGCCTTATCCCTTTGGTAGTTTGCTCAAAACCGTGAACCCAAGATTTGGGTAATACATACATACTCACACATACACACACACACACACACATATATATATATATATAAAATTATTTATATACCTATACATACATAAAAAAAGTCAGGTTAAAATAGGATAGTGGTATCATTAGTTTTCTTTTGTTGTATAATGGAAATTTATCACTACCTTTACCCCTAACCCCCTATATCAGGTTAATCGTAATAACCCAAAAATTTTCCAACCGAGTTTTATTTGAATTTATATTTTGATGGACCGCATATCTGGATACATTAATATTTTTATCGGCCACTTTGCCAACAAAAGCAGCTATGTTCTTGAGACTTTCTTGTTTCGTAAAGTTGTCGAGCAACTGGAACAAGTTTTCACTTTTACGCGAATGCTTGTATCGTTTTATGAGGCATTAACGTACCTACTGATTTACAAACGTTGTATCTCAGTTTTTCTGTAAAACGACGCGTACTTATTTGCCAAAAGAAAAAAAAGTCAACATAATTATTTTAAAAAATTTGATAATCTGTTTGGTAGTACGTTCTAAAGTTCTAAATCAAGTTCCAATTTTGTTGAGAATTCAGCTGTCTCGCGTTAAATTTATTTTTAAAATTCGACCAAATGCTGTCATTAACGAACCAAATGTCGATCTGAAATGAAAGCCATTGGTGTGTTAGTTTATGGCTGAAATTTTCGTGATGAGTTAATTGGTTTTAGTCGTCTTGCTATACTAAGTTTGAATGTGGTGGTCTATACTGCCTGCTCAAAGTAACTGAAGTGCAATAAATCATTTGATCTTTACTATTTTTTTTCGTATGCATTATTCTTAATTTCACTGGTGTTGTTGCGGTCTATATATTGGAGACTTTCATAATTATATTTGAGGTATTAGTAGTTACCTGTGTGTAGACCACTGGTATAGTTCGTGGCATTTTGCATTCGTATCATTAATATCTCGCATAATGGTAGCTAGGTACATAGTTACAAAAAGGAATATAGTTTGGGAGTGTCCAGTATTTTTAGTATTTGAACCTAAACAATAAGTTAGGTTGCTGCTGATATTACTACTTCAATACTGACCTTTTATGTTCATTTTTGAACGCCATTAATTGAAACAAATTAGATAATAATATATTTTCATGGATAGGTACGTGCAAAGACGCATGAAAATTTGGCGGTTTTACCTTTCGCAAAATTTCAATGATGAAAAAACAGTCAATTCAAAATAGAAACATGAATTTAGTACCTGATTTCTTGTTACTTTCCATAAATTTGAGTACCTACATAAATAATCGACGAAAAAGCCACAAAAAAAGTTAATTAAAGCACCTTGTTGAAATTTTTCTCTGTATTCGCACTTTTAGTGGTTGTGATACTCTGTATAAAGAAAATTATTTTTTCAATTTCTTATTCTAGAATATTTTTATATGTAATCAGTGGCGTAAGAATGGTGCGGAGGTTCTGCAGCAAAATACGTCTTCTCGAAATTTTTGATGATCTCTAGCTTATGTTTTCAAAAGATAATTTATTGTTAGAGCGTTGCCGAAAAAGTCCCCTCCACCCTCCAAAAAAAAATCGTTCTCAGACTAATTGCCGCTATATATGTACCTCTATAGTCAAAATACACAAACTCATCAAGCGTTTATAAAATTTCGCACTTTTGATTAATTTTCATTTGTGCTTTAGTCTTGTATCATCCAGCGTTCCAGTAACCGTTCATTGATTGTGCAGATGTAGGAAGCGTTCGTTTTATGTATTGTTCATGTCAAATGACTTGAAACCAATCCGTTAGAAACAAATGAATGGCACAATGGTTATTGCATTTCTTCGGTTAAATACGATCATCTTCATTTAGTCGGTTTTCAAACATCCAGGCTGTCGATTTTCGATAAAACGGTTTTTTTTTTATGAATAATATTGATGATGTAGGCTTTGTCAAGGAATGTTCAAAGTTTTTTTGATGATTATGTGGTCATATTTTTTGAATGTATTTTTTTTAGAATATAGATTTGAAAGCTTTTTATAACTGTTTGCGGTTGGTTCGCTTTATCTGATGAAATTGGCAAGACGAACATTTTTCGCTGTCTGTTGTCTATATTTTCGTTCATAATTCGAATTTGTCAACTTTGCATTGAAAATTAGAGGAGATGAAATCATAGTATATCTGAATAGTCTCTGTCATTTCACTAGAGTCCTCCTTTATGATTTTTTCAGTCATTCTACTATCTATACGTATTTTATTTATATATGCGCACGTATCATAAGTACTCTTCTTTTCTTTGTCGAGGCTAACATATAGCCGAACCCTTTTTGTCTCCGGTATTTGAGTACCTATTAGCTTTCAAAAATATTTCAACTCTAGAAGTCAATCACTCCGACTCGGATGTTTCCGGTAACCCTGTCCAGATAATCTACTGTTTTTTTCTTCTCAGCTTCTCCTTGAAATGTTTTTTCCATTGTTCAGAATGAATATCAAATATTGAAATTTCATGTCAAGTGTCTCATGGGAAAAGAAAAATCTTCGAATGTGGTTCAAGGATGTTATTTTGCGTTCAATAAAACAAAACTGCTCGACATTTTGATGACCCTCTTTTTCTTTTCGTTTTCAAATCATGGGAAAATGAATTCGTAAATCACGTCCATATTTATTGTGCTAAATGTATGCATAGTATAATGCGGAGAAATGCTGACCGTTTACCGGCCCCATGCCTGTGTTTCTGTAACTTCTTATAATTGGTTCAGGTTCTCATAAATATGTAATGAGAAAGAAAAAATCGAAACTACAGGTCTAAACTTAGACACGGTACCTTATTGTGTGCAAATGAGCTATCTTAATATTACGAATAGTAGGTACTTAATCTAAGTATAATGGACGATGAAAAATATAAGACCTATTTTCTTAATAACTCAATTAATTGATTTTTTTTTCTTTGTTCGTAGTGCTTCGGTGTTACCTATTTATAACTTGTCGAAATGGTAATTTCTGAAACGATAATTTGCCAGCGATTCATTCAAAATGCCTGGAAGAAAGACCTGTGCTCGAATTGTTTCAAGTCTAAAGAAGATCACGCGGTCATTCCAGAGAAGAAGATCACGTACAGGTGGACGTCACACGTAAACAATTTTCCGCAGCACGTAAGCCTAATTTTTTTTTTACATTCAGTGTTTTTTTTTCTTTTTTTTTCTGAGTTATGTAATATAAAATGAAGAAAAACAAAAAAAAAAAAAAAAACCGCCACGTGATTATGAGAAAATGAAATAACTTGTGTTGAAGTGCTCGGATGAGCTCGTTCTATGACTTACAACGTTTTGATGCCAGCCTTTAGTCAGAACATAATATTATAATTTTATTGTTTTTGTAGGGTTAAAATTTTTTGTTCTTTGAACATTGACGTCTTGAAGGGGAAGGTATTTGACTGAAACAGTTTTTCTGTGGAGAGCCAATTTGGCCCGGAGGCATCACTCCTTATGGTCACAATTAGACATTGATCTTGTTTAAATAAAAGATATTTTCAAATTGCCTCATGTTTTTTATTTCCAACGAGCCTTAGATTCGAATTAAAACTTACTGTCATTTTTCGATAAGTAGGCAAATATTAGTGAATTTTTAAAAGTGTTTGGCTCAAATTTCAAATTAGTTCATACACTTTAAGCGTATAGATTTATTATACTCGAAGAGTTGACTTCGGGAGGGATTTTAGTTGTGTAGGAAGAAGTAGCCAAAAGTCGTAGTGGAGTCCACGATGTACCTCACATTAGAAAACCTGTATTCTTTTGTGCCTTCTTATTCTCACCATTTTTAATAGACAATAATAATAAAATTGTTTGTTTTAGTAAATAATTTTTTTATTAGAGTTGGATTTTTTATATTATTACTTATAGAGCGTAAATTTTTAGGATTAATACAATTTCATTTTAATACCTAATAAAATTTTATTTAAAAGTTATTTTCAATTTTTAATAAATTTATTAAAATTAATTATTCCTATTTAAAATTGTAATGATTTACATTTAACTATAATTTATTATTTTGTTATTTTATATCTATTTTTTTACTATTAAATATAATTTTACTATCGATTTTGAAGTCGTGAGGAAAACAAGATTTTGGAATTCGGTGGACGGCCGCTTGTTTGGTCAACCCATCGATTTTTATGGGGACAGATGAATCATAAAATTTCATTTTTCATTTGATAAAAAAATTAAAATTAATAAGATCCATTTTAAATATCTCGACTCAAGCTGTCCTTTTGTTCAACTGACGTTAAAAAATACACATAATTAATATGTTGAGTGAAATTCAAAGGATGCGAAATACGTTTTTGACTTTATTGATTTGTTAGATGGGTACGTTTCTGATGATTAAAATACACAGGTATTTCTGACTAAAACCATTTCTGAACAAGAACCTTTCGTTGTCGACGTACAGAGGTTCGTTTTTTTCAATCCAAACGTCCGAGGCATCAGGTACGAGAAAGTGGAGTTCCTCATCCAGCTTATTGCGAAGCATAAAATGTCAAATTTATAGAATCCTGTGAAGCAAAGTGGTCTAGAAAAGTATTTTTGTGACGAATTATTGCGACAATTTTCACAAGATTATGAAGCCTCTAACGGATTCCACGTTAATATTATCTATTTTTCATGATTTCTCAAATTTTTTCTGTGCACTCCAAAATTTATAGGATTTTTGGTCGTTTTTCAAATGTGAAAAAAAATTTTTCTTCACCTGAACTTGACAAAGGCTTCTGAATAAGACTAGATATGTGCCGAATTTACAATTATTTTAATGCCTGATTTTTTGCTACCTCCTCCTCTCCTCAAAGAAAGGAAAAAATATGATATCTCGATGACATGTCGTACTTTTTTCATTTTTGATGCCGCGAATAATATTTTAGAGGTCAGTTACATCCTAAAATTTTGGCTCCGTTGCTGTAGTCGTTTAGTTTGCCCCTAAATCCTATTCTGCTTTGCCGCCTTTCTATGCGTATCTCTTTTTTGATCAATGATTGCTCAGCAGTTGGCTTCATCATGAACGCATCCATTATTCAACAAGGACCTTGATACCTAATCGGTAAATTTTCTGATTTCTAGGGAATACTTAAAGATCGTCAGAAAAATGGTAAAGAAAAATCGCTAAACGTGGCTTTCCGAACGGAGGAAACTGAAATCATCGGTTTCGGTGGCGAAGAGTACTCATCGGATGACGACGATTATCCAGTTTACCACGAAAATTGTTCCTCCGAAACCGATAACGAGGAAGAGGATAAAGAATTTCGTAAACTGACCAAAAGCAATACTGATTACAATTCGATCGCCGCCAACCTGAAAAAAGATAAGTGCGCTACCGGTGATGGGCAAGTGAATAACAGGAACGCGTATTCGGACCTGAAGTTTGGTCGACCTGTGGTGGACGCCGAAGGTCGACGTCAAACACTTCAGGTGACCATTGAACCGTTTAAGAATTCGGTCATTATGAATGGCGTCCGCAACAACGACGGTAAATCGTGTACAAACAGTATGATGGTCGATAATAATTACTTACGAAACGATAAGACTGATAAGAATGATGAGAATAAAGAAAATAGCGATCGCACTAATGAGACCGGTGCTGCCAATCGTGACGATCGTAATAACGTAAAGAATAAGGACTGTATTTCGAACGTCGTCAATGGTAATAGATGTGGTGAAGTCGTCGCCCACAAAGATGGAACCCGTGCCAACCACAAAAATACCATTGGTGATCTCTCAATTAGCTGTGATAACTCAAACAAAGTGTCAGATGACTCGGTGAATATCCTGAGCGTCAATTCGAACGATGCTGAAAATGGTACCAACAATGTATTCGTAAAGGTATGGTATTGAAATCTTGTTATGACATTCTGTATAGTTGTTCTGTTGGCTTCCTTTCGTCTCTGATTTTCAAATTGATATGTGCCTACTGTGATGTGTCGGTTCTGTGAAACGGAAAAAAGAAATTTTTTTAAAATAAAACAGTTAAAACAAATTTATTTGATACGAAAGGACTTTTTGTGTGGATAATGCAAATTCGGCACTTTTTGAGAAAAAAAAGTTTCAAGTTCTAACCATCCCAAGTCAATTAAATAAACTGCCTTTTCTGGAAACTATTGCAAGTTGGGTATATATTTTTTCCAGAACATGAGTTCCAAAATAATTTTTTCTTAGCATTGAAAATACTTCTCGAGTCAGTTTGTGAAAAAGTATCTGCCGCCCTATTTTTACCAATGTTTTATGCATGAATTGTAAGAGAAGGGGTAGATAATGAGGATAAAAAAAGTAGAAGGAGAAAATAATAATGAAAAATAAAGTGGAGGTGGTAACATTGTTTCCTTATTTATGGAGTGAATACGAAAATGAAAGAAAATAAAAAGAACTACTCTTCATTTTTTTAAAATTTTTATTCATTTTCAATGTCTTTTTCTCATTCTTATAAAGTGTGAAATCCGTGAATTAATTCCAAATTTATTTATACAAAAAGAATAATATTCTACAAAAAATAGAATATTAATTTTTAAACCAATTTGTGATATTCCCAGTAGGTACAAAAGCTAAAGAACTCAGAAGCATGTGTGTTTCATCTCTGATTGTAGAATCTTCTGGAACTGTGTACATTTGTGCAAGGGCACTACTTTTCAAATGTTTGAAATACATTTTCTTTATTTGCTTTTTTGGACTTGGAAAAAGTTATCTACAAATTAGTAACTCAAAATGTTGTCATATTATTATTTTATTGTTATTGTATTTTACTAATTATTGAAAATTTTTATCATTTTATAACATGATCATTTGAATTAAGTAATTTCTTTGAAAAGAATATGTGAATAATTTGGAATTAAATTCTTTTGGAAAAAAAATTGTATAACTCGTGTTTTGAAAAAAAATCCTCTACCAGTACCGCACTTTCTGCTATATCGCACAGATGTACTATGATTACACGGGCGTATATTAGGGGGGTCCTGAGGGTCTGGACCCCTCCTTAGCCAAGAAAAAAAAGCTTGACCTCTACACATTATGTATCATTATCAGTTTTGGTGATTTTTTGTTGTGGGGATTATTTTCCAGTTAGATCAGTTGTCTATTCGGATCCTTATTTGCTGGTTCAATTTTTTCTTTTTGAATCCGTGGTATCAATATCCAGAAAATATAGGTGTCGTTTTCTGTTATTTATATTAAATTTATCTAATTTTTTAAGGTTGCTCCGAATGTTACCGAAGAAAGTAAATACACGAAAGTATCGAACGTTATGGTTGATGGATCTCCCGCGATAGAAAAGATCGCCGAGTCTGCGTCTGGTAGAGGTTCAAAGTCGAAATCAGAATCATCGACGTCGTCAACCATGAACATCATCAACGACTCATTGACGATCGAAGATCGATCGAAATCGCCGTTCCGTTCTTTTTCATGTCTGGAAACGGATTCAATCGAGAAAGAGAAACGTACCTGCTCAATGAACAAAGATTGCAACCCCATTAATTTACCGCTCCTAATGGTGTGCAAACCGTTAGATATCGAATTCGATAATCCGGGCAGTCGAGAAATGGTCGGCGAGCCGGATGGAAAAGCGGATTCGGACGACTCTTGCGATCCTGTATCGTCCATTGCCCACTCGGCCTCGCCCATCACCCCTCATGCCACAAAAATTACGGCGTCCATTATCGATTCGTCCATTTGCGTGGATCCACAACGTTCGTTTTTGCACGATTTCAGCGACGGCAAACCAAAATTGAGCGCGAAACCGGTTACCGTTGAAACGCCGTCGGCGGAGGCGACTGCAACCACAGCAGCAGCAGTAGCGGCAGTAATTGTGGCTGCTTCAAATGAAACGCCGAAAAAAGCTACTTCGTGCAAAGAGTCTTCAGAGGCGACGATGACGGTAAGAATTTTAATTTTAATGTTCTAATAAACGTTTTCCGTAGAACGTGTATAAGTATGTAGGTTAAATGAAATAATGGTAAGAAAGGTGGGAAGAAAAAAAAGATTTGAAAATGGTGTCGTCGGTTATTTTCTTTCGACCATATTCGTAATGCACCTTAATTTGTAATATGGAATTCGACGTTGTATAATATATCCTTAATTAGGTTGTACAATGAGATTTGTACATTTGTATTAATTACACCCGAACAGGGAAGAAGAAAATCGTTCGTGTGTGATCGCTTAATCATCGTTGAAGCTATTCGTGGACTATTAATTGAGACAATTGAATATTTGTGTGCGTTGGTCTATCATAATGCGTCTATATAGGACTGTTTATCACATTGGCGTTGTTTTTTTTTTTCCCCCGGGGGACGCACACAACTTCCTCAATATTTTTAAACATTTTTAGAAAAAACTAAAGTTGGATGAATTGTATTAAACTTATCTAAATTGAATTTTGTCTGCAATCTGTACCGATAATAGTTTTGTTCTCGAGTGTTACCTGTCAGTAGTCTCTCTTCTGTTGAATGCGGTATAATAAAATTTATACCTTTAATTCAAAATACGTGAAAAAATTTTTTCTAGTTGAATAAAAACGTTCTCCTGTGTCTCGAAACCATATTAACGCGTTCATTGAGAGTTTTCGAAAATCCTTACTGCGCCCCCATCTAACTGTAGAGGGTACGTTCAAATGTTCAGATTAGAGAGTCAGTTTTGTCATATCAATCCTTTATCCCTATTTACTCATTCTAATATACGTCTGGAAAGTTCCATAGTGGAATGAATGCGACAATTCAAAAACTTTATTGAAGAGAAAAATCCCAAGAAACGAAGATAAGAATTTTTTGACAAAAAATTAATATATATGTTTCTTGAATTTTTTTATTTGATTGCCTTGAACTTGAATATACAGTTCAAAGCCGTCAAAATCTTAGTAAATAACTAACAAAGAATTTCCTGTGTGATTTCAACTATTCCCAGTCGACATATGTACGAAGCTGTGCATTTAACTTTTGATTGTTTCAAAAAAAAGTTCAGGCGAACAATCTGAAAAAGATTTATGTAGTCTATTAATTAATTTTTTTGTCATAAAATTTTCATCATAGTTTTTTGGCACCTCGTTCTTCAATGAAAGTTTTGATTTCTCTTATTTATTTTGCCGTGGAACTTCCCCGAGTTATGGTAGTTCGAATTTATGGGGGTTATTGATAAATCAGAAATGACTCATCTTCGATGATAGTACAGACAGTAAAGAACTGGTCCATTTTCTTGATGTAGCTAATTTTGAAGGAGCTGCAAAAATGTGACAGTTAAACTCTTGACGTTTGAAAACAATTTTTACACTTTCGATTTTGGACTTCGTAACCTTCTCATAGATGAAGTTGGTTTTGAACTATTCTGTACGTTATTAATTTGAATTATTGGAATACTGAGTGACATGACCATGTAGAGTAAGGGAAGAAAAATGAGAGGTAACTTGCTGTAGAATTTAGTTTCAAAACTTGAAAATTCAAAAAATATTTCAATGATATATACCTACATAGGTTATCTAAAAACTTCCAATTTTTTTCTTGTGCCCAAACTTTTCCCCTCACTACTTAATCTAAAAAGTGAAGCTAAAGCTGACGAGATGTGACAAGTGTATTGTGCTGAACAGTTTTACTTTTGAAAACAAGCGACTTTTGCCTCCGTTTGGAAAAATTAAATCTCCTTCGTGTGAACCTAGATTTGATTTTGTCTGTTTACTTTTTACTAAGAAAAGCATTGCACTCTGTTTAGGTGTACGTTTTTCACTTTACAATTTGACCAATGGACTGTGTTACCATAAAGTATAATTTATAATTTTTAAACTTATTCGTTTCTGTCAGTGTCGTGATTTGATCGCACTTACGTTGTATCTTATAAAAATAATGAATATGAAAAAAAAAAAATGCGTACGATTATGTGAGGGTGGGGTTTTTCTCCTGATAATATTCTTAATTACGCTTATTTTGTGACGAACAAGTAATTCGTTAATTGTGTTATTCACTATAGTTTTCGTATTGGCATTAATTAAACTCGAAAAGAAGCAAAAAACACGTAAACTAAATTCGTGTATGATGGTTAATCAGCGCTTGGCATGTTCGTATTCGAGGTATTTGCTTAATTTAGATCCATTTGTCTGTGTATAAAAATACTATAGGTTTACTATAGATAATTATGGAAACATAGTAATCTGTGAACGTAGTTCTCGATAGTGGTTTTTTTACTGGGTCGGTACTTATACTGCCTCATTGTTGTTGACTTTTCTTCGGGTTCGCTTTAAATTGAATGAAATGCTGCTTAATGAGGTTGAATATTTTTTTACAGCATTCGATGAAATAAAATCGTGTGAAATATTTCCGCCTATCTATTATGTAACATCCGTAGAAGAATATTTTACAGTTCTTAATATGTTCGTTAATGTTTCGTGGCTCTTAGCAAATATTTTAGTTTCATTTTCTCCATCACCTCCCCTCTGTCTTTGTACTGTATTAAGAGATTGGATTCCTGGCCCACGGTATTTTGTATCTAAACTTGGCTAATGTAAAAAAAAAAGTGTGTCTAGCCTAAATTGACGGTTTTTTTTAGTTTAGTTTCCTCCAGATATCTGTTAAGTGTAAGTACAATAAAATTAATCAAATAAAATATTAGTATAACATTTTGAGGCCTCGTATAGCGTGTGGGCATGTATGTAAACAAAATTAGTTCTAATTCATCTTAAAAAAATTAAAAAAGTTAAAAGTGACGAAGAGGAAAAGAGCATAAACTTTTAAAAAGAACTCAGTTGTCTCTGCACTGGATTTACATAATTAATTAGAGCCTTCTAAATATATTTTCGAGGTAATTTTTAATAGAACAAACAAATATTAAACAATTATTTTTTGAATTTTTTCCTTGTCATCTCTTTTCTTATTTCAACGTTCACTTACATTCCATTTCTTAATTGGTTTCAGTTTGTGCTGGAGTAGATATACCTTTGAAATTAGTTGCTTTAAGAAAAAACTACGTACATCTCATACGAATAAGTTCTGAGCAAAAAACCCGCGAGTATTATTGCAAGATTGTAAGAATAAAATCGAACATTTTTTGTTTTGTACTTCAAAAACAAGGCATCAGTTATAAGACAAGTATTATCTTAGATGAATGAGGTGAGGGACATTACTTCATTGAAATTTTGTCATTCTCTTCCAAATAATTTTGAACTTAATGCTGAAAAAATCGATCGCTCAACTTTTTTTTATTTAGCTTCATCCGTTTTTTTCTTTATTTGTGATACATTAATACGTAGGTAGGCTATGCAGAGAAAAATGAACAGCTGCCGTAGAAAGAAAAGTAATTAAAAACTTCTACAGTCTGTAAAAGGTCTAATCAAATGTACATCTCCTGTTTCAGAACGGCTTACCTTGTACGCCGAAAATACAAATACCCATCACATGTAACGGAACCGGTTCAGTCAAGCGACAAGCACCCAAACCGCCATCGCCAAAAATCATCGCTCCTTCACCTTTGTTCGTTGCTCCTATACATCTGGATGGCAATCTAACGCCCATCTTCGCTGCCAGCGATTCCTTCGAAAAGTCAGCCTTAAAATGTGAATCTCCGTTGGTCGGTGGGCAGCGTGATGCCATTAGTTTCCTGAGTGGTGATCAAAATACGAACATCAGACGAAAGTTAAATCTAGACTCGGTAATGCAGCCGAATCGAAACAGCCTGAATGTTTGCGTTTCTGCATCTCCAAACGGCACTGATAGCTTGAAACGATATTCGACCTTGACCTGTGAGTAGGGGTTCAATTCATTTGATTATAGAAAGGTATTACCAATCCTGTAGGGGTCTTAAAAGTTTTTTTATTTTTGTTTTCTCCGCATTATTTAATTTAAAAAATGTTTCCTTTCATTTAATTAATTCAGATCGATGCCGTGAAATATTGTTGAACAGAATAATTTGAAATCTGATACATATTAAGTAACAGAAATAAATAAACAAGTGTAGGTTAAAAACGAATTTTTAAATGATAAGCTTTTATTTTAGTTTTTTGGCTTTCGCTTCATGCGAAATAAAAATTATTTTGTTCCGGAAGGTTAGCTGCAGTATTAGTATATTTAAAAATCGCAGTAGTGAATAAAATAAAAGCTTATAATTAAAACTGTGCCGTATGAAAATTTCTCCGAGTTACTTGTTTTTATTAAGGAAATCAAAAAAATGGACAAGAGCTATTTTCAAAATTGAGTCTTTAATTTATTTTGTCATTTTGTTTTGATTGCGTTATAAGCGTAAAAGGAAGGTAAAATAGCTTATAATATGTTGTGCCTCGTTCTCTTGAAAAATTTTCGCAAAATAGCTGTAATTTAGAATTTTTTTGTTTATTACCTATGCAAGTATAGCATAGCTATTCAATAATTATAAATCAAAAAAATCAGTTCTCGACGTAAATAATTTTTTGATTTTTAAAAAAAAATTACATGTCTTCTATAGGTATAGAGTTCTAGCAAATGTTAGGAAGTACCAAAATTAATTTGTCGGTATACATTTAGCTATATAGTGGGAGATTGGTATGGTGGATGTTTTTTTTTTTTTTTTTAAGAGGAATCTTCCTTAATAAATTTGGAAAGCTAAATAAAAACCAATATTGCAACTTCGTTATTCACTTTTTCGCACTATAATAGCCTTTATTTTCTCTTCTTCATATCATAAACTTGACTAAAAAAACGTAATATTTTATCGACAGTTCAAAAACGTGCCTACATAATTTAGTAATATTGTTATTTTCTTAGTTTTAAATATTCATTATGCAGGATTATCTGATATTCTTACCAATTCATCTACGTACTTACATGTTGCAAAACTATGATTTTTATTTGAAATTTAAACAATTTTTTAACTTATATCTGTGCTTTGTTTTTTGTAAATTTAACATTAAATCAAGATACTGAAGTATATAAGCAAAACAAAAACCTTCCCTATAATTCATATTTTTTAAGCTTCTTGGGGAAATTGATTTATAACCGACGAATACTCGACGACTACCGCACAACTTTTTCTGGTATTTACCTAATTATGATTTTCTTTTTCGAAAAGCAATTTTTTTCCCAGTAGGTTGTAACTTAAGTTACGTTGTTTAATGTGGAAGAAAATGCTGCCTTTATTTTAATTATTTTTTAACCAAAAATTTCATCGGAGAAATCCGTTTATCTAAAGAATAATGTTAGTACTAACCCTTGTCACGAAATTGAATTGTTATTGTTACTTTTTTCCTTATTTTCATTAAAAAAAGAAAATATGTGTTTTCTTCGTATTGAAGTTGTATCCTATAACGTGTATGATGTTTTTGAAACAAATGTTCTCGTTCCTTTTAACAAACATGGCGGTTTTCTTTCTAGTATAGCTTCATAAAAATCGAAGGATTTGGTAGGCAATTAAAGAGCAGATTTTTGCTCTCTAATTAGTACCTAAGATGAAGTTAATATTCTACCAAAGAAAGTAATCTGTGAGTTTGTCGTAAACCTGCCTTCCTTAACCCAGTCTTGAGAGCACTACTGTTTTTATGTGCGACTTGTTCCATTTATTTGAATATGCTTAATGCTACTGTATCTTCGGTATCTTTCAAATTAATCTTTCGATATTGTCGTCGTTGTCTACATTAGGTGCTGGACAACAGAATTATTTCACTCTCAAAGACTCGGACACGGCGTCCATCTGCAGTGTGGATCGTAAAAACCCACCCAAATGTAGTCGCTCGCTATCTTGCGATAGTATCATCTCACCCAGTGTGATGGCTGCGTTACCTGAGAAAACGCGTAAATACAGCGGCGCCACCATTAGAGTGAAATCGAAGATTAGAAAGCTCTTACGATTTACGACCAAAGAAGACGAAAAACTGGAAAACGATGTTTCTCAGCCGGTGACACTGCGAAAACGTATCGAAATCATTCATCCACTCGATCTGAATAAGTCGAGCATCGAGATATTGGGGTCGAATAACTTAAATCTTGTAAACGGAGATTCTGAAGCAAAAAAGAAGGTAAGTGATTTTTTTCACTGAAAATCTTAGATTTAAATTGAAATTGATGCACTAAGTAGTAATTAGGCGGTCTGGTCAGCATTGTAATCTGGGAAAAGTTCGAGGTGTCTTGGAGACATACATTTTCTACCTAAAATGACGGTCAATTCGGTTAGATGTATTATTACTCCCGTATATTATTTAAGAAAAAACCTTTGACTTCCACAAAATCCGACGGGCACTGTCGCAGTAATATCATATCAATTAATTATATTTTGATGGTTTATAAGAAGGTTTTGTTGTCGCCACCCCTTACAAAATAAATATAATGAAAAGAAAGTACTGATTAAGTTTTGTGAAGACAATCATCCCTTTCATCTGTTGTTCTTATATGGTTTTATTGAGAAAAATAGTAAGTAAACTTATTGATAACAACAAATAATCCTTACAAATACCTTTAGTTTTTAATTAAATAACTGAATTCTGAAAGTTGGGCTTACTTTATCTTTAGTCTGTATTTATTTACTTATTCAAATTCAAACATTACAAAAAAATAAAAAACACTCAATTTTTTCAACCTAGAATATGACCTTACTTTTCCCTTACAACTAGTCCCAAAACTGCGTCACGAGTATACAGACCCAGGTGGAAGGCATGTTTTCCCTCCAATGAATGATTTGTAGACCATTTTTTATTCAATTAAATTTTTATAAGTGAAGGCTTGTTTGAATTTAATTCTCCTTTAGCTTACTATTATACAGTAGTTTAGACTATTGGCTACAACATATCAAAAGGCGATTCTTAATTAATCAAGGAATAAATTATTCTTAAATTTAGATTTTTCAGCTTGAAAAGTTTTTAGGTATGTAGTATATAAATAAATAATCTATAGTTCGACTGGTAAGACTTTTTTTCTCGAAAATCTGCCTTTGTCATTAGTTGGTATACTTCCTGAATATAAGATGTGCATATACTTCGGGACGATTTTCGTAGTCTTGATTTAGTCGAATATTAAATATTAAATAATAAAAACCAGTTTTTTTTCTTTTTTTTCTCAGAAACTGTGGATTATTGACCATTGGTTTATTCGTCAAAAATAATCTTTGTGATTGATATCATGTAGGTATCGATCCTCGAAGTTTCGTTCAGATGTGATGAGGGGCCATGTCCCTTAAGAATTGGGGATTGTCCTTTAAACAAGTTTCTCTGTTTCCCCTACTTTAGTCATTGTTCGTATTTTTAGCCATCGACGTAAAATCATATTTCTAGAATAAGTTTGTTTCCGTTGCGATATGATTTGGTTTGAAATTTTCAGATTAACTATCGTTAAGAAATTCAAAATTCGCCATTGTAAAATCTGCCTTCGATTATTCGAACGGTTAAGGTACCTATACTTCTTTTCGAACGAATTCTTGTGTCCCTGAAAAACTTCGAACTAGTTTTCGGTTCAACGTTAGAATACCTGTTCAGGTCTCGTTATGAAATTTTGTGAATCTTAGAAAGTGATAAATTAAATGAAATTTATGCGATCCATATATTCGTCGTGGGTGCCAATTTGTTGCCCGTACCTTTGATTATTTTTTTTGTAAACGATGTTAACGTGTGTAATTTATTCTCGCATTATTTCTCTTTTAATTACCTATTCAAAGAAGGCAGTTCCATATCCGTTTTTTATAAAATAATTTTTTCCGCTATATTTCATGATACCACTCTAAATTTTTTCTTACGTGAAAGGAAAACGGGCTAATTTCATGTGAATAATAATTTCAGGTCGAATGCGAAAATGGAGAAGCATGTCGAGTATCTCCAGCATGCGGCGTTATTTACGCGACGTGCCCTGCGGGTATTTATTTCTGTGAAAAATCGTTTTTAATTAGTCTTGAAAATGTGGAGATTTACAATTTTAATTTTTACTTTTTTATTTCTCCGACGTCGAAGGTCGGCCTACAAAACCGCCGCCACCACCTCGAACTCAATCTTTGGACCAAAAGTTTTCGGAAATATCGAGACCTGTTCGACCTCCGCCACCCAAATGCGGAAATTTGAAACCCATGCAATCGCCTGTGTCGAATGCCACAGCTGCTAAATTGTCGTCGAATTTATACGAAAATATTGGTACGTTTACTTTTGAATATTTTTCATTCTCGTCAATTCAGCGTGTTACTTTCGATTGACGAAGAATGCGTATGTTTCTTCATAGGCCAGTCACGAAGTGGCATTGCTCCGGCCAAACCGCAAAGAGCGTCCAGTATACGGGAGCGTACACGTCAGATAACATCCGTTACAAGTGTCGAAGAGAGTTTCGTATGTGAAAATATTGTTTATCGATTTTGTTTGCTGAAATTTGTAACAATCTGTGACATTTGATATTTTATGTCGGCAGGCGTCGTTAATATCGGATAACGAAGCTGTACCTGAGTGCGACCAAAATTTACACCAGCTTTCAGACTCGTCCGAATCACCACCGGTTTCGTCTATGACCTATTGTGGTAGTGAAACCGAATCCGATATTTACGATTCGGCTAATGTAAGACATACATTATTGTATGACCTTCCTGTATTATAGCTGTAGGTACCTATTGTCATTCGGTCATCAATGGTTTCAGCAAAAAAAATAGTAAAAAAATAATTTTCTGCTTCGCGATCTATTTGCACTTTCAAATCATCTGTCCCACCAAACTCCTCAAGCATGTGTTCAATTTTTTCGAGATTAAATTTTTAGCTTTGTATCAAAGATGTGCGTGGTATAGTGGTGAAGTGCTCGACGGTACCATCGAAAAGTTGAAGTAATTTTGAGACTAACTGTCATCCCATTCCCCCCAAAATGGTGCAGGTGATTCAGTATGGGATTGAAAAATTTCACAAAATACCGACTACCTCCACCTCGCTTTAAAATCGATATATAGAGCGACCGGAAATTGAACAGCATTTTTGGAGTCGAAAAGACAAAAAAGTTCCTTCTAGAAAATACTAAGAAATGCTTCCTTTTCTAGTTTTAGCCCTCAAAAATAGTGGAGAAATAAATTAAAAATCTGATTTAATTCTCCCAAAATTTGACAGAAATGAACGAAATTCGGTATAGAGGAGTAAGTTTTATTATGTTATTTATTTTCAATCAGTACATTTTAAATTCTTACTCAGATTTTGAGAGAAAGAGAAGAGGTTGCCTCTGTTGTATCGAAAAACAAATTCTACCATTTTATACTGTAGGAGAAAATACACGAAAAAGAGATAATTTGTTTTTCTGTGAAAATTCAATAGTTGTCGGGAGGAGTAGGGTTAAAAATTAAAATTCAGTTAAAATTGTTCCGTAAAGTTGTGTTTGGTATTACATAATGGGTAACCGGGTGGGTGTGTAGTTGAGTGCACCAAAATATGAAATGTTATCAAACTGTATTGCGCAATTTTAACTGAATTTTAATTTTCAACCCAGTTTTTCTCTAAAAGTATCGATTTTTTGCAGAAGGGGAGAGTATACCTTTTTTTGTGTATTCTTTCTTCTCCAGTAGGAACTTTTTTTTTGATACAACAAAGGATTAAAAAGATACGGCTATTTAAAAAGCAGCCATCTCTTCTCCCTGCCCCCAATTATGGATAAAACTTCCATAGATTAATGAAAATAAATAACTTAAGTACTTAACTCCCCCTTTGCAAAGTTACATTCATTTTTGTAAATTTTTGAGGAAGTTGCATGAGATGTTTGTTTTTTCGATCTCAAAAATTGATCCTTCTGCTGTATATATACATCTATATCCTCCAGACGCTGGGTAAAATGGTAAAATAAGTAACCGTAGGGTAATAATAAAAATAATAATAATAATAAAAAAAAAAACATTTTTCCACAGTGTTCAAAAGTTTTTAAAATTATCATGACTACTCTTTCTATCAAATTTGTTTTTTCGTTCAGTTTTATTCTTTGAAACTTTTTTTTTATTTTTTTAACTATTTAAAATTTTTAGATCTTGATATTATAGATTCGTGCACATCTTTTTGATCGAAAGGTTGAAAATTCAAAATCAGTCCCACAATCAGTTATAGGTACCTGAAAGGACACTACTTTCGATTTGGAATCCTTTTAGTTCTTTAACATTTGAAATTGAAAAAATTCATATTAAGAGATCCGTGATCCTCAAAAAGCGTACTACTGTTCGCATTTCTCCTTGCGTGGTGTATCTAATAAATGAATAATAAAAACCTACCTATATTTCCTGTATATTAGCTTTTTGTGATATTTCGTTTTTCATTCACCTTGTTCTTCTCGTTGTTCTTCGTAATATGTGGTTGAAGAACGCCCTCCAAAATAATATTGTTTTTAAAATTTTCTGAGAACTTATAGTCAAGTATAATGTGATGATGATACGATATATATATCATTTTCGGAGAAACTTAGTTTACCTACCTGTTTATTTTTTTTTTTACCTGTAGTTTTTACTATTTTAGCTTCTATATATCTTTTACGACTGATAGAAAGTGATTTCAATTCACAAATTAGACAGTTTTGTCTTTGTAGAGAATAATAATATATCTATCAACATATTAACCCGATGCTCTTTTGAAGAAATTTTTTTCAAAAATTTCTGCTCAGTTTCTGTTGTCTTTGGTACTTTTTTTGCTTTTTTTGAGCATGTCCATTATTGGTTTTTTGTTCTTACAGAGATTAAAGGATAATTCTGAACGCAAAGGCAAAGGTGTTATGCACAATAGTTTGGAAGATAATTATGGAGCTGTAGTAGTTGCAAATCACGAAGCTTTGTCTCGGTTATCCGAGCGGGTAAGTGCTAGAATTTTTGATATCTACCTATTTCTGTACGATCTTGTGACTCTTTGGTGGTCTCAGGTTAACCAGGCTACTCGTGTTCCCACCTCGTTCAAAGTATTACAGACTACGCTGCACATACGATTCGAACATTTAACTATCAACGAGGATAGCAGGATTGTGGTGGCCGACTGGAATTTTTTCAACGCCTTATGGAACAACCATAAAGTAGTGATTAGTATATCTGCTAGGAATTTCGGCTCAATGCGGTCATTACCTTCAAGTATCACCCTATATCCATTGGTGAAGTTTAATGATATAGTACCGAGCAGAATTCTGAATAGTGGTGTATCCGAAGGCGTCGAAACGAATGGTAATTATAATATGTATTTTTACCTCTATGGCACCTCTTGAGAATACACTCACCATATTTTATACGTGTGAATGGTACTCGTAATCTATATTTTATTCGTTAATGATGATTGTGAAGTTTTCATTAATAAAATGAAGCAATTAGCTGAAAGTCTGTAATAAATGATGTTGTGTAGTCGTATTCAAGTGTTACTGTATTCACATAGCTGTATAATTTCATTGTCTATTATCCATTAAATCGAGGCCGTTCTTCTGAATGAAACGTCCGGGACGCAAGAGGTTTCACAAATGTGACTGCTACAAATCTTTCGAATTGCTCAAAAATTCCACCCATCAGAATGAATATAGTTACAAAATTCGGTATTTTTCGATTTTTGCTAATGAAACATTGGTTAAACATTTGTCACATTGATTGATGACTCTAACATTGTAACATTATTGCAATGTTAGTTACCAGGAAGAAGTCGCGAAGTTTCAGAAATATTTCAAAAATATTTCCGTTGAAGGTATTTCTGCTGACATTATTGTCACATTAGAACTTGAATTTTACAATGTTTCTTCAATGAAAGGTGGAAGCAATGAATAGGGATTCTTTGAGAGGGGGGTGTCTCACCTCTCTGGCTCGATCTTAGTTGGAAAAATTATGATGTAGTCCGCAAAATCGTGTAACTGATGACTTTTTTTCTTGTTAATTTATAAATTTTTCATAAGTTGGAAATTTTCTTAAAGAAAAGTTGGCTAAATTGAGAATTTTACCCCTCTGAATTATTTCTAATAAAGACTAGCGATGAAATTGTGAAGTACACAAATTGTATTGAGAGTAAGCCTGCGGCGCCTACATTTCATTCAGAGAGGAAATGAATTAAATCTTTTTGCGTATTTTGTCTCAGGTAAATTACAAATTCCTTGCTTTTAGGAGGCTCTTCGGAATGAAACAAAATTCTGGGGAATCATTATTGAAAATTTATTGAAAAATGTCACAAATGTTTTATGTCAAATAAATTCAGGTATATTTCACAGATATTTCTGCAAGCATTTTCGAATTACGCGAATATTGCAACATTAGCTATGAAATGTTTCAGTGGAAGAAGTTGTCTTATTCGCTAATTTGAAAAATACGTCTAAAATGAAACTTTAAGAAGTTAATTCTGATTTCTTTGTATCATATAAGTGTAACAAATGTAATACTTGTGTAATATTTGTATATCTTTTCCAATTTTGATTCATTTTATTTGAGGGAAAGGCTTTATTATTATTTACTTGCATTCTTTGAAATTTTTTTTTCCGAATTATCCACTGTTTGACCTATGGCAATGAAACTTTGGGTAATGTAAGAAGCATTCGTGGGTTACACATTGGTGTTGAAATTTTTGAAATTCATCCATTAATTTCGGAGGAAGGGGTTTTTAAAGTGTGGCGAACCCTCCATGTTGTCATCGCGATAGCTCCCATAAATTAAAAGATTTTAACTTGGAATTTTTATGGTTGTTGGAGACTATTAGGGACTGATTTGATACGTATTGAATTTGAGCGAAATCGGTCAACTGGTTTTCGAATGGCAACCATTACAAAATTTGACACTTTCGGAAAATACATTTACCACGATTGATGCTTAGGGCTGTTTAGAATGTGATGTTCCTCATATTTGAATGACTTAGACGTTATGAAAAAAAGACAAGATGGCTTTATTTTTTATTGTCTATTAATGAAAAATTCATTATTCAAGGTTCGTGTTATGAAATATTTTTTGTTAAAAATTTTATTGTGAAAAATCTTGATATTTTTTCCAACATTTTGTTTTTTCGGTTCGTAATTTAACATCTCTTGTTTTTTTTTGTTTATTTTAACGTTTAACTTCGTTTGAGTCATATAATTCCAATAATTATCAGTTGATTCTATTTTATTCTTTATGATTGAATTAAAATGCTGAAGTGTGAAAGAGAAATTCATCAATCGCTTTTCCTCAATAAGAAAAAAAAAGGTTTTTTTTTTTTTTTTTTTTTTTTTATTTAAGATTTTGGATTTTTTCTTCTTAACCTGAATTGTACATGCCGGTTTTATTGTCAGCGTGTGTCTTTGCTTTCTACGATTATTTAAGTTAATGTTAAAATTCAAGTCTATTTATTATTGCTGGAATTAGTTGTTAACGGTACCTTATTTTCATTTGTTTCAGCTTATATAACGATTTGGAATGAAGAATGCGTCGATACAATTGATTCTTATTGTTCAAATTTGAACACCAATTCAGATAACGAGTGTGGTTTATTATTGACGCAATTAACGAACGTGTTAATGCATCTACAAAATTGTGCTGTTAATGATATATCATTGGACGAAATACTTATTTGCAAAAGAGAAACGCTAGTCGAACCAAAACTACTTTTACTGCCTTTCAACGTCGATTATGTATCCTCTTCCATGAAGGTGAATTTCTTTCATTTTTATGTACATAAATAACTTTTTATCGAATTTTTTTGACTTTGTTGCATTTGTACAAAACTAAATTGCCTAAATCATGGCAGCTTCCTGTTATTGTAGGTATTTTCCAAAGAAATTTGTTTTTGTGCTTGTAATTTTTTTTCTCGTGGTTTTTTAATCTTTTGTGTCTCTTCTCTTATAGAATCCGAAAATTCTAGGCGAATTTATTGTCAAAAGAAATAAATTTACGTCCTCGTAATACTGATATTTTTGAATTCATGAACCTGTTTGGGTGAAAAATTTTAGAAAAGCCGATTCAAATAAATTGATACTGACAACTGAATGTAGTTAGGAAAATTAAAATAACTGAGATCAAGAATAATAAATGACTGGAAGTTGCTTGAAATCATTCATGATGTTTTATTACGCTTCTCCGTTTCTTTATTTCACCTCAAAAATAAAATTATTTTCAATGATGCACGGTGAAAACTTATGTCAACTTGGACGTGTTTGAATTCACATTCTGAAATGTATTCCCTAAACATTTGCTCGTAATAATTAATTGAAATATATTTTTTTTTAGGACACTAATAAAAATAGAATGGCGTTGTGTAAATGTGTCCTTACCATGGTGGATAGATTGCTACCCGAACAGTCGCTCACTCGAGTCATTAAGCGTATTTTAGAGGGTGAACAATTAAATACTCTGTCGCAGATTAAAGCTGTGGTTGAATACTGGCTGTGGGGACCATGTGGAACCGCTATAACTGGAGATCGAACCACGTCTTTGCAGAGGTTTATAATTTTTCTGTCTTTTTAATCATTTTTGATCTACTAATTTTATCGAATAAACCGTACAAGGTGTTTCTGTCCCGTATTGAAGTATTTAAACCAGGAAGATTGCGACACATGCTGACTTCGATCGTACTTGTTTGTTTACTCTCCAAACTGAAGGGACTGAGATACAGCTTTAATTTGTTTTTGAGGGGGTATTGTCACAAATATCTGGTTAAATTGTTTCTGAAAAAATATGAAAATCTAACTTTTTGTAAATAGGTAATTGAAACGAATGGGTACAAATTTTGCGAAAAACTTTTCCCCTGTTAATGTTATACAAGATTGAATTTTTTGTTATAGGAATTCTGTAATTTTTTATCGATTTTTCATTGTAAAACAAAAATAAACAGTGTTAGAGAAAAAGTATTCATATAAAAAGTGGTCATCATTCAATATCTAAGAAAGAGATTTTATTAAATTTCTTGTTAGAATTATTCATGTTTGCAAAAGGAAGAAACAAGATTTGTACTAGCTGCCTTTACCTTTCACTTTTTATCCCTGTTGTGAAAATTAAATAAAAATGTGTACCACACTGAAAACGAAGAAGACGCGAGAAATGATTAATATCTTACAAGGTTGAAAACTGGGTTCATCTTTCCAGTTTATTTGTTTCTTATAATGTTTTAAAAAGTATATTCATAGCTACGCTATATATAATCTAGATACCTAACTTTCCTGTTTTCAGCCACCGTTGCTTCCCCTTACTGCACCGCACCAAAGTAAACAAAGCTGTTGGTACTTTACCGATACAAGTGTATCCATTTATCACATTTATATTCACTCGATCTAATGTTTAAATATATTATACCTCATTCAAAATTGCAATAAAATTCATTTGTTTGCCCTGTAACAATAATTTTTGGTATCCTGGTTTTAATCTTGAAGACTGAAAGAACATCCACACCAAATATGACAGAACACGTATTAATAAACATACATATTTTATTTAAAAATAGCCTTTTCTACTTAAAAAATGCATTGTACACAATTTTTTTGCCAACCAGCTAGGGGATCAACGCAACATCTCAACACTCCATTAGGGTGAATGCTCAACATAGTGAAAGTGCCAAGTTGGATATCTATGTTATATATAGTGTAGATATCTGTGAGTATACTATTGCCGAATGACAAATTTTTAAACATTTTAAATACCCATAGCGCCATGTATATGTGGATAATTTTTAACCCCTTGTGACACATACGGTTGGAATCAGCAGTACACAGTGTTATTTTAAATTCGCAAAAATTAAGTGTTACTATTTGCTAGAAAATGAAATGGAAATTTTTTTAGTGTAATTTCTAACATTCTCATAATTTTTTATTGTTGAAAATTGAAAAATAATCTCAAGCATTTAAAGGTTAGAATAATCTTTGAATTATTATGTAAGTATTCGCAAGTTTTTGAAAATTTTACGAGAAAAGTTGAAAACACTTTCTGCATGAGAAATTTTTTTTTCTGGAAATGTATTTTCTTATGATATGTATCTCAGCGTCTTTCAATATGGAGAGTAAGCGAATATAATTATGAACCTAATCAAAGTCAGTATGTTCTGCTTCCTTCGTGGTTTCATTTCGCTCTTAATGCATATTTTGCCAAAACACAAAAACAGTGTATAATATATTAGAATATCTTCTAACAATCCATGTGCTTTGCCGGAAAAGTTGGTGCTGTGTAGAAAACTTTGTAGTTTATGCGTTATTGCTGCAGCAAACTTTTGAAAACTTAAATATATATTTGTTTGTAAATGGGAATTAGTACAAATTTGTTGGAAATTTATAATATTTTTGTGTTTTCTTAAAACTTGATATTTTTCGGTTTAATTTTTTGAAAATTCATTAACGCATATTTTGAAAAAAGTAAGGGAATATTTTCGCAAATTTCAGGATAATGAATGCGTTTTTTGTGAAAATAAACGCATATTTTTTATAGCGCTATAGTGATCAGTCAATCAATCGTATGCATCTGTTTCAGATGGCTCGACTTGGAGCGCGCTACCTGTCTTCACAAAATGATTTGCAAGTCACCCAGCGAGATTAGTCTGTACGAAACGTGTCATATGATGTTCCTCGTTCGAACCAACGCCAAAACCCTTACCGAAGCTTCGTTTATATTCGAAAGGCAATCGTGATCAATTATAATAACTTAATTATATTAGTTGTAGGCATGTTTTTTTTTCTTTTTTTTTTTTTTTTTTTTACTTCGTGTAATCTTGTAATAATTTGTCTGTCGTATGATTGTAACTTTTTCAAACAATTTTTTACGTTCTTTTTCGTTATTATTAATTTTTTGCCATATATTCGTTTGTGTATTCGTAGCTCATTTCAACAAATTTTAGCCTACGTCTTTTTTTGTCTTTTTATTACATTTTTATTACTTCTGTTTTCGAATAAATCGATCTTTTTAATTGACGTTCCCGTTATTTAGCATTTCGTGCACTTCTACACGAACGCTAACGTCGACCATACGTCCCGTGTTAACAGTTTCATGTGGCTCGCGACCGATTTCCACGCAATTTCGTAAATGTGCGCCGGTCGTTCAATGCCAAATTTCCGGGCCCCCTATACAGAGTCATCGACAATGTATTGCGCAAGAGGTAAACGAAAGTGGGCGAGTAAATCGCGCATTGGCGCCTACATTCGCGGCGAAATCAAGCTGGAGGACATGATGCATCCGAGTAAAATAGTCAAGCCGAAGGAGCGCCACAATCGACGATCGTACACGATTTACGCCGAGTTTGATGCGAACTGTTCGACGCTGCTCAGCGGCGACAAGATCGTCGTTCGTAAAGACGTCGAATCGAAAATACGTCCGTACATCGAAGGTCTGAAGACGGTGAAGGACTTGATGCATCCTTCGAAACTGACCGACCGCGTGAACATCAGCTCTCAAGCATTACCCGCCTTTTTGGAGCTGGTGAAAAGTCGCAACTTTGGGCTGCGCAACGCCATAATGTATGACGCTGCGGGCGGTGCGCCGCAAGCGATGGACTCATCGGACGAACTGTCGTCGGGTGCCGCGCAACGGACCAACTTTGAAAATTTGTTGACCATTCTTGAGGGCAACGCCGGTAACGGTTCGGCGGATGCTGTGATTAGCATTCGAGATGGAGCGAATCAACGCTACGTAACCGTGGTGGTCAGCGATCACCCCCGCAGCGAAGAGCAGCCGTATGCAGATGATGGCGAGAATAGTCGAGTACTGAGCTGGGTAGCGAAATCTGGTCGTCAAGGTGGTGATGAGGAAATTCATTTGGTCGACGACGACCTCGTCGACGTTGATGCGAACGTTGTTACCGTCGTCGATGGCGAGTACTTCGCTTATCTGGCCAAATCATTACGTCCCATCCGAGGCGACGATGGCGCTTCGTCGGCCGCCGCCAGCGAACCGAGCCCAAACGAACGCAACTGCGTACACGACGATTCGTCTACTCTTCCAGTAGCCGTTTTCGACGACAGCATTTTTCGTCATAAAAACGCGTACGTCGTCCGTTCGCCGCGACGTCGACAACGGTTGGTAACGACTGACGCGTGCCACCGAAACCGTCGCGCCCAAAACACGTCGAACGAGCGGCTGGCCCGTGATCCGCTCGTCACCGAATTGTACCAAAAAATTCGAACGTTGCTCGAGGAACGTGTCGAGTCCCTCGCCCGCAGCCAACGACAATTCGACAAAATGGAGACGTTACAAAGGGAAAATCATCATCTTCGAGCCGTAATGACGAAAATTGGTGAAAAATTGAATGACATCGAAGGCAACGTCGACTCGTTCAGCGCACGTCGACTGAATGGTGACACTGTAGGACCGGAGTCGTCGTTGTACCAACAGAAGCTGCGGACGCAGAATCAGCATCTGCTGAAGACAATCGCCGCCATGAATACGTATTTGCTTAATTTCGAAAGTGAGAGCGCCGAAAGTGGGGAATGTATCAGGCAACGAGATGCGACCGTGGCCAGTATGGAGAGGTACAAAAATCTGTATGAAAAAGAGGTGAAAAATTTTAAACGTCATAAGCGAAAATGCGAAGCCCATCATCGAGACCTTATTCAGCGCTGCAATCAGCTGCACCAGCGAATACAAGAATTGGATACTCAAAATTTAGAAATGGCGGCCAAACTGAGTTACGTTCCAGTAAAACTACAGTTGGCCTGTCGGCAGTACCAAGATATTATTAAAAAGTTGAACGACGATTTGAATTGTCTACGTAGTCTAGAACGTAAGAGTAAGTCAACGTTCATCATGCACGATAAATCGTATCCTAAGAATTTTACGTGGCATTAGCCGGTTTAATAAAGAAAAAAAAAAAAGTGCGTGAAAAAAGGATCTGTGCAGATACTCGTATGTATACCTATAACCTATGCACGTTTCGTTGGGCATAATCGCTGAAGAATTGCAGTTAAGTACTTACGTGAATTACTGAAGAACACAGTGAATGAGTTAAATGCAGAATGCCCATGGTGCAACTAGGAATTTTCTATTCGAGGAAATAGCCAGGTGTCATTTTCACTTGGTGGATTATGGGGGAGGGATATTTAAGTAACGTGGCGCGGAGCGAAAGAAAAAATTATATGGACAGTTTTTATTAGTATTTACAAGGTTTTTGCGTATTTTTCGAAACTTTCAGTTTTCTTGGCAGAATTTGGGAGGGTATATTCCACTTGTCTCCTCTACATCCAGCTACACCGTGGCGGCTGCGAAACAAAATATATTTTTATTGTTTTAGCGTAAATTTTAACTGTTAATGTTTTCGCCCGTGGTAATTACCCCTTGTTCCCCCCTGTAGTTGACCCTCTGTATGTAGGTGTCCGGGAATCAACGGCCAATTGCCCACCCTAGGTGGTACATCCCTGTTCATATACGTACGTGATAAAACAAATAGCAAAATACCTACGTGAAAGGGATACTCTACATATTCAGCCTATATGTATACGAAGTTGCATGGCAGTTTTTAGTAGGAGTAATTTCAAATCGCTATGAATCGACTGCCAAACTTAGTTCTAGGTAGTACCCAATGAGTAAAAAATTTTAATTTTACACAAATATGTCGCCTATTTTTCGTATTAAAAGAGCTTTAAAAGTTTTGAAATTCAATAATTTTTGCAGAAAAAGCAGAAGTCGCTGCGTAATTTTATTTTATGGAGTAGTTACTTAACAAGTTGCCCTTTGACTATATAGATTGTGCCCGTTTCTCTTCATATCCCGTAAAGGTATGATAGAACTCATTCAGACAAGAAACAAAGTTCTCTTTACTTATGCTCTCGCTGCAGAAAAAGATGGAAACCAAAATTAAAAAAAAAAATATATATAAAAAAGTAGCTCCTCTAAGAGTTCTGCTTATTCACCTTGATCGAGTCAAAATTGCGTTAAATCGTCTGAACGGAAAAATATGTGAGTAAAACAAGTTGAATAGCGCACATACTTTGTTTCTCTCGTTTCAAACGTTTGAATGCTGTAATATTGACTCCAGGTGGATAAGGTGGACTACAAAACTTTTTTTTTCTTTTTTCACTGGCATATAACTCGGCCAATTTTGAAGAGAGTATACGTGAAGCGAACTTTTTTTTGTCTGAACGAGTTTTATCGTACCTTATAGCGGGGCAGAAGAGAAACTCGGACACCCTGTATAGTCAAAGAAGTTAACAAATACCGAAGTTTTACAACTGATTCCCAGGACACACTATAAAGAGGCCCCTTTCAGGGTGTAATATCTCTAATGATTATTCCGACGGTTCCAAAACGTTTTTACTCGTGAACTCACTTGGGCAGAGGCCAGGACTTTGTGAACATCCAGTACATTCACATAGAAAGAAAATTCTTACACGAATAAATAAAATTGTCTATCCAGTTGCTGGTCACAGGCTCCCCGAAGGGCAGAGGGACCGTGGAACGCTGGTTGGGAATCACTGCCATATTCCATTTAATTGATTTAAACCTTTTCAATGAAAGAGGTCCATAAATTTTTACACATTTTCTCTTTTTTGTTTGAAATAGTATGAGAAACTGAAAATGTAGTACTTTTTCATAGGATTAGATCTACTCTGTTCGTTATGGCTGAAAAGTACTGTAAATTTACTGAAGTTCTGAGTTGCCGATCCAGTTGTTCTTTTAAGGTCACGAGTTCAGATCAATCTTGAAATTTTAAAACAGCCAGTTATCAGAAAATGATAATATACATATAGCTCTGAACTTTTTCCATTGGTCCCAATTCTTTTTTTGTTCGCTTCGAGAAGAATGCCATAACTTGTTAATGAATTAGCTTTTCGGGCTTGAAACTATTTCTTGCAAATTTTTTTTCAAAATTTGTAGTAAAAAATATAAAATTGTAATTTCTATGAGGCTCTGATAGTTTTACTTGGGTATGCTGGCCTGCCATCTGTAAGCTTCGTTTTTTACCGTACCTAGAAATCATGACATGCCAAAGGAGTTCATTTTAGCTAGAAAAGCGAATCTATGAAATTTGAAAAAGAAAGACTAAAAGTGGCCAACCAGGATAGGTGTTCTTGAAATTCATATGACACATAATTTGTTATATACTGTGCTACGAAAATTTTGCAGAATTCTGGTTGCTCTTCTAGTTCATCGATTTACCTCAAATTTGACAAACTCAATCAACTTGCCAAACAAAACATTTCTGCCAAATTTTAAGAAAATCGATCTATATCCATCTATTTATCTATCTATCTTTATCTATGTATATTTTCTTGTTATCACGGTATAGGTCGCAATTTCTATCAAATACTTAGTTACGAAATTTCGTACGAACATTTGTATTAGGCCAAGGATCAGACCTATTGATTTTGGTGCGGATCGGCTGGATGGTTTTTTTGGTACTACTATTTTTGTTTTTGTTTTGGCTATAAAATGTTTAATTTTTCATCAATAGCCACGAAATTCGGAAAAAATATTCACCATAGTTTATTGTAGAATGGTAATAATTTTGACGTGAATCGGCCGGATGGTACTTTCGGTACCGCTATTGTCTTTATATTGGTCACAAAATGCGCAATTTTGAAAAAATATGTACGAAATTTAAAATAAATATTTATTATATTTTACTGAAGCATACTGCTAATTTTGGTGTGGATAGACCTGTCGGCACTTTCGGTATCGCTATTTTTGTTTTTATATAGGTCATAAAATGGAATTTCGGAACCATATGTACGAAATTTGAAATAAATATTCAATATATTTATTGAAGCATGCTACCAATTTTAGTGTAGATCGACCGAACGGTCCTTCCGGTAAAGCTTTTTTTCTAATTTGCATGAATTTTGCTTTTTACAAAAATTAACTACATGCTCATGTTTTCTGTTTTTTTATTTCATAACTTTTTTATATTTCATTGGTTTTATTTTAAATTATATTATGATGATACATCATACCTTATCATCTTGATTTATTTTTCATTTTTTCAAGAAAAAATGCTTTTAAATTTTACATTGTCCAATATTTTGTCAGCAGCTAACACATCTCATACAATCATAACATACCATTGAGGCGTATAAACTTACAGACCATTAATGTGACCATCAAAATTCATAATTCTTTCTCTCGAAAACCTACTTTTTCTCGAGAGGCTTGCTGCGCTGGAGTTTTTGTATATTTATCTGCGTTTTTTGCAACATTCACATTTTAATTTTGAAAAAAACTGCTCTTCTCCCGCTTCACGATTTCTCAACTTTTATTTAGGCTACAAAGCTGGGATTTGTGCTATTGAAAAGAGAAAAAAATTTGCTCGAGTTCACTAAAAAAAATTAATTTTTTTATCGCCATTAATTTTTTACAAATTGGCCATAAAAAAACTGCAAATTAATGAGAAATTTGCCGTTTTCTAATTTGTCATTTATTTTAAAAACTAATGATGGCAGAAAAATATTTTTAGCAACGACACCCCCCAATTTTAACTACAAATTTATTTCCATCATCATATTTTATCTAAAATGAATTTTAATCACGAGATAACGGCGAAAGAAAATACAATAACAAATTATTATATATAGGTACCTATATATATATATATATATATATGTATACAAAGTGATTTCTCCATAATATTTCACCACCATCAGACCATTGAATGTACACACATATATATATGATTTTGGTCATCTAGGATTTGTAACTGGAGCGGGTGGAGAGGGGGCGGGGCGTAGACCCCTCTTCCAAAGCTAGTAATGCTATAAATATTTTAAAAACACTCATTCTTAAATGAAACACGTATAATCTTACATTATATCAAAAAAATTAGGATTCCCTCTAACAGTCGTTAGAAAAATATTATATTAGAGACAAATTTGAAAGGTTGTAGGGTAATAATCAATTGAAAAATCCTTCAATGAAAGCTCAGAGAGCATTTAGAAAGTTTAAAAGTTCTACAGAAAAAACAAGAAATTTGCCCACGTCTAATATTTGATTCTGTGCTGCATGCCCACGTCCGATCGGCGTGTTTATTTTTGGTGATTTCTGGAGATTACTAGAAAAATATTTAAATGATGATTTACCACTGGTAACATTAACTCAGTACTACAGTCGTAGTAATGTTGTTGCATGTTGTTGCGAATTATTTGCAGCAGGTGCATCTTGTTTACTCTAACTTTTATAAAAAATTACGTATCCTCAAATATTGCATTAATATTATTCAGCTCTGAAAATCCTGCATTTCGATAGCCACATTGATTTAGGGAACATTTTGACGTATTTTACATTTTAGTGATGCTTATATTTTTGACATATTTAGAGGTGGATAAAGGAATATCTTACGTGCGCATTTTGAACTTTTAATTTTGGGACACAAAAAAGATTTGTTCTAATATTAGGGAAAGTACGTTTCGATTTTCGGTAGCGAAAAAGTTCATGCAGTAAGTGACAAAAAGGTTTGAAATTTTTTTTTGGGGTGTAGGCACAAAAAAATTTGAGGACTTAGTTGCATCTGTACAGAACCCTGTCGCGTTCTTATTACTGAAACGTCTAACCGGTAAAAAAAATATATATTTTTGACGGAAATCAGAATTATTTAACACCTGCAATGACGTTGATGAGTCATGTTGAGTCGTTCTAAAATTATCTAGCAAGTTAGGTTTCAAGAGATTTTGTATTCATAATGAAGGACATCAGAATCGCGCCCATATAAAGAATTGATAGTTTTCATCAATGTATGAATAACGTATCGGTGGGTGCAAATTTTTTTTTTTTTTGAGGGGGAGCAAACTTTTTTGTTATTTAAGAATGAATTTTAAATTTTTTCGTCGCATAGTACCTATGTGAAGGAAAATGTAAAATTGTTTTTTGAGATTTAGGGGGAGATTATAAACTCCACTTTTCTCCCTCTTGGCTACGCCTATGGATAGACATTATTATAAGTTAATACATTTCTTGAAGAAACTGGCGACCATATTTTTCCCTTTTGAAGAATTGCTATTCTAGTGCGTTAGCAGTCAATTCTCATTTTTCTTAGATACCATACCTACCTATACTAAGGCATCCAAAATCAAACAACTCTTAATATCCAACCTTCATGTATGTCGGTATTTAAATGCTAATGACGTCATAATATCTTAATTATAAAACACTATACAGCCAAAAACACTAATATTCGATTTGTCTCAAAATCACCTCCTATTTCAAGAACTTTTATTTTTTGACTTGAAATACCCCATGGCTGAATTCTTCTTAAGTCGATTGTGTCTTGAATATGATGAACCATAGCTCACTTCGTCTTCAAAGTAAATTGGCTAGTTAGTCTGCATTGTTTGAAGGAACCATAAGTGAATGAATTGTCGAAAGAAGAACTTAACAAAGTTTTGATCTATAGGAGGATCGAAACTTTTAAGAATGAACAGAAGAAATATTTTACAAATGAATTATGAATGAAAGAAAAATGACATTAGCAAAGCGGATAAATTAAGCATAAGCAAAAATCAAATAAAAACTATTGTAGATAATTAAACAGGAGAAACTATTATAATATCTATTGTCTTCACCTATGAAATTGTCTTCATGAAAATTGATTTGTTTAATGTGTAGAAACCTTTTGTAAAACTTTAGATCTCTCATTTTTTGTTAAAATTGAAACTGAGAATTAAGTGAGGTGAAATAATACAATCTAATACAGATGAGGATGGACCAAAACCAAGTACACACTATATGCAAAGGAAGGCGCTAAATTGCCTTTAATGACAGAGCAACTGCAGTCATCTAAACAGAGTTTTTCAAAAGTTTTGTCAGAAACACACCAAATTTCCCTCTTAAATAATGACAAGAATTCCATTTGATCGTATTGTCGACTGTTTCTTACCCCCAGGTATTTTACAAAGATTGCCTTGAAGTGTGATATAATTGACTATATAAAGAAACTTTAATCGGTACTACTAAAACCTTCATAGTATAAAGAATAATTCCTAACAATCTTTTGGCTCCAACCAAGTCTATCCTAAAGTTCTACTATTACTCCTTCGTATCTGCATTAAGTAGAAAAGGTTTGGAAAGTCTACATCCACAGATGGAATGCTAATAGCATTTAAATGTGCCTATGCGAGGACTTTAGTGTACGACTCATGACTTGAACCTGCTACTGTTCACCTACTTGGAGAAGGACTACTTGAGAAAAATGAACCTAGTGTCGGGTATTGCTAACTCAAGAATGTTTTAATATTAGGTCTTGTTTTTTCTTGTAGTGTCTTTCTGTTGATTAAGTTTCCCTTACTTATTGTCCACATAATGGTCATCACAAGCTAAAGCAGATAAGAAAGCATAATATAGCAAATACAATGAAATAAAATAAATGAGATGAAGCAACTAGATACTGGGGTTTGTACCATGTATTGAATTCTACATTTGGCCATATTGCATTTGAATTATCTGTGGTCATAGTGAAATTCTGCTGTTTATACAAGATGTTGTCTTATATATTATGGATCTGTAATTGAAGTCTGATAAACAGTTAGTAGAATTGTCTGAAAAAGAATTTCATTTAATTATTGTCTTCATCTGCTTTTATCTACATATTTCATTTATTTCGGACATTGTATTGTCTTAACTTGAGCTTTCTGTCTGCAAGATGTCATCATATTATGTCGTCATCAGAAGTTAAAAATATTTCTATTCTAACATCGAAAAAATCTCGGATTTCTCACTACATTAAAATAATTTTACTTTTCTATGTCACAGAAATGAATATAACAAATGATAACCGCGATTTGAAGTTTGCATTATTGTTCTTCTTGTGGAGCCCGGCATAAAATTAAGTCCATAAATTATTTCACTTCAAGAATTTGAACA
The DNA here is from genome assembly GCA_011428145.1 of Ericerus pela. Taxonomy (NCBI): domain Eukaryota; kingdom Metazoa; phylum Arthropoda; class Insecta; order Hemiptera; family Coccidae; genus Ericerus; species Ericerus pela. The sequence goes on along the minus strand of WOFM01000406.1, from coordinate 4,888,787 downwards.
TGTGTTATTTTGTGCAGCAAAACGCATACCATACAATGTAAATATTACCTACATATAGTATGTATTTGAGCACAATGAAAAAACATTTTTTGTGTTACCCCAGAACTAAAATGATGTTGTAATATGAACAATTCACTAAACGTTTGTGAAAATAGTAAATGAAAAAAAAATTATTGAAACAATTTAAAATTCTTATATAAGTACTGATGAAATTTTATGAAACCTACCTAAAAATAGCGATATTAAAATGCCTAGCGTAAATTGTTTTTACATTTTGTTATATTTTTTAATTCAGATTTTATGTCAAATCGGTAATTTTTTTCTTATTATTGAAAATTTAATTTTTTTTGTCAATCATTTGCAGTATACGTTACTACAATTTTTTTTTTTTTCAGTCGAAGCAGAAATAGAAGTTGTTCCCACCTACCCTCGTTCGGGTTAGTTTCGTTTTAGCAGTTTTTCAACAAAAAAAAACTAAGTACCGTTTTTGGTTTTTTAATTTTTTTTAATAAACTTCGATAAATTTTTGGATGATTGTAAGCAAACTTTAAAAATATGCTTACCATTAGCCGAGGGTATGTTTCAACATGATATGCAATGATGCATAAGGCATAGATTTCTCCGTTTTGGAAAAAAAATTTATAGCTGCACAATCAGCAAAAAAAATTGGTATTTTTTGTGGTGTTTCACTGTAATTATGGTTTTTTTACAGGCCTTAAAAATGAAAAGTGCATCGGCTTCCAAATTTTTGAGCATACCCCTGTCGTTATCTGTCGTTTAATCTTGTAAAAAATTACAATTCTGTCGCTAATTTATTTATTTATTTTGGTTTTTAATTTTTTTTGGCAACATAATATAAAAATTTAATTTTATGTATTATTATCAAATTTATGTTTCGTTTTTATTGATGTAGTTATAAGCGATTTGACAATTTCTGACGCATTAGATCTACCACTGGATGTTGACCCTATCATTCTGAGTAGGTACCTGCACAAAAATTAGAATTTCATTAAACATTTTAATCGGTTGTATATGAATAATTATTAACGTACCTATTTTTTATTTTTTTGTTTTTGACTTTGCTGCAGCTAGTGTCGCATATTTTGATTTGGGTGAAGAATTACGACCTGCAATTAAAGAACTTTATACGTGGTGTAAGTTTAAAATTTCAAGAAACTTTTCTAAAATTCGATCATTAAGTATTGTTTTGTGACATATTGTTTTTTGTTTTTGTGTTTTCACTTTTTTATTTTTTATTTTCATCGTCAGGTCGTGCATCGAATTTGAATAAAACTAATTTCACTTTACTCCAAATGAGTTTATTCGTGCGTAAGTTGACCTGCACAAATTTACGGCTCAGTTAATTTTTTAAGTTTCGTCTTTCTTATAATATTATCTATTTAAAACTATAAAGCTTTTTAGTTTTTGTTCAATTTTTTTTTTTTTTTTTTTTTTTTTGCGATAGTCCACCAACTTTTAAAAATGTCACAGTAAATCAGAAATTTCTAATACGAAACTGCTTTTACTTTCTTTTTCACTTACTCAGTATTTACTTAATATTTTTAGAATTATTTTAGTACAACTTAAATATTGTATACTTTTTGACGTAACAGTCATAAACCAGTACATCCGAAATAAGTCGACTAAAAGAAGCGATATTTTCACATTGAAGCAGCAATACCGATATCTTACAAAAGCGGTGTCCAAAGGTATGAATTTTTCATTACCTATTTGTAATGACTACTTGTATTAAATATATATATCCTATATTGATTATCGTGCGTATAAAAGCGAAACCATGAAGGGGCGTAGCCAGGATTTCTTCAAGGGAGGAGGCCAAAACAATTTGAGGACTTTTTTTTGTTCTTCACTTTTAGAAATTTATAAAATTTGAGAAATTTAGCAGCTATAGAAATCGCTGTCCCATATTTATTACTAAAATTTTTTCCAAATTTCAAAAGTAATAAGGAAAAAAAGAGCTTTGAAACCATGACTTTTTATCAAGATAGAGAGAGAGAGAGAGAGAGAGAGAGAGAGTGTGAGTGAGTGAGCGAGTGCGGGAGGGAGGATGCTTCTCCCCTTTCATTAACATTTTGTTTGTAAAAAAAAAATGCTACCTGTGGGTGTGTGTATATGTAAGTACACAACACCACACAAACACCAATGCAGGTTGGTTGCGTGTATACGAAGTTGTATGTGTGCGGGCCAAACCCAGAAAACAAGTTTAGCTGCACAGACGAAATGTACAGCCATGAGCACCAAAAGATAGTTCGTGGGTTTTACCCCACTGGCCCGCTAGGTGGTCGACGAGTGTATAATACACACTCGTTCGTCATCGACCACCCATCGCCACACCACTCTCCTCCTAGTAAGTTTCCGAGGAAACTTACGGTGACCTGTGACGCCAGTCAAGTGTGGCGTGGCATTCACTACTATGCTCACAGATTTTGTTTATGTAGTAGGATAGCCAGGTTTCTTCGGTTTGGGCTTACCGAAGTTGGTTGGGAGAGTGGGATGGGAAGGACGTGTACGGGGTGCTTGAGGCTGGGGAGTAGGACACACTCGAGTTTGTGATCTCATGAGTGGAGACTGGGGACAAGACGTGGGAATGCTCATGAGGGGCGGCGGGTAGGTTATTGGCAGCGCCATTAAAGGCGGCATAACCAGGGCCTGAGGGTAAACCAGTGCCGAGAGTTGTAGATGCGGGGGAATGGGAATTCCGGGTGGAGGCATCACAACTTGGGGAAGTGGCATCGGTGTTGTCGCTAGGGGGAGCGACAGGGCGTTATGTGCTGCAAGCATGGCGGCGGTAAATTGCTCCCACAGCTGCAGTGTTTGATTCTGCGACACAGGAGAAACCACAGGTTGCAGTACAGGGGGCTGCACCCCAGACAGGGCAGGCTCCTGTGTGGAAGCCTGAGGTGGAGCTGGAGTTTGGGTCTGGGATTTGCCGCATCTTTTGTCCCGTTTAAATTCCATATAGGAGAGATCGCAAGCACAAGCTTCACGCCTGGCGAGGCCACCTGCCTTACCGTTTAAATGGGGACGCTTCTCAGGTTTGCCATCAGCCGGGGGACTCTTAGCACGAGAGGTGGATGGCTGAGGCTCGGGGACATTTTCCAGCGAAGGTGTTGCCGTTAAGTCGATAACGGATGTTTTATCGACGGCAGCACTTTCTGTCTGTTCAACCTCTTCACGTACTGGTGAGAGTACGCGTTGAGGTACCGATGTGGGGGTTGGGGGGAGATGGATGGTTGGGGACGGAGTTGGGTTGACATCCATCGTTGTCTCTTCCTGGGCAGTCGGTACGACTGAAGGGCGAAGTAGAGGCAACTTACCTTTTGGGACCGACGATGCCTTTTGCGTGGCTACTGGTGCCTCCACAACTTTGGAAGTCGACAGTTGGGGGGACAGCTTTGTTGTTGCAGACGGATGATTACCGCTGGTACACAACAGGACAGTCGCTTTCACTCGGCACTTCCGAAGAGGAAGAGGTTCAATCTGCTTGGCTGTCTTGAGCAGCGGGAATTCCCCATAGGGGAGGCCTGCCAAGGAAGACGGTTGAGGACCGGGCAAAGGTCCCTTAGATTAAACGCGCTGTACGATTTTGGTGAATGTGTGGGAGTCAATCCGCGCATTGCCTAATTGTACAGCGGCTCGAGCGTGAGGTGGCGTCTCCAACGAGTACGCGGTCTTCCTGGGAAGTGGCACAAAAACTCGAGAACGAGAGGTACGGACAAGGCTGCGCTGTACAAACTCAGAGCCCCAAGCCGCCACTCCAGGAGCAGCCCTGTACTGTCAAAGGGGCGCACCTTGACCCCTGGCAGCAGACTCCACCCTCTGCCTCAGCATCAATCGCCGTTGTGGTACTTGCGAAGGAGTACGGCTTGCACCTTCTTGTGCAGGTCTGACAGAGGTAGGTGTCACGGATGACGCTGATACTTGATCGGACGTAGAGGATACAGGTGATGTCTGCTTCATTGGTGGAGCGGTGGCAGTAGCCGTGGAGGAAGGAGCCGGGATAACGTCAGCAGGTGACATCGAGGGTGAGAAGGAGGGAGAGGGGGAGGGGGTGAGTTGTCGTTTTTAGGTAAAATGACCTCAGATGACAAGTCAACTGTCAGTCCCAAAGGATCATCGACGGAAGTTGAGTCATCTGGGTCGGCTTCTATATCTGTGTAGACATAGGCTGACTTTGGGCGATCGATTGATATGCGTGTGTTGTCCTTGTATGTCGATCTCAAACTATTTATCCGTATGGTTGAGGACATTGTATGGGCCGGCATACAGTGGGTCGAGTGCCTTACGAGGTGTATCAACGCGTAGTCATATGCTTTGAGCTGATTTCAGATCAGCTGGGACGTATGAGGGGGATTTGCCGTGGTTGCGGGTGATTTGGGTGAACACATTTGCACTTTCACGAATGCGTTGTGGAAGGTTAGTGCCATCAATGTGAGTGACAACACTTTGTGGGCTATCTTCAAAGAAGTCAGCCGGGAGATGGAGCTCTTCACCATAAAGGAGTTGGGCTGGGGATACGCCAAGGTCGGAGATGACCATTGAGCATAGGCTGAGAAGAATGAGAGGCAAATCGGCTGCCCATTCTCCACGCGACTCTGTTGAGTTCTCGCGGGCCATGATGGTGGCTTTGAGAGTTCAATGCCAGCGCTCTATTTTGCCATTTGATTGGGGGTGATACGCCGTAGTTGAGATTTTGTGTATTCCCAACTGGCGCGCAACCGAGTTGAATTAAGCGCTTTCGAACTGGCGTCCCTGGTCCGTTGTTATGGTTTCGGGGATGCCAAAGGAGGACACCCAGTGTTGGACAAAGAGTGTTGCCACTCGATCCGCTGAAATATCTGTTGTCATGATGGCGTGAGGCCATCGTGTGGCACGGTCAATCATTGTCAGACAATGACGAGGACCGCTAACTGTCGGCAATGGACCCACGATATCGATGTGCACATTCTTTAAGCGATCGGTAGGGTGGAAAGCTTGGAGAGGGGCTTTGGTGTGTCTACCGATTTTAGCTTGTTGGCATGTGGTGCACTCTTTCGACCAACGTAGGTAGTCAGATCGTAGGCCAGGCCAAATGAATCAATTAGCGATCAGACAGGCAGTTGTCCGACTGCTTGGGTGCGAGAGCTCGTGAATCGAATCGAAGATGGTTCTCCGATATTTGGCGGGTACGAAGGGTTGTTTTTTCCCCGTGGATGTGTTGCACGTTAAGCGTAACGTGTGTCCGGGTACTCTGAACAATTTGAGGATGAGGGCAGAGTTGGAGTCTGCGAGGTATTGGGTGAGTTGAGGGTCGTGTTGTTGGCAAAGGGCCATTTCATTTTAGGGCACAACACAGGGAGAGGTAATGGGGGAGATTGATATACGCGACAAACAATCAGAGGCTATGTTGTCTTCTCCTTTGATGTAGCAGATATCCGTTGTGAACTGCGAGATATACTCAAGTTGATTTTGCTGGCGTGGTGAAGCTTCCTCGCATGCCTGAAACAGGGCAGTCGTGAGGGGCTTGTGGTCCGTATAGACGGAGAAAACACGCCCTTCGACCAGGTTACAGAAGTGCTTCACTGCTGCAAAAACAGCGAGTAATTCGCTGTTGTATGTTGGATATCTGCGTTTGGTGTCTGATAATTTGCGGGAGAATAATGCCAAAGGCTCTAGCGATCCGGCACCGTGTTGATAGAGGGTAGCCCCTATCGCGTGGTTAGACTCGTTGGTTGCCAAGACAAGTTGTTTGGACTTGTCGGGATGCGCCAAAAGAGCAGCATTTGCTAACGCCTGCTTTAGGTCGCAGAAGGCGGTTTTGGCAGTGTCAGTCCAAATTATCGGGGTTTTGTTACATTTTTTATTGGAGTGGATAAGCACAAAGAGTTTACTCTGAATGTGAGCGCAATGTTTAATTGTACCCCGGTAGAAATTCACCATTCCGAGAAAGCTCCTAAGGTCATGAATGGTTTTGGGAAGTGGGAAATTGAGTACAGCTTGGACACGTTTGGGAGTGGGTTTGATACCTGCGCTGTTGACTCGATGGCCAAGGAAGGTGAGCTCTTCACATTCATGTTCGGAATTGTTACCGTTGACAGTGAGGCCAGCGTTGTAAATACGCCGAATGACTTCGGTAACACGTTCTTCGAGCTCATCGGGGTTGGAGGCGGTAATGACAATGTCATCAATATACGCGTAAGCGTAGTCGATGTCTCACAACAATCCATCAATGTACCGTTGGAAGGTTTGGGTGGCGTTTCGAAGTCCGAAGGGCATATAGGGAAATTTGTAGAGACCAAAGGGGGTTATTACGGCTGTTTTGGGGATGTGTTCTTCGGTCATTGGGACTTGGTTAAAAGCCCGCACAAGATGTAATTTTGTGAATAGTTTGGCGTGGAAATCCATAATATTTGGGACAGGATATTTGTCGGGGATAGTTCGTGCTTTGAGTGCTCTGTAGTCACCAAGCATGCGCCATGTTTTGTCGGGCTTCATGTGCATATGCAAGGGGGATGACCAGGCACTTTTGGAGGGTTGGCAGTCACCACATTCGAGCATGGTTTGGAAGGAAAGGCGGGCTGCCTTTAACTTCTCGGGATGTAGACGACGGGCACGGCAAAACACCGGTTGACCAACAGTTTCGAAAATTCCTGCTGGATTTGGTTGCGGAGTTTTGACCAAGTGTGCAGCGAGTCGTCGGAACTGTAAAGTAATTCCGACACAGCATTGGCTACCTGGGTCGGCAAGTGGCCGGAGATTGCCAGGTAGAGCTGAGACTCGCTGGTATTGCCGCTGGCGCGAGTGAGATTTTCAATCTGCTGCAGCCAGAGATGCACATTCTCCGTGTTGAAAGGTGGAAGGCCTGTGAGTAACCGGGGGGGATGAGCTTGTAAAGGAGGCAAGGTGGTACAGCCAATTGCGGCGGAATTTGCTTCCTGCAGGTGCGATTGACAATCGAGGATAGGGGATAACCTTAGCGCTGAGCTGTCAACCGGCTAGTGCTGGTTGACTGGAAGCTCCTCGCCTGGGAGGTAACTGTCGAGGAATGATTGCCGACTGTTTATTTCTCTTTGGGGTGGCTGGTCGGTACTTGCCTACCAACGTCGAGCCTGGGAAGAGGAGAGGGAAAAATGAAAAAATAGGGAGATTGAGAGGGAGGGAGAAGGAGAACCTTCTCCATCGGCAGTCAAATGCCGACTGATTTTTATGGACGTTGGTCGGTATTTAAGTACCCATGAGCAACGAGGAAAAGGGGAAAGAGAAGGAGAACCTTCTCTGTTGGCTGATGAGAGCCGACTAAGTTACTTCTTCGGTTGTTGGCGGGTATGCCAACGTTTGAAGAAGGGGTGTGGTTTTGGGAAATCAGCTGATCAAAGCCGATTGGTTGTTGTTTCCAAGCTAGTTGGAAGCAGTGGGGAAGGAGGTGACGGTTCCTTCCCCTGTTGACGGTGAAACGTCAACAACAAAAATATAATACTTCTGTCGGAGGTCACCACTTGTGGGTGTGAGTATATGTAAGTACACGACACCACACAAACACCAAAGCAGGTTGGTTGCGTGTATACGAAGTTGTATGTGTGCGGGCCAAGCCCAGTAAACAAGTTTAGCTGCACAGACAAAATGTACAGATGTGAGCACCAAAAGATAGTTCGTGGGTTTTACCCCACTGGCCCGCTAGGTGGTCGACCAGTGTGTAATACACACTTGTTCGTCATCAACCACCCGTCGCCACACTACCTATCAACAAGCTGCTTTTGTAGGATGAAAGAAGGAGGTATACCTACTCAGAACTGATCAATTTCTTCTCAAAACAGAAAGAGCCAAAAATTCACTTTATGTCCCATACATAGGTACGTCTTCGATCTCTCTTATAGGCGTATCCAGAATTTCGATGTAAGTGATAAGAGACATTGACCACATTTTGAGGCGAATTTTATGAGATTTAAACAGTCTGATAGTAAGTTAGCATGTGAACTAAGTCCTTCCACATATACGAAAATTAAGTGCATAACAAGCTGATAAAAATGGATAGAACTTGATAAAACAAGACAAAAATCCATTTATTAAAAGTTACATATTTACGAACTGAAAGCTCTATTTTTTTCCTAAAACTGGAAAATCACAATTTTCAACCCGCATCAAAAATTATCAAAGGATACAATTTTTGACTGAGGGAAATGGTAGTTCTGGCTAAGATGAAAAAATAATTGGTTGTTGGTTCCACCAGTTCAAATAAGACGAATTTTCCGCAGTCAGAGATGGGCAAGTTCCTAATGTTTTCAACATTGCTCTGTGACTGGCCACTTCCAACTCATGGAACTGTTGATGTTATACAAAACTGATTCCATCAAGGAATTTGACCAGCCTATAGTATTTCAAATTTCTAAAGACTTTTGTTTTGCCTACACTCAAAATTGTAGGAGCTTGAACACGGAATTTAAATAAAATTGAAAATTCAGCCTGTTTGGCTTTTTAATAAAAATATAATTTTCTGAATTATCAATGTTTTCCAGCTCCTTTAATTATGAGAATAGGCAATGTGGTATGCCAGAGGGGTACATTTGACAATCCTCCTACAGTCCCTACAGTATTTCTTACTACCATTGTCACATTCATAAAACCTCGGTAAAATCACTTACATTGGATGGTGGTCACAGAAATCCCAGAATAGCCTGCCAGGTATCCATGGACTCGAATTTCAACCATGATAAGGGGAAAATTTAATAAATCCTTATACTATTGGCTATTCCCATAACTGCGGAGGAAACAACAAAACCCATAAAACTAGAGGCCATAGATTTCACATACCTATATTACCCTATTGCCATTAGGAAATTAACTCATAATTATAGAAATATAAACATGTATTACGAAAGTATGATCACAATAAAAACCAGTAAACATTTTGAATAATTTACATCAAAAATTGAATTGTCCGCATAAAAATACATAAATACAGTACATGGTTAAGAAAAATAAATAAATTGATGTGTACATGTACAGGCGAAAATGTCAAGTGAAGCGAAGGAAAAAATGAAAATAGAATTAAATTTAAAATTAACCCATCTGTGGAGATAAGAGGGGATGGAAACAGATAAAAAATTGTATATTGAAGCAGTAATTGAGGCTGCGGTACCTGTGGACAGGAAGTGGATGGTTAAAAGTATACATAATTGTATGGAATAAATGTTCATCTGTGGCGGAATCTCCGAGGAGTAGCAGAATGGAATGAAAGAGTGATTGTGACAAGTGCAATGAACAAGGTTGATGATAAGAAAATATGAAAAAAGGATGAATAGTGTGGGGATTAGACCATTACTCGTATGAGGAAATAGGCTCGGCCTATTGACGACAGTCGTCACCTTCGGTGACAATTATTCGTGCCTTGCACGTTAAACCATAACACAAATGTATGTTCGTTTGTACTTGTCTATTTTTGCAGGTAGACAAGTTACAAATCTCGGACCGTGACGAATCGATAGATAATTGTCTCGGCGATATCACGGACCGATACGAAGATGCATTCTCCGTACTTTACCGTTGCCATAGCAACCACAAAGTACGAATAAATTATCTACACAATACTTATGTAAATATTACAAAAGTGTGTATGTGTGCGTGTAGGGAGCCGGCTATATAAGACGAAAAAATCATAGACCAAATCGCCAGTGTTTGCCGAGGTCTTGGCTCCCTCATACCATTCTGGTATATTGGCATAAACACGCAAACTGTTCTGTTGAACACCTTCTTTGTTGGTTTTACTTTCCACAACGTAAGGTATTCGACAATGGTGACCCCGACGTGATTTTTTGGCCACGTTGTGGTGTCTTTTGGTGCGGTGCGCTTATACTAAAGTGGCGCGGTGCACTGGCAAGTAACTCGCTTTCTAATTAAAGTAAAAATAAAATTTTTTCTAACCAAGAAATTTTATTTTTACAAAAGACACCAGGAGCTCTCGAAGGTGTCTGCTAAGTGGGAATTTAAACCCCCCTTCTAGAGTATAATTACCAGAAGGAAGAACAGCAGACCCTGGAAGGACATAGTTGGCCTCATCCACCAACTCCTCCACCTTCGACACACCAAAGAGAATTCGAAGACCTCAACCTCTCAGAAAATAAGAAGAGGAATAGACGTCCCTAACTTGAACGTCTAAGTGTGACAATTGACCAAAACGAATTGTCCACCAAATCTCTGAGGAGTAGAAACATACCAACTCCTCCAACAGATCAGCAAACACGATCTGCCCCAACTTTTGGCGAAGCATCTAGAACTTCCAAGACTACTAGCCAACAAGGTTCAATGGCACAACCAACCGAAAACCCACCCACAATGTCAGCAACTGGATCCTCACAGCAAGTGCTAACACCCGAACTAATAGCCCAAGTCATACAGCTATTAAACACACGAACAGAGCAGAATCCGACATTCTATAGACGGAGGATTGATATTCCAGAATTCCTCCCAAATGAAGTCGATGTCTGGCTGACCCTTCTCGACGGTAGATTTAAAACCGAGAATATTCAAGCCGACCAACGATACACACATATTTGTGGAGGCATGCCCTCACAAATAATAAGAGGAATTTTGAATATCATGGATTGCCCTCCGGCAGAAACCGATAAATACGCATGGTTCTGCAAACAAGTAAGAAACGTATTTAGGAAAACAAAAAACGAAATTATAGACGAAATAATGGGTGGAATGAAGATAGGGGACGATAAACCCTCAATCTTCATGGCTAAATTACGAAAAAAGGCTGACCACATAGTAGCCCCTTCAGTAATCGGAAACCAATTCTGTAAACAACTTCCTCAACATGTTGTATAGGCATTGGCAGCAGTAGGATCAACAATAATAAATGAATCCGCTGATCTAGACTACCTAGCCAAAAGTGCTGATAATGCACTACAATACTCGAAGAATTCACCTTCAATTAGTGCAGTATCAGTAGAGACAGGAGAAATTGCACAGCTGAGAGCACAAATAGCCCAGCTCACTACACAAGTGCAAAATAACAACGAAAATAGTAAAAGTAGAAATAATAACCAGCGGAATAACCGGTCTAGAAGCAGACCTGATAAAAAAAAGACAAAGCCGGTCAAGAGACCGAAGAACCGGAAATTCTCGCAGGGGGCAGAGTCCAACTCCCCCGAAAAATCAAAAATCTTCATCCAACTCTCCTTCTCGAAAATGGGATGAAAAGAACTGCTTCTATCATAATAGATTTGGCAAGGCCTCCACCAAATGCAACAACAAATGCCAATGGTGGGGCAAAACTTATAAATCTGATCTGTCAAACTAAAACGAGGGGCCATCTACGCGGCCGAAGACCCCTCGGAAAATTACTCATGCCGCCTGTTCCTAAAGGACAGGACAAGTAGGAGAAAGTATCTAATAGACTCAGGCGCTGACCTAAGCATATTGCCAGTAAATAAAAAACATAAGATACACACTCCGAAATACTATCTCCGTACTGTGAACGGTCAAAACCTTCCAGCATACGGACTCGAAACAATCAAAGTCAACATTGGATTACGAAGAGACATGACTTGGTCTTTTACAATTGCGGATGTTCCAAACCCAATCCTGGGTGCTGATTTCTTAGCACACTACGGCCTAATCATTGACCTAAAAAATGGCAAATTGATTGATAATGAAACAAAACTTTGTGTGGAAGGCAAAACACTAGTGTCTCAACTGGACACAGCCATTTCCAGTTGTAGTAAAGTCGACGAACGATTCTTACGGATCCTGTCAGACTATTCTGGAGTCACTCAACCATCAATTCGCAGACACCCTACCTATAAACATGATACAGTTCATTATATAGAAACAAAAGGGCCGCCATGTCATGCCAGAGCAAGACGGCTTCTGCCAGATAAGCTCAAAGCAGCCAAGGAATACTATGACCGAATTATAAAAGAAGGTATTTGCAGACCTTCAAACAGTTCATGGAGTTCCCCAATCCACATGACTAAAAAATCAAGTGGAGAATGGCGAATTGTTGGTGACTACAGAGCCCTAAATGCCAAAACAGTTCCTGATCGTTACCCAGTTCCAAATATAATGGACTTCAATGCAAACATGAAGGGTAAAACGATGTACTCTAAAATAGACATAAACTGGGCATTCCACCAAATACCAATGGCCGAACAGGACATTCCAAAAACGGCACTCATAACGCCCTTTGGACTATTCGAAAACCTTCAAATGCCTTTTGGACTCCGCAATTCAGCTCAAACTTTCCAAAGATTCATCAATGGACTGTTTCGGGATTTGCCGTTTGCATATGCATATCTGGATGACATTTGCATATGCTCAGAAGGCGGTGAGCAACAGCATGAGAAAAATGTGAGAGCCGTTATACAATGTATACACGCTGCCGGCCTTACTATCAATGTAGGAAAAAGCTTATACGCACAAACCGAAATTGACTTTCTCGGCTACAAAGTCTCAACCGAAGGCATAGCCCCACTAAAGACCAAGGTCGAGCCGATATTAAATTTTCCAAAACCCTCAAACGTAACAGAACTCAGACGCTTCTTAGGGATGGTAAATTTTTACAGACGCTGCATGAAAAACGCAGCAGCTGAACAAAGTAAGCTGTTTGCTTTAATTAAAACATCAAAGAAAAGAGATAAAACTCCACTCGAATGGAATAAAGAAGCTGAAAAAGCATTTGAGAATATAAAAAATTCACTGGCTAATGCAGCCCTCTTGGCTCACCCAGACGAAAGTCTACCACTATGTGTCGCATCCGATGCCTCTGACTTTGCAATTGGTGCAACATTGTACCAAAAGGAAAATGACTAAAAATATCCGCTTGCTTTCTTCTCCAGAAAGCTATCAAAAACAGAAAAAAATTACAGTACTTACGATAGGGAATTACTGGCAATCTTCGCTGCATTGAAGCATTTCAGGCACCAATTAGAGGGTAGATGCTTTACTGTATATACAGATCATAAACCCCTAACACATGCCTTCACGCAGAAAGCAGAGCCAGCATCACCGAGAAGAGCATGACAGTTAGACTACATAGGTCAACTAACTACTGACATCCAGTATATAAGTGGAGAACTTAACACTCCAGCTGATGCACTCAGTAGAATCGAAGCTATCTCAGCCCCTGCCCAATTACTTTATGCTGAAATAGCTAAAGAACAGCTTAAGGATGTAGAATTGCAAGAGTTATTACTAAACAAAAACACATCTCTTAAATTGAGGCAATGAAAAATTCCTGGTACTGATGTCTTACTAACATGTGACATCAGTACAGGCAAGAATAGGCCATTCTTACCGAAAAAATATCGCAAATTGGCATTTAACAGCGTGCACAATTTATCGCACTCTGGTCCCAAAAGTACTGCTAATCTAGTATCATCAAGATTTGTCTGGCCTCGACTCAAGTCTGACTGCAACAACTGGGCTCGCACTTGCCTGAATTGCCAAGAGTCCAAAGTAGGAAGACATACTCGATCTCCACTCAAATCTTTTAAACAAACAGAGCGGTTCAAAACAATCCATATTGATTTGGTGGGCCCATTGCCCCCTTCACAAGGACACAGATATCTCCTCACTATGATTGACAGAGCAACCCGATGGCCCGAGGCAATCCCATTATATGAAATGACAGCACCAACTATAGCTGCCAAACTATATGAAAACTGGATTGCCCGATATGGCGTACCTGAAGTCATAATTACAGACCAGGGTCGCCAATTTGAAAGCTCACTCTTCCAAGAGTTATCAAAAAAGCTAGGTATCCAACATAACCATACCACAGCTTACCATCCTCAAACAAACGGAAAAGTTGAGAGATGGCATAGAGCTTTAAAAGCCTCAATAATGGCTCATGACACAAAAAGATGGGTGGACGTACTTCCAACCATCCTTTTAGGCCTACAATCAGCTCTCCAGTCAGACACAGGACATTCTGCAGCGCAATTAGCGTTCGGCGAAGAGCTACGCCTACCAGGGGACTTTTTCACAAATCCAATAGAAACTAGCCCCGAAATCCTAGTTCAAAACATACGAACCGATGCCAATAAATTCCTAACTCAGGCAGCTCGCCATGGCCAGCCAAAGATCTATGTCTCAAAACATTTGGCCACTACTTCACATGTATTTGTCAGAGACGAAAAAATAAGATCTTCACTGGAAAAACCCTACGCCGGTCCTTATAAAGTGATATCACGTGACAACAAAAATTTTGTGATATCCATAGCAGGTGAAAACAAAACAATATCAATCGATAGATTGAAACCTGCATATTTGGTAACAGACGACAGGAAAATAATAAGGAAAATAAAAGGAAACACACAGACGAATTCCTCCGAAAACACAAATAGTACAGGAAGAACCAGTCGAAACACAAAAAGAAAATTCACAAACAAATAAATTAACAAAAAAGAAAAAGACAGTAAAATTTTCAGACGACATTGTCACAATAAAATATGACCCTGCGGACCCAATAAACCCTCGTAAAAGAGGCAGGCCCCTAGGAAGTAAAAAAGCGAAAAACCAACTTCCAAAACGAAGATCTGAGCAACTAGCGCAAAGAAAATAAAAATCTTTCGAAAAATTAATATAAAATACAAAAATAAAAACCCGCTAAAAACGACGACTGTGGAATCCTTCGATAAGAAAAGTGCGTGAACAATAAAACAAGGACAGGTATCAACAAACCCACGTGCGCTCGACGACAACAAAACCATCGCAACGTGTATCTGTTGTCAAACAAAACAAAAAGAATAAAAACCGTTCATCTCATTGATGACGTCAGAAGCGGAGATGAATTTCTATTCATCTCGAATTACCTATAGCTTCAAAATGTTCAAACACGCCTAACTTTGCAGAAAATGAACAAAATTTTTTGGGAAAAGCTGCAAACGATAGAGAATTTTTATATCTATCCCCTCCACGGACGTACTCGCTCAAATAAAGACAACGTTTCGACGCAACGGACAAAATTAAAACTTACCAAGTCCTCACTCGCTTTTTCTACTGTCGCCTCGACTGTTGAACTTTGCTTCTTTCTTATTTGTATATTTTTTGTGTAAAATTTCCTTCCTTTTTAAAATGTCGTCTACGAACCAGAAACAATTGTCCGCCGATTTCGACCCTCAAATTCCTTCATGTTCAGGAGACAATGTTGTGCGTATCAATAATATGCAGCAACAGTGTCTCATCGAACATGAAAAAGATTTGGCCAGAATCGAAGAAGAATTGTTAATGGACACAGACCTGTCCCCGGTAGAGAAAATTGTCGAACAGATGACAAAAGAACTACCACCCCTAATCTCGCCTCCCAAAACGCCTGTTAAAGAGTTACCATCCTTGGCAACCCCAAAGATGGCGACCCCTAAACCAACAATGCGGGAGCGAGCAAAATTTCTTTTCGCTGATGAGGACCCTGCCCTCCGAGCAACTCCTCCTCTGGCCCCAAAAATCATCCGTACGCAGCAGTTTTCGGCAACCCCAAAATCAAATTTGCCACTGCTGATCACTTCCGGACACTTCAATCCTCACCCCTCCATTCCTGTCTGTAATCATCCTTACCATCGTCCCCAATATCAACCACCGAGACAACGAGGACAGAGGAGTAGGGACAACTTCCTTCGGTCAACAATCCCAACGTATGGAGTCATACGAATGTGTTGGAGCAGCCGTTGGAAGCGCCCTTGCTAAATGGGAGAGGGAGCAAAAACAGCGATAAAACCTCTAATCCCCCAGACATGCGATTAATCGTTTTTACGGCGCAAAAACTGGGGGGGAGTAGCTGTGGGGATTAGACCATTACTCGTATGAGGAAATAGGCTCGGCCTATCGACGACAGTCGTCATCTTTGGTGACAATTATTCGTGCCTTGCACGTTAAACCATAACACAAATGTATGTTCGTTTGTACTTGTCTATTTTTGCAGATAGACAAGTTACAAATCACGGACCATGACGAATCGATAGATAATTATCTCGGCGATGTCACGGACCGATACGAAGATGCATTCTCCGTACTTTACCGTTGCCATAGCAACCACAAAGTACGAATAAATTATCTACACAATACTTATGTAAATATTACATAAGTGTGTATGTGTGCGTGTAGGGAGCCGGCTATATAAGACGAAAAAATCATAGACCAAATCGCCAGTGTTTGCCGAGGTCTTGGCTCCCTCATACCTTTCTGGTATATTGGCATAAACACGCAAACTGTTCTGTTGAACACCTTCTTTGTTGGTTTTACTTTCCACGACGTAAGGTATTCCACAAATAGTAAGATGAAAAGAGTGAATTGTGAGATGATATGATATGAATTTGTGAAAAGAGTGAAGATGCCAGTCCGTGGAAGTATATATATAGATGGAAAAAGTTTTACATGGAAAAAATTATAGGTAATGGACAAAATTATACACGTAGCCTAAACTTCTAGGCTAAGAGAAAATAAAATAGAGTATGTTATGAAAATCTGCGCACCATTTTAAACCTATAGGGGGTTTCAAAAATATTATTTATTATAATTAAATTTTGAAAATAGGGTGGTATGCCGCATGCGTCAGCAAAACATGGTGATATAATTTGTTTTAGTCGCTGTCAGTACTATCAGTTTTCTCAGTCAAAAATTATATTTTGCTGATTATTTCTAATGTCATAGTCATGAGTTAAAAGTGGTGATTTTTCAACGTTCGAAACACAATAGTGCCTTCAGTGTGGAAACATACAACATTTAGTACTTGGAATTTTTTCTTGTTTTATGGAGCTTTATGCATATTTACCGCTTTCTGAAACGAAATCTGGACACCTTATATACGCGAATTAAGTTCAACAGTGTATGGTAAGTGAGTCTGACAAAAACTAATTTTGAATGTAGGTACCTAGGTATACAGGGTGATGCATAACATAACGCACCATTAAAAAATCCCATTTGGTGCGTGATGTTGTGCATCAATGTGAAAATTATCTCACTACTGGTAGGATATGTCGATGCACCAAAATAAAAATATCACATTTAATGAAGAAGTTAGCTGTATTCAGTTCAATTATACATGCGAACTCGAGGGTACCCGCAGAATAAAACAAAAAGATATTCCCTTCCAATGACAAAATTAGTACAACTTTACAATAAATATTCAAATAACTCCCCCTGAGCTGCTACAAAATACCATAGGCAATGAAACATTTCATGTTGGACGTTTCTTAGCTGGAGTTTGGTAATATTACCTACCACAGTACTCCTCAATGGCTGCACGTAAGGCTGCTGCATCAAGAAAAGGAGAAGTTCTGTAAATTATGGAGATGATATGGCCCCATAAAAAAAATCCACTGGATTAAGGTAAGGAGATCTGACAGACCATGACAGTGGTTGTTCGTAGCTACCAATAACCTTATTTGGAAAACTTTCCCAGAGGTAAGTTGTTGCAGATTGAAAATTATGAGCAGGGCAGTCATCATTTTGGTACCATAGCTCTGTTCCTATCGAATTCTTATAACATTCTAACATGTTTTTTCGTGGGTGGTGTGTCAATACATACCCAAAGTGGGCTAATCTTCACATTGATGCCCAACATCACACACTAAATTGGATTTTTTAATGGTGCGTGATGTTGTGCATCACCCTGTATAATGTACCTGCCTGTTTTTCTCTCAGACGTGCCATTGCTAGGTACCGTAGACATGAAACAATAGGTGCAATGTTTGGTTGGTGTCATATTTCTTTAAGTTTAATCATGACAGATTGCGAACTTGGGAAGAAACCAGTTGTTATGAATAAGCACTTTCATTTCATCAAAATATTGAGGAATAGTTAATCATATAGGAGCTACCTGTTGTATAAGTAACGTGCAAAAAATCCCCAAATTCCCAGCGGCGTATTTAGGTCTTAGAAAAAAGGGTGTTCAAAATAAATTCGAATTTCAAAAACTAACAACTTCAATCCTGGAAGGGTTGCACGTCGACTGGTGAGGCTGTTTTTTTGTGGGAAGAGGAAGCATGAGAAGTGTTTGAACATCTTTAGAATCTCCTTAAATATGCTACATATGACAATTTCCAACCGAAATTGTGTTCACTTCGTATTTAATTCAAGGTGAAAGGGAATGAAAGGAAGTTTTATGCCAGACATCCTGCTCGAACGAATTACGAAGGTATAAAATCGTTGTAGATGGTACAATTTTCTATAAAAAATATTTTCCATTATAAGAGAAACCATATGCAGAACAACAATTTATGAATTTTTCCAAGTTGATAAATTATTTCTCATAACGCGCGCACGTAGTCCACTATTTTCAAGGCCACGTATCGTAAACACAAAGTAGTCAATTCGAGATCAGGACGTGCAGTACTAACTCTACCGCATGTCTACTGCACATGCACACTTTGTCAATATTTATTTTACCACATACAGTTCATGAGCATTTACCTCGTAAAACACTTCGTGTAGTTCAAGGGCAGTATGGTAGTTCCCACTTGTGTGAAGACTGCAGCACTCAGCTCCGGCTTGTGTAAACTGAAAACTTGTGGTACCAACCACCTATGTACTTTCCACCCTTTTTATAAACTTTTATTCTACTCACTACTGCGATTTTAAAATATAGGTACCAATACTGCATCCAACCTTCCGCAACGAAATAGTGTTTATTTCGCATGAAGCTAAAGCCAAAAAAAAATCAAAATAAAAGCTTATCTTTTAAAAATTCGTTTTTAACCTATACACTTTTTCGATTTGCACTTGTATACGATTTTTCTTTCTTTTGATTTGAAAATTAAGGCACCATTTTTGGAGAAAATTTCTTTTTTTTTTTTTTTTTAAACTCGTTTATCTTAAAAATGAAGAGTTGGAAAAAATTTCGAGAGAGCACTGCCGGTTATATTTAATGGAGGATTATATGAATAGAAAGACTCTTGCCCAGCTGGCTTCGCAAGAAAGAGTAGATTTTCTTTGTTTAAAAATCACTTCTATTACCAACATTCTTCTAATAAAGTAATATATATATATATATATAAAATACTTATATTTTTTGTGAAAAATCACCGATATCACACAAATACGATGCATGCGATAAAATAAACTGATTCAGTATCATGTTTTTAAAATATTTTACAAATGAATTTTTAATTCGATTTGTCAGTCATTTTTTTTTGGTGAAATAAAAAATTATTCCAAGTTCTAACTAGCACGATTTTAGGAAATAATTCGATGGTTCTATTTTCGGCAGTAACGAGAATTGTGGAGAAATAAATAAAATATATGTTAAAAAAATTTTTCACAATGCAAAACGAAGTAGAGTGCAGTTGTCTACGTACTGGTTACGAAAATATAAGCAGAGATTTTAGTGTCCATGTTCAAATCTAGTGTAGGGAAGCAGGTGGAGGTAGGCGAAAATTGACCACTTTCATTGGGATAACATGAAAAATTAGTTCCTCCAACAGCCTCAGGGAATGAATCATAATACAAACAGAAACCAAATTTGGAATCATGTTGGATCTACTTCAAATCAATACCTGTAGCAAATTTTGTAACTATAGCAGGAAAATTACTCCTTTTAGAGCCATTAATCTACCACAAATTCAACAAAATAATCCCTACCAGACGTACCGTAAGGTCTGTCCTCACCAAAATCGGTAGGTATTGTTTTTGGCGTAAAACAAGTAAGTATACTAAATTTTAGGTCTATCGACTGAAAATTACGACCTGTACGCTGTTCAATAAAAAATTCATATAAACTGACCTATTAAATAAACTATGCATCCTATCCAGACCAAAAACAGTAGGGCTCTTCCTTAGGTGGATCCGAATATGTGTTTCAAATTTCGAAACCATCCGATTAAAATTACGCATGAAAATGGACTCAACGCATAAAGCGGTACATATAAAAAAAATAAATTCTCAAAAATAATGCCAAAATACTCAGAAGATCATGAAACGAAAAACATACCCATTCCCATCCGTGGGTCCAAATACTCAAGCAATTTTAATATGTAGATTTTTTTCAAAAATCTGCTTAAAAAGGATTGTGGCGTTTTCGGTGTTATGTATAACTATATGGACCAACAAACGAGATAAAAGCACGGTAAGTAACTATGGTAAGTACTTGGCAGTCTTTACATTTTTCTACTAATTCTCTTTAAAGAACATTTGGCTTTTCTTTAGACATACGAAATTAAATAAAAGACCATAAGGAATAAAATGAGACCAAGAATAACAATTTTGAGCCCTCAGAAGCCGAGATAATAAAAAAAGAAGAATAAATCGTCTCAATTTCACTGTTTTTGGCTTTTTCATTGGTTGGTTGTATTATTTGTCTACATAGTTGAACTTTTTTTCCTAGGTGTCATTGTACTCTGACCTCTAAAGTAAAATCTCCCATTCTAAAATAATTTTTAAAATTAATTTCGCATCGAAATCAACCAAAATTGAGAAAATAAGCTTATATTGTTAGCTTCATACGACATATAGTATAGTAATGATGGCTTACAAAATTTGTATTTGTCCTACCCACCAGTAGGACACTCTCATTCTCATCACTTGTTTCGCATATCTTCTGTTCACCGCAGTAGTATGATATAGAAAATTTGAAACATTGTTATCTGGCAGGCAATAGGTATCTGTAGTTTTGGCAACTAAATTTTTATGGCACTTTTGATCATTCAAATTAACAAATCCTCCCAATATTTCCTCTTTCCATATTCCAATTAACCTCGTTTCTGCTCACTTTGTGTCCTGAAAATACGCGACTTGGGAGGTGGGAGATTTGAGATATACCAGACAGATTTGTGATTTTTAAGAATTTTTGCTAGTAACCAGGTTTCATAACCCGGTAATAATTTCATTCTAAGAGAATTTTTGTCTTGTCTAACCTTATTTCCACCAATGGTGGCCAGCCATCTATCTGTGGAGATAAGCTTTGTGGTGACTTCTTACCAGTGATAAAGGGTGTATTTGTACTGTCGCTGGTAGGTTGTGTGGCCAGTCCCTACATTTAGTAGGGCAAACACACTTTTAGTTCATGGGCTATATGCATCACCACGTATAGTCTAACTTTGTTACTGAGCTGGCTCACACACACACGAGGTTAATATTGTAGTTGTGCGCATGCTCTCGAGGCTGCGCCCTACAAGCTTAAACTTTCTCCATTCTGCCTTGTACTGGCATTGTTATTCTTCATTCTCGTACATTTTTTATAACTTAGGTCTTCAGCACATTTTTGCAGAATGTAAGATTTTATTTCTTATTTTTACTTTGATCTCTTTTTTATCTTTTACAATTCAAGATGTGTTTTGTTTTATAATTGGGATGGTTTGTATTTTGTCATAATTGAAATCTACTTATTTGAAATTTTGTGCATTTTTATTACGATGTTCCAGGCAAATTTCATGAGAAAAAAATGGCAATGGCAGTAATGATTTCTCGAGGATAAATTTCATTTGAGAGTATTACAAATTTTACCTCTTCCATTTTGCTTTTATGAAACCCTTTATAAACATTAAGTTTCAGGAGTTATTGAGAACCAAATATTGGAATTGTTGTCTTAGCACACCAGGCATTTCACTCTTTGCCTGGTGTTATTATTACCATTTTCTGTCATCAGACCTGGTGTTGTGGAAACCTGAGATTTAAGTGGGAATACAAGTTGGATGGGGTGGCAAAATGTAAAAAATTTTTTGACAACTGGGTTTTGTTAGTGTGGAGTGTCACCACCCCTATTGGCATTTCAAATATTTTACACCAGTCATCTTCACGCTTGATCCCTCTCATATGTGGATCCCTAGTCTCCCATTATTCAGATTCATCCCCACAGCCCGTTATTTGCAGTAGGTAATGATCAAATTGTCATTATTATGAGCATTCATATTTCAATGATGTTCTGGAAGAACTATTTATTGCAAATCACCCTATTGTCATTAGATCACATCTCTACAAATTCCTTAACTCTACGTGTTAATCTGCTTGTAAATTCATTATCAATTTTTTTGATCCAAATCTAATATTAAAGGTTTCAGTCTTATGAGACTGCAATGTATCAACTTGTAATAATCAGATGTTACCTAAATTCTATTACAAGTGCATAGTAATTTTTTCAAGTTGAGTTTATAATCAATCAATTTATGCCTAAAATTACCGTCACAAATTAAAATAAATATTTTTTATTTCATAAAATTAAGCAATAAGAATTAAGCTTAGTCAGATTTTAAAGAAAAAGATAATTCCATCTGAACTTTAAATAATTTGTGATAATTGTTCAAATTCAGAAGTAATTATAGAAAAAGGTAGAATATTGTTAATTCTTATAATTTTCCTGAGTAGGTATTATAGGCTATACTTAAAAGGGAAAATTAACAAAACCCATAATTACCTATATGTTTTTAAATTTTTAACGAAATATTATTTTTATCCAACAAAAATTTTATAAATCTAGAATTAAAATTTGTGAAAATGCAATGCAAAAGTTTTTTTTAATAATTTATCTGGCATAAAATACCCATTAACATAGGTAGGTACTTGAAATATTCCAAAAAAAAAAAGGATTTAAAAAAAATTGTCGAATAATTAAACTTTCTGATATTATAATATTTTCTCTAATGTATCTAGGGCCCCCTCAAGAATGGAACGATCATACACCAAATTATTATCCCCTGCGTAGTGAGCTGAATTGTCATGAACAATGGGATACAAAATTTACAACCAGCTATTTACGTAAGAATATTGATCTTTATTAATTTGTTTTTATAATAAACATGATAAGAAAAGCGTTTTCACGGATATTTTGCAAGCTGAAAGTTGCGCTTTTCATTGATCGAAGCACAAACTCGATTGTAAAGAGTAAAACTGCTTCCATGTGAAAAGTTTTATATGGAGGTTGAAGATAACAAGGTTAACTTTTTGTTTTTAACCTTCAACCTCTTGCATGCTAGACAAATACTCTACAAAGGCCACAGTTGCTGATATAAAATGTAGAGTGTTAACCATATTCTATCATTTCGAAAATACCTCACCTATTATTAAGAATATTTATGAGGCATTTAATTAACATTTTGTCGCTTTCTGATCACTAATAATACTAAAAAAAATATCTTCCTCAACAAGGTTCAAAAGTGAGTTTACATGACTCAGGAATTGTTCACTCATCAACATTTCCCTCGCATGTAAACACTCACTTTTGAACCTTGGTGTGTTGTTTATATTTGAATAAAAAAGATTTTCATCTGCGTTTCGTTTTTTTGTTTCCAGGTGGAAAAATTAGAATAAATGAAATAGAAGAACGTAAAAAATTCAATTGTTCAAATTTTAATTTCTAGTCGAATATTTTGTTAAATTTTCATTGAATTTTACTTCTGTGTTTAGTTCTGAATGCATTACCTGAACCACTATGCACCAGAGCCTTTTTTCTGAAAACTCTAAGTGAGTGAATATCTCAAATTAGGTAAACTACTCGCGTTTAACTTCTTCAACTTGTACGTTTGAAATTTTGAATTGTCTCATAAATTTAAGTTCATTCGTGATGCTTGCCAAAACATTCCTTTACCAGATGAAGTTATAGGTATTCGTCGTAATTTATCTCCATATCTAGCAAAAATTCGGGAAAAAACTTTTTCCTGTCTTCTTAAAAGTAGGGGTGAGGTCGAATTTGTCGAAGTAACAAAAAAAAATCTAAACCAGTAAAACTAATTAGAATTATTTGATATTTTTTACGGCAGTCGTGGGAAGGAAAAGCCAAAAATACGGTCACTTCCTGTAACTTCCATTTTCCCCTTCAAATTTGCCTAAACTTTTTATTACACTCACGTGTAATGTTTGTATGATGAAATATACAAAATTTAAACATTTTTTGGCCCTTAGAAAATATTTCTTCGTGCTAAAAATGGTATTAAATTAAAAAGGTGGATATACCCCACCACAAAACACAACCTGGTGACACACAAATTCTTATGCACCTCAACAAATTACCATAATCTAAATCCATAATGAAACTGGTACAAATTAACGAACACCAGAATCTAGGATTTTCATGAACAAGAAGCCTAAAATAGTGACTCGGTGTTAAATTTGTCACAAATGAGGCCTTTTATTTTCACATCACTGAGGTTGCACGAAAACAAAAAAAAAAAAAAAAAAAAAAGCTATTCCCTCTCAAAAGAATTATTTGGAATATATTATAATCTCCGCATAGACTGAAATCACAATTTGATTTTTTTATTTTATTTCCTTCCCCGATAGCTGATATCTAATACGATCTAATGAATAAATAAATAGGTAAATAGGTACCTAATAATAATGAATAAAAATAATAAATAATAAAATAAACTGTGACTTGATATTAGAACAACCGATTTCATAAATTCAAGTTTTGAGAAAAACTAAATTATGTATTTGCTTCCAACTTCATTACTTCATAATTCCGGACTGTATTTATATGTAGAATGAGCTGTGATTTTGGCATTTGATTATCAAAGACATATGTGTATTTCAATACTTTTTTTTAATAATTTTCAATAATAACTTAGAGTTGAACCATACTTGAATAAAATAATGTTTGTTGTTGTTATTAGGGGCAGTGAGTGTGAAAAAATCATTAACTTGTGGAAATGTGATTATTAATACTGTTTTACTCATTTCAGAAACTGAAACAACCAATGTACACATTGTTTGTTTTAGTCTTTATAACATATTCCATTCACAATTATAAGACATTGGTACTATAGTTTAAGGTTTGAGTTAGGGGGCTCTTCGGTGCCTAGACATAAGTTGTTCTTACATTAAAATAACAAATACCTATTGTATTGTTATTATTTCAGAAACCGAACAACCAATGTTACATTGGTTGTTTTATCACTGAAATATTCTATTCATTTTTGACATTGGTATATCTAAAGATGCAAATTAGGAGGGTTCTAGGAGAGTTGAGACATTGGTTGTTCTTACATCGCATAGAAAACCCATTCAGAAACTCCATGATGCTACGAATTCAAAACTGCCAAAATGTGACAATCATTGGTTGTTCTAATTCCAAGGCACAGCTACACCTTCGATAATTTAGTACCAGATACCCAATAGCCCTATCTCACCAATGTTAACGAATCGTGCCATGAGTACGAAACCCGTAAATGGGAATAAGTTTACTGCGTATGGGCAGTAGGTCTTTTTTCATCTGTTTTTGAAGCTGTCACAGATTAAAAATAATGACAGAATGAAAACTGACGCAATTAGACCTGCTGCACATGTGCGGTAAACCTATGCTCACTTAGATGTTGGCACAGATTTCCATGTTTACCTGGGTATCCGTTACTAAATGATCCATTATGATGCCTAGATACTTACCTACAATATACTTAATTTAGCACAGATCGATTTTGAAACTGAATTATTTTTGGTTTCAGTTTCCAAAATAAAAGTAGAGAAGAAGAAGAGACAATATGAACTGCATACAATAAGAAGTAGGAATTGACGTGAAAATGAAAATAGTTACTTCCTTCACACAATGGTGGATCCACTGGATCAGAGAACTTGAAACTAAAAACAGAAATAAAATTAGAATTTATTCGATTTTGTGCATTCTATATGTCATTTTAAAAGCTTGGAGTCACTAATTTTTGACTTTAGAAAACCATTTTCATTTTTTTTTTTTTTTTTTAAATCTAAACTTATTGAGATTTGTTTTTCTGAATTGATAATTTGGATCCATCAGTAGTTTCACTGCAAAAATCAATGAGGGCTAAAATACAATAGTATATTAATTTATTATTTAATTATGGGTGTAACTTGATACCACAGTTTTTTTTTGTTTTTGAATTTCATAGAGATCCAATTGTACCTGAACGACAATCGTGACAGCAGTAGAAAAAGGACCCTGAGAATATATTTTAACAGCCTAATCTTTCAAATCAATTACCTTTTTGAAGAGGAAGTTGTACAAACCACAAATGGTACGTAGCTCAAAGTTTAAACTGACTCTTGATCTGTTACCTCCCATTATTAGCTCAAATAAGTATGTGGAATACTTTGTCGTGAGAGATATTCTCACCAGAAGGAAATTCTACAGAATTTAAGCGTGTTCAGTCACTTCGCACATAAGTACGGGTAAGCCAGAACTAGACCAAACACTGGCGATTTTAGAGCCGATTTGGGTGGTTTTTATACGGCTTATTTACACGCACACAAACACACGTACGTAAGATAATACGTACGTTGGTGAGAACGGCCAGGTCACATCATCCCCTATCGAGATAAGAGATGGCTGGCCAGTTCGTGTACAAATCATGACATCATCTTATTGTGTCACGATTCAGTAATCGTACATTACCTGCAAGTATATACAGGTAATTACGATCGATCGTAATTTGTGTGTTTAACGTCACAAGGATGATTTTTTGCCTGCCTTTTGGGGCGGTGACTGTTGTCGAGGGGTCCAAGCCCCTTTTCCTCATACCTGTGAGTCCCCACAAAGTATTTATTAATTAATATTATTAGATCTACATTGGTATAAGTATCAATAAAATCCTATTGTACCATTGGTAAAATCATGAACGCTTATGACAGAATTATTTTCAAAAATGTAATTCTGTTTTCACCACACTTGATTCACTGATAGAAGGAGTTTATAAATGAAGATATAATTTTCAGTATAATATTGATTTCAAATTTCAGTTTTAAGTATAAGGGGTATTGTTATGAGCTGCTCTCCATTTCTTTAATGCAATCATCTGACAGAAAAAATGATAAATCGCTTTTAAGACTTTCCAGAATTTCTTTCTTGGTTAAAGTCGGAGGAATATAAAATATTTATAAATTGCAAAATGAGGCTCCTATGCAATTCCGTGCAAATCACTAACGACTGCTATGCTGGATGAGCTTAAAATTACCTTTTTTTAATGAAGATCACTGTTGATGAACAGAAGATTAGTTTATCAGAAGAAAAATATAGGAGGGAGAACCCACTCCTTCGTAATCTATGATCATTCTAAACTAAAGGACAGCAGCCCTAAGGCTGAGGAAATAAATTCTCACAAAAACTCGAATATTTAAAAAAATACGGAAAAAATATTAGAACGGTAGGCCGCGGTATTTAGAATCGAACCAAATTTGAAAATACGCTGTCAGTCCTATACGACTGATATCGGACGGTAAAGATAGCAAACCACACTGATTGTAAAATCTTCAACCCTAGTCCCAACTGAAATTAACAGCACCAAAAACGTGATTTATGAATTTTTTTTTTGTAATTTTGTTTCTGTTTGAGACGTTTAAAAATAGATATAAATAGTGTGAATTTATGTAAGCCTTCTTATTGTACCTATTTTTCAGAGAATTTCACGTGGGATCAATACAATACCACATGGTTACGAGAGGCGATGCATTATCCTGAATTTGTAAACCCTACAGTTATAGGTAAAGAAAAACTAACCAACCTAATCAAGTCCTAATCACTGCCGACTAAACTCTTCCACATTTTTTCCTAAATTTTTGACAAAACAGATATGCCTATGTACGTCTAATATTTACCAATCTCTAATTTTTTTTTCATCCGTTATCTCACTTGTCGACGTGTTTTCGAGCCACATAACAATTTACTTGAAAATTCCTTCGAAAGTACCTGCCCAAAAAAATACGGAACAAATTCCCGCACCGAGTGATGCTAACTTCGCTTGGTCTACGCTGACTTCGAACCTTATTTAGAGCAACACTGGCAAGTCCTGAAAATTTTAGGATGATTTGTTGAGTGGTTCTAAGGTGATAATATTACTGACACATATTCATACATACATACGTACATACATACGTACATACATACATACATACGTACATACATACGTACGTACATACGTACATACGTACATACATACATACATACATACATACATACATACATACATACATACATATATATTTACATATGTAGAGACGTAGGTATAGCCATCAACATGGAATACGTCGAGTGGTAAGTGAGGAAACCTAGATTATATCTCGTTTTGCTAGTATACCTATCTATAATAAAAAATGAAATTTTCAACATGAAAAATACGTTGCCTCAATTGGAGTACAGGAGCTAAACAAAAAACGAGAGCATACCAGTGGCATAGAGAAGAGAATATGAGTATTCCAGCCCCCAGAACCAGAAAAAAACTCGTAATTCCTTCCCTCAGTAATGGCTAACAAATTTAATAACTGAAATGCCCTTCTGAAAATCTTAATTTTGCTAAGCCAATGGAGCAAACATACTATAGGACCTACTTAATAACCTGGAAATGGTAGATACACCTAAAACTCCTTCCCCCGGTGAACTCTCCTGCCTGAAAAATTAAGTGATGAAAATTTAAAAAAATCTATATGCGAGCTTTGGATCTCATGATCTCATTGCCTGAATGTATACATTTATTAAAACGGATCTCGTTTTGTTCATTTATCTACATAAGTATTCTATAACATTACAGTCGGACAATTATACTTGACTTTATAATAATTATTACTAGAATTATTAGGTACCTACTTACGATTCTCAATTTATGAAAAAATTAATTTTGGATTAGCTAATTACTGTTTTACCTCCTTTTTTGTTCAGGAAATTTCGGATACTTGCCTTACAACGCTGCTCATCAAATATTCTCATTTCTTGATAGATGTAAGTACTTTTTTTAAACTCTAGTTCTGTTTTGCTGTATTAAAAGTCCATTTATCTGTATGTGCATTTTTTTCCAATGAAATTTATAGGTTTTGATAGAGCAGGGTACATTCCGCATCGTTTTCACTTGTGGGAAAATCTATTGTTTCACGGTGAGCTCGAGTCTACAAATTTCTGAAGATGGTTATAACTGTGGTGGATTCTGGTGTTTTGTAAAAGGCAAATTTTCACTCCCTTCCTCCTGAGACATTTAAACATCGAACATATTTTATTGGTCGCAAATCTAATTTCTTTACGACTTACTTTTCGTTATTTTTTATGAATGATAATTCGGCAAAAATTAGTGAAAAGAGTAAAATATGACGTCAGAAAAGAGGAAAATTTAATACGTAGTTGGAGAAGTTTGACGTCAGAGGTGATGAGTGGGAGAAAAACGATAAAATTGGGCTGTATTGGTATTTCTACAAAAATTCGACATTAGCTTTTCCGATGTTACTAGAAAATTACGCAAAAAATTCAAAATAGGTAGGTAGGTAAAAAAAAAAAGATTAATAAAAAAATAAAAGTATCACTGTGAAATATTTGAAATAGAAGTAGAAAAAAGTTTGAGAATACTCGTCAAAATTTGTGCTGATAATACGCATTGGGTAGGTACTTAATTATATTTTCATAACCTATGGGCTCGTAACTTCATTTTTAATGTAGGTAACTATAAGATTCGTGCGCTTCTGCAAAATTTATACATTTTTTGACTTTGTAACATGTCTTTGATAAGGAGGTCTTGTTTCGAAAAACTTTGCCTACAACACGACATGATGACACAAAAGTAGCGCTTCCGATCATAACATACCTATTTGGCCGTAGATATTAATAAAATTATTAATACTATGGAATTTTTGATAGGTAATATTTTAAATTAGCCGATGAAATATTAAAAAACTGACCATTTGGTTTGGTAAATAAAGGAGGCTGCAGAACAAAATGGTTCTTTGAAATGGAAATAAAAAACAGATTCGTAGGTAATTGTGGAATACCTTGTCGTGAGAGATATTCTCACCAGAAGGAAATTCAACAGAATTTAAGCGTGTTCAGCCACTTCGTACGTAAGTACGGGTAAGCCAGAACCAGACCGAACACTGGCGATTTTAGAGCTGGTTCTGAGAGTTTATATACTGGTTTTGGCACATGCACACAAACACACGTATGTAAGGTAATACGTATGTTAGTGAGAACGGCCAGGTCATATCCCCTACCGAGATAAGAGATGTCTGGCCGGTTCGTGTACAAATCGTGACGTCATCGTACCGTGTCACGATTCAGTACTCGTACATTACCTGCAAGTACATACAGGTAATTACGATCAAACGAGTTTCATGTGTTTAACATCATGTAGACGAATAATTGGCCTGCCCTTTGGGGCGGCGACTGTCATCGAGGGGTCCGAGCCCCTTTTACCTCATACCAGTGAGTCCCCACAGTAATAATAGCGTTAATACTTACTGGGTACCATAACCAAGTTCAGCAGGATATGTTTATACTTGAAAGGGACTAAAATTTTTTCATAATTAATTTAATAATAATTAGTTACGACAATCATGTTCCATATTCGATAACTTAATTAATAAATTAAAAGTACTACCGATTTTTTTTAAAATGCAACATTTAGCCCATGTTTACTGAGGTTGACTCCACCACAGTTGTGCACATGCTAGTGAACAGGCAAATAATCTTTAGACTACCTTTTGCACACAACCAAAGGTATTCCATTAAATGAATGAGTAAATATAATTATTAATTTAGATATCACATGAACACAAATTCCATAGATAAAAAGGAGATTAAAAATTGTTGGAAATTTAACAGGCCAAGATATTTTGATTGTGAAAGTGACGGCATTTTTCATCTCATGTGCGTCCTCTGTTATATTTTTAGTACTCTGTGATTATAACAAAGGTTGTCAAATTTTTCTCTTGCGCATTTCTCAGAGATTAGCTAAATTACCAGCTACAGCTCCATTGAAAGAAACTCTAGCACAGCAATGGATAAAAACTGGCAAACTGGGTTTTCTAACAAAGTATTGCTGCATTAGAGTTTTTTTTTAATATCTCTAAAATATGAGTCCATGGAGCCCCCGGGGGTCCGCAGACTACAGTTTGGGAACCACTGCGTAACAACACCGTTAGGTATTAATTTAAAAAAAAATTTTCGAAGAAAATTATGAATTTTTCAAATTGGCTGAGTCATAGACTTGAGTTTCCAACAAAAACCATTTAAAAATAATTGTTTTGTTTTCGGACACAGGTATCAATGCATGGAGAAAAAGTAGAGCAGAAGTTTACAAATTATTCATTCCCCTCAATTGGGCAATGGCAGGATATAATCGCTCCATTCAAGAAAATATACCAAGTAAAAATGTCAACTACTCATCATTAAATAATTACTTGTTATGATTTTTCTTTTTTTTTTATCCATTGACCCATAATTATATTTAGGGGAGCTTGGCCCCTCAAAATGAATTCTGCCCCTCTGAAAAAAAATTCTGCCAACAGATTTTGAAAATTAACAACCAAAAAGTTATAAAAATTTTTTTGGTTATGTTTTGGACAGGGGCCATAGCCCCGTTGTAATTCACTGATTGTTTTCAGTGTTTGGAAAGAGTAAGTGCACGAAAAAAGTGACACGCCTAAGAGAAAAAAAAAGAAAAGGTTATCAAATAATTTTTTGTAGGGGCCATGGTCCTTTCAAATTTCAAACTTAATTTGCACCTATATACTTCTATACAAGCTATAACTAGTCAATAGTCAGAAATGTTTTTGATACAACTGGACAAGTAACCGTTTGAAAAATTATTCTTATATATAAAATTTCCTGCCAAATATTAGTTTGTGCTTTAATAAAGGGTAAACATGGAATTTTAGACATTGAAACTTTTAGGTTTGCAACCAAATTTTCTAAATTTTGCAGTAATATGGAGTGTGCCATTCCAAAAACGCATGAAGGATGGAAACACTTGTACTTACAATGGGAGCAGAACATATGGTCCCGAAATTTTAGGTAAGTAGCTAAATAAGTAAGTAATAGATATTTTTATAAAATGGTTGTAACCATAGGGTAACTTTTCGAATTAATGGAATTGATTGAGTTATTATAAATTTATTATTTTGTAGACGGCAAAAGCAAACTTTCCGAAATAAAAACTGGTATGAACAATATTGGAGAATTCAACGAATATTGAATTATTTTGCCACGTTGCTTTGTTAAAGACTCACATTCATAAAATGTAAATTAAATGTCTACGTTTTATTTTCTGTTTCAGTGATACGCACGTTGCCTCTTGATATTTTTTTTCGCTTATCTATGATCGAATCTTGGAGTAAGTATTTTTCGTTTACCTATTTCAGACACGGGGAACTGAGCATGTAATAAACAACAATATTGCAATATTGAGTATTTTTTGAAGTTGATAAAAAGTAGTTTTACACTCAAGAAATATAGATAATTCTTAATTTTTTACATATGGATATTTTTTTATTACTCTGACACAGATTTTTATAGATTTATTCAATTTTCTATAACGGTAGCCTATTATAAAAAATAAACGAAAAAATTTTCAGTATAAAATAACATACGCATTTTCTTTGCTTTTTAAACCCCATGAGGTGAATCTGGGTAGCCAAAACAGCATTAACAGAACACGATTCATTGACAGTGTTTGACTGGATTATATATCTAGGTATATGGAATGAGCAAAGCGATAACAACCTGAAGGCAAGATATCTCTTGTAAATGAATATCACTGGAGGAATAAGGTCTTTTCGATTTTGCTTTTTATTGACGATTTTTCATACTTGAAAGATCTATAACTAAAGATACTACAGACTTGAGTAGGGAAATACGCCATCTTGTTTCACAAATGAAAAGTAAACAAGATTCATTCTACATAATCATCAGTGTTTTGATGAGGTAGTCGAGAGAATTTTCTTTTTTAATTATTTCTCAGATTAATTTTTAAATATTTTAAAGTTGAAATGATATTGTGGTTTTATGATAGACCAGTGACCAGTTATTGAAGTTATTCCAGCTTTATCTCACTTGTAAGTACCTTGTTATTCTCAGAAAGTATGCTGTTGCAGTCTTCTTAAGAGATAGGTATGTTCGTATTTGATAATGTTACCGATTTTTTTTAATGTAAAATTGCAGGAAGATATTCAACAAAGCTCTATTAATTAAAATAAACTAAAAATAGTAATAGTGAGCTACCACTTTCCATTTGTGAAACAAGACGGCGTATTTCCATACTTAAGCTAATATAGGTACTCTACTATAACATGTGGGAAATAAGTAATTTTACCCAAAATGAAAAATTTTGTGTATTCAATTAATGGTAAAATTGCCGAACTTTTCGTAATGAAAATCACATTCCAAAAATGATACTTATTATGTTACCTTCATCCGCACTGTACCATTATCTGTATTAAGCTCAGTCCATATTATTACTAAATATATGCAGTCAAAGTTGATAGTATTCTATAACCACTGGTAACTTGCGATGTTTTTTTAATGCTGAAAATATTTCTGTTGGTGATGACTGATGAACAAAAGTAAGACCAATACTTCAATAGCTTGTCGTGGTCTTGATCTAAAATCAATGCTTTTATTCTCGGTTGTGATCATGGTCTGAGTCTTGCCTTACACTGTGAGGATAAAAGAAAAATATTTTACGATAAACATTGTGAATAAATTAATTTATTTTATTTTTATCGCCGAAGAGTTAATACAGAAAAACCGACCAGTGGACTTGTTATTTCTTCTTTAACAGTGTTTTCGAATAATTATAAAAGATGTACCTGAAAAAAGTCCTCGAAGGTAAGCTACCTACAGCCTTTCCGAACGAAAGGTGAGAATTTGTTTTTATAAAAATGGGTGGAGGGGTTGGCTAAAGAGAAAAAAAAAAACTTAATTGGAAAGTGTATGTTGTATTACTTTTTTTTTTGGGGGGGTATATATGTGAATAAAGAGGTTAAATTTGCTGAAAACGATCAGAGTCCTTTTCTACTAATTAATCACTAGCTAAATAATATAATTTTAAATTTTCAGGGCCGGAGAGAGAAAATTCGGGCTCAGGGGTCAGGTAAAATGTATTCTAGAAAATGACCGATTTTTCAAATTTTTTTAGTTTAAGCATTTAGAAAGGGTCTTCTGGGCTCGGAAGGAATTCACCCTTTTCCTCCCTTCTCTCTCCGGCCTTATTTATTTTTTCCTACTATTGTTCATGAACCAATGAATGGAAGTTCTTGTTTTATACCTCAAACAAAAAATTATAACCCGCAGTTATGACAAAATTATAATCATTCTGATTTTGAAAAGAATCGTATAAAAGCACAGAATATCATAAACCATAGGACAACTTCAAGTATTATTCCTGTACAATCAGGGGGTGCGCGAAGCGATGTTATTAGGAGGTGAAACTGGTCAATTTTTACAACACACCTAAAAAATTTCAAAAAACGCCAATGGTTAGTGGAAGAGCAAAAAAAATGAAGATCAACACCTATTTCAATTTTTACAACAGCTTGGCCCTAGGAAGGTGTCACATCTTCTCACCTCCTTTCGCCCGGCCCCTGTGTGCAGTATTATTTCACATAAAAATTTTTGCCGTTGTGGGAAAAACACTGGCTTATGGATATGTCTCAAACCCCTTACCCTGCTCCTCTCCAGGGTATTTGCCACTTATACTTCAACAGGAAGCTCATAATCAGGGAAACCCATTAACCCGCCCCATTGTTTATAAAATTTTTCATGTATGAAAATTATGGTATCATCATCTTCTCTGAGTACCTCCTGTCCTTGCTCTTTACTAGTGCCTCCATCATGCCTACCACTCCCTCCTTACTCCTTTTGTAACAAAAATTTGATGATAACCGTAACGAAAATCAGATGAGAAAAATCTGATGAGATAGATACCCAGCCATAAAACATATTATCCATTTTAAAATGTCCATGTTTTTAGGGTGAGGATAAGATTTCTTCAGAGCATAATAAATTTATGCACATTTGAGAGATAAGACGGCACATATCCATAGTATCCATAATGTATCTAATAGTAGGGTAGGTGCACCAGTTTGCAACAGTTTAAGGGAAATGTTGAGTTTGAAGTGACATAATTCAGTGTAGAATAAAGGTATTTATTATATGAACGCTTCATTACATGAATTATGGTCTCCAGATTAATATTTCTTTTTGAATTTTTATTATATTGCTCTGAATATTATTTTTTTATTATTTTTATGTAAAAATAACATTTTCCCCAGTTTACAACATTACTGCTCTAGTTGGAAACATATATGTTTTATTTTGCAACATACAAGTAATATAAGGTATTTTATTTCATAAACTGGTAATATTAATCAAAAATTTCAACATTTCCCTTCCATAATATTGGGGGGACTTGATAAAGCTTTTATGTCGCGGAAATAAAGCTGATAAATGTAACGGCTAAAAGAGGTGGTAATGTACCTAATTAGAACCACTTTCAGTGTTACACCATACACGAGATATTAAACACTGGATAAGCATTAATACCTTTAGAATAGTTAAAATATTTAATTTATTATCCACAGACTATCGTGGACCTTAATGTATTTGAGAGACTCAATAATATTTTTAAAACACACGTTTGAATTAACACATTTAATAAATAATAAATTGTACAATACAGTACATCAATTAGTACGTTAATACTTATATATATGATATCACAATCCATTAGACAAGACTGTCTGTTCACTAGAGACTTCTACGAGAGAGGTTCTAGGTACTTAGAAGTAACTGTCGAGGAACTGTGTCTTATTCATTCGAATCGAGGGTTTATATATTTGTTCGGGGTATGTACGCGTATGTGTCAGATAGGTAAAGTGAGGTAGGGTGTTGTTATTATAGGGTTGTGCTGACTCGCGATATACTCGAGGGACAGGCACAATTAGGTCATGAATATACAGACATTATATCTATATTCATACAATCAAATATGGGTAAATTAGTTGTTGTTTATAAAGAGTTATAGGATGATTATTGTTGATGAATATCTACGTTTTTGGTGTTTGAAAAGGTGTGGACGAATATGTTTGTCATTTCTAAAAATAGACAAAAATATACATTACAATAAACTTCTTCAAATTAGTATTGGAACAGAGTTTGGGAAATTTAATATTTGAAAAAGGAATATGAATTCAGAGATACCATATTATCACACCCAAATGATTAAAATAATTTGAATTTTCTCATTAAAACTAAAACAAAAAATGCTTGTTGCAAATTAGTGTTATGATTTTTCCTCCACTACGCCAATTTGCAACAGATTGTTCCCAACTGGAAATGTTTACAATTGATAAATGAACCATTTAGCAACAGGTTTATAATGCTAATAATTTTAGCCAAATTAATCTAAAACAAACATTTTCATCGATATTGAAGTATATACTTAGCATCTTGGAACACCAAAATATTCGTACTCTATCAATTCCATTTAACTGAGCCTTATTTAAACACCCTATTGTGCAGATTTCTTTTAAGATAAAGCAGTAGCGGCCCGAGCTAATTGTGCGCCAGCGCCTCCACCATATTTTTGCGCCACTCATGCATTGAAACCCCCTTAAAATTTTTTTGAATCATCTCATAAAAAATGTATAATATAATTATTCTAAACTTTTTAATCCGGAAGTATCGGGTTCAAACCTCATCAGCACTTGAATTTTTTTATTGTAAAAGCGTAGGTATTTAAAAAAATTCATTTTTAACTTTAATTATTTTCACCGTTTTGGCGCCTCTTTTTCATATGAGAGTGGCTCTAGCCACAGAAACAGGCTGTTGGGCCACCTCTGAGATAAAGTAATTTTTGCATTTTTAACAGCAGTTGGAATATTCTTTAATTTATGGTTTCATCAATGTCACAAATGAGGTATTGAAAATAGATGAAAATTGAAGAATGTGCTTTAATATTTGCGACAAAAGTACTTCCAACTGATAAATCTACTCATTCTTCTTATTTCTAAAGTTTAAACTTCAAATTGTTGCAAACCGGTGCAGTGTCGCAAACTGGTGCGTCTAACCCAGTTCAAGAAAGTTAGTTCTAAAAATACCTATACGAGCAATATTCTTTCATTCTTTTAAAATACTAATTATTTTGGAAACAAGATGCCAGAAGCCAAAATTTAGTCTCTTCTCATTGTCCCCTTAATTTCGCGTTTGGTTTTTGACTTACTCAGTCAAGTCTTGGTTTTGTTCATCAGTGGTTTCTATTTCTGCACACATTTCTGCGTGAAAATTATTGCGGCTGCACCTATCCCTCAAATGCCATTGTGGTTAATTTGAATTCAATTTCCTGAAGGTAGCCGCACAGTTTTCTCCACGTTTCTCTTTATCGAATGCTCGTAAATTGAAAGAAACAGTTTAAATATCATTATATTTTGTACATTTTCTAGCTAAGCTTGAAATTAGGCGTAATACAGATACTCTACAGATTGAAGAAAGTATCATCGAAGGTGATAAAATTTTGTAATCAATTCTGTCGCATTTCGATAAAGTGTATAAATATCTATATAGTTGTGTGTCTACCAAACTGCGTGTGGTTTCTGTCTTAGATATCCGAACATATTTATTAGATGAAAGCACCACAATGGATCTACGTTCGGCTGTTATCGCATCTTTCAAATTAATTTTAAATATATATTCCAACGAAGAACAGAACCGTGGGTTAATATTTTCGCAGCATTTTCATTCGACACGCACGTACCGTATAATACGGTTTCGAATATTTTATGTTTTCAGCTGCTATTCAGGCGCAGTTAAAGTGGGGGAAAATAAGGGAAATAGACCATATTGGAAAAGAGAGAAGTTCACTGCCTGTCGAAAGACTAAATTTGGTACAAATTGCTTTGGATGGAGTGCCGCCCAATGGTGAGTATATTGTCCTAAAGATTTATGTCATAAAATGAAAATTTATAGAAAAAATAGAAAATTACGATCAAAATCAAAAGATAATTTGCATTTATTCCTTAAAGCTCCCATCAACATAAGCAGCTCGTGGAAATATTTGTTGACAGTGATTAATTTTCCGACAAACGCAAATCCAGTTATTATCGGTGTGTATTGAACGTTTGAATATTATACAGTGTTAATCCAAGCATTAAGTTCACGGATTCTTAAGCGTTTGTTGTTATTTCAGTTTTTATGAAATGTATTGAATTATAGGTGGTGTTCAGTATGGCAAAACAGTGCCGAAGTCTTTCAGTATGTCACATAGTACAAGTTTAGGATTTGCGGGTCCCAAGCGAACCCTAGAACCATAACTGAAGCGAAGTGGGTTACTCTCAATGACCACACCTCACAAAAAAGTATATTCAGGTCATATTACACATGTTGAAAATGAAACATTGATCTTCGACAAACAAATCCGAGGATGTAGCACCCAGTGAAATAGTAAAAATTTTTCCTCATCAACCCTTTTTTGGGTCACAGGGGGAAAAATGAGCAGTTCAATCCAAAAATTAATTATAAATTTTAACTCGGGCCCTCAAAAAACATAATCGACGATGTATCACTTACTTTTTTAAAATGAATCATCATATCCCTTTTTTAGAGTTACAGGGGCCCAGTGAGTGGTTCCATTCAAAAATGAACCGAAACTTTGAACAGAGTACCTTCAAAAATGTAACAGAGAATAGATCTCTCAGTTTTTATGAAAATAATATTCTATAAACCTATGAGTTCCCCTTTTCACTTTTGTATATATGCTACCCAGAGACATACAACTGAAGAGGTGTCCAATGCTGGATCAAAAACACGTCAAAGATGGAACATTGATAAAATGTTTCAAATTCCGATATTCGCTACTGCGCATGTGTCACAGCTTGATATTGTGTGGAGATGTCTGTTTTCATAACAAAATATGCGCCGATTTGGATGTGCAGAACGTATAACTGAAGTTGCTTCTTCTTTATCTTTGACGTATTTTTAAACCACAGCGCATTGGGCGTATGGAGCATTAGACGTCTCTTTAGCTGTATGTCTCTGATGTTACTCCTCTTACTCCTTGTCAAAAACGCGGTAGTTTACTCTTATTCATTCTCATTCTCACGTCAATAATAAAATCATTACTGTTTTTTCCTGATTACGATCAATTGATTCTTGTTAATATTTCATTCTTTCTTTATTATATAATAGTATATAATTTGTTTTCTTTGTGTATGATGTTTGTTCCTTCAACTCATCTGCCAAAACCTACAATTCTAACACCTTGCTATCGAAATTCAGAATCTGATCTGAAAAAATTGGCTTAATATCTGAAATGATTGTGCCAAGACGGTTCAAATCCCGGTAGAGGAACAGAATTTTTTTTTTCATAGATTGAATTAAAAAAAATCGGCCTTTGTCAGGACATCGGGCTCAGCTTGAAACAGTTCTTTGAGAATTTTGGTAATTTTTGGTTTGGCCGTCTGTGGGAAATGGCGTCATCACAAAAGTTGTTTTGTATGTGGGTACATTTA
Organism: Ericerus pela; assembly: GCA_011428145.1. NCBI lineage: Eukaryota > Metazoa > Arthropoda > Insecta > Hemiptera > Coccidae > Ericerus > Ericerus pela. Next base: position 4,849,637 of record WOFM01000406.1, on the reverse strand, counting down.
AGGTTATAAACTTCGCTCGCTCGTTTCAATGATAGAAAAATGTTTTTCAATGATAGAGGCATGTCATATAAAGGCGATTATATTTTCTTCAGTCGAGAAATTTTTGACAGAACCTACGTACGTGATCGGGAAATTTGACACTTCTAACGGAAAAGTTTTTCTTCTTTCAAATATGACACCAGAAAGTCGAATCACCTTTTTAAAGATATAGTGTCAATATTTTCCAAATCGAACAATCTGTCATTAAAAAATGTTAAGTACTTACACCAGGGTATTAAATGTAATAGAGGACGCATGTGAAACCATGTGAAACGAAAAACGGCACCACCTTCACCATCAAGGTACCGACAATTTTCAATCTCATTTTTATCTACGAAATTCGTGTTAATAGTGGTTTCTAAATTAATGATTATAATAATTACTCATTTATTAAATGAAATTAATTGAAAAAAAAAAAAAATTATGAAAACCTGAATGAAACACAAATCGAGAATTATATTCATTTCAAAGTTGGTATGGAGGAGAAGAGGGAATCTAATGGAAAAGAAAAATTAGATCCTAGTAACACAATAAATGTGTTCGCAGGTTATGTTTGGAGTAACCAATGATGTTACCCCTGACTAAAAGTACTTAGAACTGTAACTTTTATTTGTGACGCAAGACTACGTCAAATAAAGTATAGGATATGGGTGAAAGTTTGGGCCAATCGTCACATGAGAAGTAGAGATTGACTTATCAGTTTTTCTTAAACGAATCGAGTACCGTATTTGCGATCGTCAATTATAGAACAGACCTAATTACTGATATTTCAACTGTTTTAAAATAACAAAATGTAGATAACTTCATATTTTTAAGTGTAAGGTCTGTTTAGAGATAGACGAATTCTGCACGAATTTGTAAAATTGGGCGTGCTAATCTACTAAATAAACAATCTTTAAGGCCGTAGCGATTATTTATTTAGCAGAATAGTACCACAAATTTTACAGAATCTGTAAAGAATTCGTCTTCCTAAACAAACCTATAGCCTACCTATTTGTGCCCAAATAATACAATAAATCGGTTATTTGAGAAAGCAACTTTCGTGAAAAAAAATCGATTCCAGCGACAAGAAACAGTGTCGTATAAATAACGAAAATTGAGGAATTCTCTGAATGCGTAGGGAATGGTCAAATTTATGGAGTTTTTATTCTATATGATGCAGTTTCTTTTGAAAAAATCGATGTTTAATGTTTATCAAACACTCGATTTCGTCCGAAACTTAAGACTTATATGGCCTACGACATTTCTCAAATAACTGATTCAATGTTTGCTCAGTAAAATTTGTATAAGTACATTTAACGACTTCGTATCTGATTCTTTAGGAAACTTAATAATTCTACCCACTGAAATACAGACGAAGATTATGAAAGCATATTTCGAGTGTAAGTTTAATTCAAAACAAATATAATTACTGCATACAATATTATACCTAATATATTCACCATACTGATCCACTTTACCGTAAAAAGCACCAATATACTAGCAATACCATTTTCCTGTTACCTGCCTATTATTGATTTTTGTACGTTTGTTATCAGGTCAATTGTCCTTTACTCCTGAGAATAATTTCAGATACATGGAAACAATAATCATCAATCGTAAAACCACAATTATTTTTGGTCCATTCTATTAAATAATTTGAGCTAACCTTGAAGGATTAATTTGATTAAAAGTGTGTTTTAAATTTATTTAGTAATTTTGGAATGGAAAAGAAGTTTCTTCGATTTGAGTAAAAAAGATTTGCTGTTAAATACAACGGATGAACTGCGACTTCACTGCATTGCGGGATCGGTAAATTTACACGGTAGGTAGACTAAAAATCAATTTTAGTGGATGTGGGAGACCAGGAATAGCTTTCAGTAAATTTACTGTTATGATCCTCAACTAAAAATTTACCTATCCTGCACATAACCTATACTTTTACCTACAGCAATACTTGCACTCAAATTTTTTTTCATTAAATCATGGCTCTGTACTTACAATTCACATGTAGACTACCTACTATTCGTACACGTATACCTAATGGATAAAATTATTGAAATTTATTTTTAATTATTAATGGAATAATTATAATTATAATTATTGATAAAACTAATATTATTAGTCCATTTAGTTTGCTATTAATTGATCGTAAAATTGGATAAAAAAATACGAAATATTATTATGGTCCAATGTGGGATGGAGTTTTAAAATAATTTATTGCAATAAAATTATCATTATTATTAAAAAAATGAGGAATAAATATATTCATATTTATAATGAATAATACAATAAATATTATTAGTTTAATATCTGTGGGGATTAGACCATCACTCGTATGAGGAAATAGGCTTGGCCTATCGACAACAGTCGTCACCTTCGGTGACAATTATTCGTGCCTTGCACGTTAAACCAAATACAAATGTATGTTCGTTTGTACTTGTCTATTTTTGCAGATAGACAAGTTACAAATCTCGGACCGTGACGAATCGATAGATAATTATCTCGGCAATGTCACGGACCGATACGAAGATGCATTCTCCGTACTTTACCGTTGCCATGACAACTGTAAAGTACGAATAAATTATCTACACTATACCTATGTAAATGTTACATACGTGTGTATGTGTGCGTGTAGGGAGCCGGCTATATAAGACGAGAAAATCATAGACCAAATCGCCAGTGTTTGCCGAGGTCTTGGCTCCCTCATACCTTTCTGGTATATTGGCATAAACACGCAAATTGTTCTGTTGAACACCTTCTTTGTTGGTTTTACTTTCCACGATGTAAGGTATTCCACAATATCTTTGATAATAAGTCAGTTAGCCAATGACATGTGCATTCCATACTGGCAAAGATTTGATCATTACAAAAACAGTGCACAATTTTCCATATAAACATAGGTATATTGATTTGGCTCCGAATAACTTGGGCTCTGAAGAAGATAGGCAGTATGACATAAATACGTTTAATGGCCAATGAAGATGACGTATAAATGTTCAATGTTGAATAGCCATTAAGAAACAACGTTGCATTAGTCCGCCTTATACATCAGAGTTCAACTTATTTGGCACCAAGTATAGCAACATTTGCTTCTGCACATCCAGTATAAGCACAATAAAGAAAATAAAAATTGCCTAACTACGGGGAGAAAAATTTCTTCAGATTTTATTTTGAATCCACGAGGACACGTGATTTTATTAAGTTTGTGACTGAATTTATTTATACAGATATGTCAGTTCCTTCTCCTATTCCTGATTATCACGCTATCAGTGAAAATATACTGTGTGAGTATGATGCTGAAAAAACATTCGACCCATCCGTCTTGGGTGAGTAGCTGAATTTTAATATCATATTTGTTTGTGACCAGTGGCGTGTTCAGGATTTTCTCACGGGAGGTGATGAGGATCAAATTAATATTTCGTTATTAGATACTAATCCTTAACGTTGTGAATTCAGAAGTGATTGAAAATAAAGAAAAAATCCTCCAGATGAGGCCTTGATGCGCCACTTTTCGTGACTACCTACCGAGTTATACTTAATTCGATAGATAATTATATTTACTAAGTGCCTACATCATGTACACACAATGAAGTAATACTTGTGTAACTTACTGCGCAACAGTAAAATAATGAGTGAAGAATAGCTCGCAGTACTGTGAGTTTTTACAATAAGAGTGCACGAGCAAAGCCTATAGGAGTGAGAGAGATAGAATGCGCAGTGATGAAAAAGAAACCAGCATAGTTATTGTGAGGAAGTGTAAATAATAAGCAACAGGCAAGCAGAATAGAAAGTAGGACAGGTGTAAGTTGAAGAGTGGCATGTGGAGAAAGTGATGAAATGCTGAGAATACATGAATTATGGAAGTGGTGTGTAGCAGGAAGTGATGAGTGACACGAGGAAAGTATACAAAAGGTATGTGGACTTTTACTAGGCAGCCTCAGTTGTGTGTATTACAAGGACATTATTTTTCCTATGTGTGTTGCATTTCACACACAGTAGCACACATAAAACCAATTGACCGTGAAGCAGTTCAATATTTTTTATAATACATGATCAGAAAGGCAGTTTTTACTCTGATATTTTGCAAGTGAAAAATAGCTCATATCATAGATGAATATAATTTTGATATAAAGTGAACGCACCTCCGAGTAAAAATGTAAAGCATCTTTTTACATGGAAACATGACGTTGAGGTAGAGGTTACATTTTCTGTATGAAATGTTAAATCTGCCACAGTGTGAAGGCTAACTCTTTGTTCCATTTTTTACAATTTTTGTGAAAGACTCATCATTATGACAAAATTTTAACGTTTCGTTGCTTTCTGATCATTAATTATATAAAATATCTTCCTCAATAAGGTTCAAAAGGGCGTTTACATGACTCGGGAATTTCTCACTTACTGCTCTTGTTTTGTAAACTCCCACACATGTAATTTCTCACTTTTGAACCTTGGTGTGTAATGTACTATTTTATTATATATGATCAGAACCGAAATGTTTACAATTGTATTTTGCCCTTGGAAAGTAGTGTCTATCATTGATGAATGATGTTCAACTTCAATGTAATGTGATTTACTCAAGAATTTTTATTTTGACAAGGAATTCACTGGTCTTCCTGGGTTTGAACCAGCAACCTCTTCATTGACAAGCCAGCAATGTATCCACTGTGCTGAGAACATTAGTTAGTAGAATAAAGTCTCTATGGCTATATTTGTTTATTTGGATTATTTTTTTCCTCTTTGAAATTACTAATTAATGATTATGTTGCTTTTTGATCATTAATTATGAAAAATATCTTCCTCAATAAGGTTTAAACAGGAGTTTACATGACTCGATGTAAGCACTCACTTTTGATCCTTAGTGTGTAATATACTATTGCGTATTTGGCTTTCTAAGTGTGACTTCATTTTACTCATGCGAACACACTAACAAACTGATTGAACGTAACTAATAACAAAGTAGTCTATATACTTTGGACAAGTGTATAATAGGTATAATTAAGGAAGCTCCATTGACATAGTGATAATGGAGCAAGGGAGTGGCCATTGCTGGGCACTCGTCCAAGAGGGAGCGAAAGTTTTTAGGGAAAAAAAATTAATTTGCAAATAAGTTATGGATCGGATTGACATAACCTTTAAATGGTGATCTGTAGCAAAGATTAAGGAAACCTTAAAACAATCATCTAAAGGGTCTGAGAAAACTAAATGAACAATAAAAATAAGCCAGAATCATGCTTCTTTCTAAATATTGAAGATTTTCGGATTGAAAGATACTTTCAAGCCGGTACTTACATCCTTTCTGGAAAAAAAAAAATGTTTGTTTGGAGGGAGAAGGACGAGGTCTTTCTAAGCCCTCTAGGCTGTTTTAATAAGAAAATGATTTCGAATAAATATTCCTACCTTCAAGCTATCTGCCTTCAATATATGTATAGTTTCTATACTGACAGCTAAACACTAATTAAAGATTTAATTAATTTAATTACTTTTTGTCATTTTGTTTACATGTGTTGTGTGTTTCATAGTCGGTAAAATTAAACTCAGCGAAATTGAAGAAGGTAAGAAATCGTATAATTACACCTCGGCCTATATGCACCAACTAGACAAAAAATATAATGCCTTGCAGTCTGATTAATTTTTAATATTTAATTTCATTGCGTATTGATGGCGTCTAAGACCTACCTACTTGAAAATGAAAAGTATAAGCCAAAATAATATTTTACTGGTGTAAATATAGAATTATAATCTTCTAGTTTTATGTCTAATAGTTTATTTCGAGAAAAATATTGCGATATTTCACCACTTTTTAAAACATTATAGCTTCTCTGCTTAACTCTATTCGTATAATTTAACGTACTAGTATAGGTATTGTGATTACGGATTTTTTCAACCCAGCAAAATTTCTCCATAGTATCACAAGATTACATTCTCTTTTTATCCCGAAGATAGACCCATAACTTTCCAGCTAAACCTAATAAAATTTAACTTTTAATATTTAATGAAAACAAGTCTCAATAATTTTTCTTCGAACATGAAGTTTTTATGTTATCTTCAAAGGTTTAAATATTTGCCCAAATAATTTAGATTAGTAAGTATTTATGAAATTCTTGTATGAAAATTTTGATAATTTTAGACTAAGAAAATAAGAAAGGTGTCTCTTTGTCCTCATGACAGTTCGTTTCCCTTCTTTTTTTTTTTGACTAGAATCTAGTATAATGGATGATTTTTTTTTCCTATTCTGTTCATTTCATTTTCATAGTGATTACAAAGTTACCTTTGGATAGCTGTGTACGAATATCTATAATGAAACATATTGGTAAGTCACTGCTTCTCATTCGTTTCAGCCAATTTAAAAAAAAGACTTGATTTCAGCAGAATGAACTTGAGAATTTCGTGAAAAAGTCAAATTCGACCAACTTGATGACCAATTAATTATGAATTTTAATTTTACCTAACTTTTTTTTTTGAAGTATCGAAAATTCATCCGTTTGATCAAGATATTATGGAAATGTTAATTTTTCAAGGTAAAAACACTACAAATTAATCACCTTTCATTATAATTGGATAAAATATAGGCTCAAATTATTATATTAGCTCCATAAACTGTGCTATCACCCTATAATTTTTCTATTAACGTTTATTTACAGAAATACATGTGTATTTAACCTGGAAAGATGCGAATGAATTAGCTTTGAATTTAACAAACTTGGCCATTATTATGATTGAAACTCTCGAAAAACCGTTAAAACAAGGTAGATACAGGGTTACATGTCCCACGTTGACACAAAAATCGTTCTCTTTGTCACTTAGCATCTATTGTTCGATCGATTTTGATAAAAGAGTGCTCTTTCTGAAACTGATATCCTTGCGCACAAAATGTGATATCATAACCCAGAATGAGAAAATTTGGACCATCGTCTTGTGTGAAAGTGAGACATGGGTTGCACTGGTTGACACAGGTGTTATGTCAAATTGACACATGCTAAACAACGCCAAAAAATCTTAAACAAAATTTATTTTGAAATACAAAATTATCAAAACCTATAATCATAAGACAAAAATCCTTTGATAATTTATTCACGTACCCTATAGTTACAGAAACATTTTCAAAATTTTTGATATCAAATTTAAATTTATTATCTTTAGAATCTTTTTCCAAAAATTTCAGTTTTGTGAATAAATCTCATTAGATGACTGCTGTTCATAGTTTTGATGATACGTATATATTATTTTTTTTCATTTTTTGAAAATAACTTTCTAAAAGTATGAATTAGGATGATAGAAATTTGTGTGTCAATCTGGAATACAGTTTTTGCGCGGGGCATGAGTACTATTTTTACTTATCTACTCCATTATGAAGATACCAAATCATCGTCAATAAGCGTAAATCTACCGAGTTGTTTGATGCTAAAATATTTGACATTATGTTAAAATTACGCCTCTCAACCAAAAAATTCCATATTTCACTTTCACACAACCAGCTCATGAAAATAAAGTTTTGTAAATTTGTTTGAAATGTAGCTACGCAGTGTTTTTAATTGGATTTGCCAAGTATGTTCAATTAGTATGTAAAATTTTGGAATTTACTCTAATATCGAGGGGCAAAAATGATGCGTGTCATTGTGGGACATGTGCGAACCAAGGACATGTAACCCTATTGAATAATTTTCACGTTTAAGGGATTAGAAAAATTAATTTCAGCTTATGCATTAGGTACCTATTAGTACGTCTGTGGTACCTAACTACCTGTGCAAATACGTTTTTGATGCAGACATCCCCTCCTTAATCTTGATATTATCACAATTCCATGTCTGCACCTACAAAGGTGAATTCAAAGTTAATGGGCGAATTTCTATTTACTATAATTGAATTTAAAAATTTTATTTTCTCAAAATAACAACAAAATTCAAATTTATTTTCAATTTTCCGACGAAAAGATGGAAAAGTAAGTAGGTAATTCGATTTTTGATTTGAATCATTTAATGAACAAATCATTGCTTATTCCAATCTTTACCATGCCTGTACATATTCGGCGACTTATGATTTGCAAAATAAGGTAAAGTAGGGTAAGTATCTGAGCATAAATTTCAGTGCGACTAATCTCAGCCCGTTAAAGTACCTACACATATAGGTACTTGGTCAAAGTTCTGAACACCCACATACCCCTTCACAACGCCACTGCCTTGGTATTATTTTGCTGGTTTCACAATCGTATTCGATGCCAATTTAAACTCCCTGGAAATGACAACATCAGAAATTTTTCGTAATAATAAGTATACGTTGTAGCAGAGTTCCAAATTTTAAGGATTCAAAATTGTATAGAGAAAAATAATGTCAAACGACGAACGGCACATGTTGGTACCCAGCGTTCTTCTGTTGTCTTTTTTACTTTCTTCAGTAACGGATGCGATGAAGAAAAATAATGAGTTTTTAGTTGGAAAATATATCTTATATTTTTCTGAATTTCAGTTTACAATAAAATCGAAAAAAAATCAGCTGCTATGATTCAGAAATTACGAAATAATGTTGTTGGAAGCTCATTTGATTCAATTTCGCTGGAAGATCAAAATGATTTTTCTCGTAAGTTTTTCATAAATTATGTTTGAATGATAACAGAGTAGACAGTGAGAAAAAACTTGGAGCTAAATTAATACGATCGCTAACCAATGGCCTTGCCAAATGAAAGATTCTCGAGACTCCGTTGTTCTAAAATTTCTCATATGAAAAAAAAAAAATTCAAATAAGGACTTCGGAAGAGAAACATGAGTAAGTGCTTAATTGTTTGACAGAGTGCTAATAACTAGAATAGAGCCAGACATCAATACATTTTTTATCATTATCGTTGTGAATCATAATGTAGGTACCTATGTGCCTAAAGCATGGAAAATAAAATCCAAAAAAATTAAGAAAGGAAGAGATCTTCATGATAATAAAAGTTACTGAGGCACTCATTTCTTAGTCAGCATGCTGAAAGAAAATTATAAAATAGCTTACAAATGTTATTTTTGGAAGGGAATGAAAAAAGCTCTTGCAAAAAAACCAGCAGCCGCTACCTTATAAAATGTAAAATTTTAAATACCAGCCAATTACAATCAAAATTGGCATAAGATTGTAAATGTAGATACTTAATGAAGTCATAAATATAATGACTGTGTTAAATTTTGGTGTCATTGATAGAAAATTTACGAGTTTTAGAATCCAAAATCAGAATTAAATCGGACGCATTAGAAGTACCATCCGACTGATTCGCACCAAAATTGGTAGCATTTTTTCCAAATTTCGTAGCAAATTGTTTAAATTTCGGTAGTATAAATCGATAAAGTTCAAAGATTGACTCAATCCACTCATAGGATTTTCAAAGTTTTCATTAGGATACAAAATTCTTGAAACCTGTAATGAACGTAACCCACAAAACACACGTTTTGAAATTCTATCTATTCTAGGCGAAATCTACCTTTCTATCTGGGGGGCACTCGGTATTTTTTAATTGTGTTTCAGGATACCAGTAGGTCATTCCAAAATTTATTAAAATTGGAGCCTGGATTTATTCGATAATTATTAAACAAGATGATTCTATATTTAATCACTATTTTACAAGTTTATTTGTATGTTTATTATGCTTTTGAAAATGTTCTTGAATACCTACCTACTTACCGTTTTATTTTTTGAAGAATTTAATATTTTATTTAGCTCACATTGTAGTTTTTATGATTATAAGACTTTGAGTGATGAATGAATTGGCAAAAATAATTGGGTTTTTCACCGAAGCAATGCAGGGCTAGAGTTTTGTATACCAGGGTAGGTACCTAACTTTTATGTCAACTAAACCCCCATAGTATATATTTAAATAAAATAATTAACGTGTATGCCTGCTGAAAGACAATAAATTATTAAAACTACATTTGAGATACAAAGACCGAGGTATCCTGAGATACGAGAGGATTGGACCAGTATGTACGAGAAAGAGTGAAAAAAATTTAAAGCAGGATATGAAGGAATTAGGACTGATACTGCTTCGTTATAGCACGAAACAAGGCGCTCAAGCCAATAGATAGGCTAAAAATATGAAAAAATACCGTTTCGTGATTTTTCGAAAAAATTCTTCATTCTCATTGTTCTTATAACTTTTTAGCACGAAACGATAACTTTTCTTCAACCAGTAGACCTCAACCAATAGACCATCAATTAGGTAAGTAAAATTGCAATTGAAATCGAACTCTAAAAGCACATAGTACTTGAGCTGCACCATGTATAATTTATAAAGTTTCCCGGACGACTATAGTAAAGTAGACGGATACATTTTTCATTTTAATTATACCTATCTGTTTATAATTGCATAACAGCTATAAATCTCTTTTCTCTTATTTTGTATCGTTAAAAAAAAAAAAAAAGTATTTCAAGATATTCAGAAACCGCCGAAATTCATGTACCCAACGATTTTTGGTGAGTTAAAATTTTTAGAGAAAAATATAACGGCGTTCTTGACTGTAACATTTGGAGCAAATTTTTATTTAAATGAGATTTTTATTCGCAGCCATAATTCATACCCTGAATAATCATGATCACAAGAATGTCAAGCTTCTTTACACATGTTGTAAGTATTCACACGTTTATGTCTCTTTATCAGCTTCATTACGAGTGATCGTGTTTTTAAAAATAAGCCTGCAGGGGATTTTTTTGGCTCACATTTGTTAAACGTGAAAAAGGTGCAATTACGATCGACAGGTACTCACTTCAGAGTTTTGTTTGTTTTTTTTATTTTAGATACTGATTCGGTAGCCGTAAGCTTCGAGACAAATTTGATAGAATCCTGCTACTGAATTGGTGATCCTTAGGTTCACGTATCATGTAAATGCCCTTACCCGATCGAATGTATTTTGGCTACATTTGGTACTTTTACCGATTTTGTAAAATAAAAAACATAGCCTGTGAAAGTAGCCTAATGTAATGAGAGTTGAACGATCATATACAGTGTTGCCATAAACGATGATATTTAATATTAATAAAAGTGGAAGTATTCTATTGATAAAGTGTTTGTAAGTGCGAGGAAAGAAGGTTAGGAAGTAATCAACTAGTTTTCTTTAATTAAGTTAGTTCTCAGTTCCACCCTTTGGTTTTGGTTCCGAATGGATAGCTACTGGAAAGTGAAAAAACTCAGAAAATTGATAGCTCAGGTCAATAAGTTTTTTAATCAGAATCTGCTCACTAAATTCAGCCCTCAGAGTATTAAATATAATATGGAGGACGCACGTTCATCTCAACGTTGCAATAAAAAACTCACCACTTTTGAAGCTATTTGTCCCCACTCCTTTGGTACCAAATTCGATTTTTCATTGCCTATCATTTGGGCCCATGGGCTATAATCAGAAATTTTTTTCGAATAATCTAATTAAATGAATGAATATGTGTAATTGTGGAATACCTTATTGTGAAGGGAGTCTCAACAAGAAGGTAGCCAACAGCTATTTGCATGATCTGTCACTTCGTACATAAATGTGTGGGAGAGCCAAAACCTAGGCAAACACTGGCAATTTCATAGCCAGTTTCATGAGCTTATATAGTCAATTCTATACACGCACTCAGACACATAAATGTACATATATATGTATATGTGTCATAGGAAGTTCGTAATTTCTTATTAGTAACTGATAAGAAATGATGTACGAGTTTGTGTACCAGTCCGTGATATCATCGAGATCTTTATCTATCGATTAATCACAATCCAAACGTTGTCAACTACTTGCCTGTATTTACAAGTAATTACAAATGAACGAAAGTGTGTGTTTAAAATGCAAGACATTAATAATTGCCAGCCTTTTGGCAGCGATTATCATTGAGGGGGCCGAGCCTCTATCCTCATACAGAGTTAATGATCCCTGCAGTTATTATTAATTCAGAAATCACAATAAACACGAATTTTGTAGATAAAAATGAGATTGAAAATTGTCAGTACCTTAAGATCCTCCATTTCTGATTATAAATGGAGGATGGTGGTGCCATTTTTTGTTTTCACTTGCTTTCTCTATTATATTTAATACTTTGTGGTTGGGCCTGGAAATTTAGGAATTTTTGAGAATTAATTTTTTTTTAAGTTTTACCCCAGAAAGTTGAGCAGCCATTGCAAAAAACTTGTGTCGCACTTTTGTATATCGCAGCCTGTTATTAAAAAGTGCTCAAAGTGAGACACTTTTTATCATAACGAACATACCAATTTTATGACTTGGCAGGGAAGGTATAAGTATTAATTTAACTTGAAGCACAGATTTAAGTGTTATTCATCTTGTATTAAACACAAAAAAATTTTTCTGCAGTGTCAGACCAAAATAGGGTTGACAGTAATTCTCGAGAAGAAACCCAAGATTCGTTGTTAAAAGGTGAGTGTTTAATGAATAGCCTATGTATTTATTTATTTTAGCGGGTATTCACTGAGTGAAAATCTGATAATTAAAATTGTGTGTGCTAGCAGAATTGGGACAGGGACCATAAAACTTCTTTCATTTCATGAAAAATTATGAATTTCGACAAAAAATCAGGAATTCCTGTATCTTTAGATACTAAAATATTATTGAAGTGAAACTTCTTTAGGGAGGGTAAACACAATCGACGTGAAACATTTTTGTTTCACATGAAATGGAAATGGGCCCGCATACACTGACACACACACACAGCAACAACATGAGAGGAATCACTTAGGGTGCCTCCAGGAATTTGGATTTTTTTGGCGCATTTCAAGTTTGTGGCAACACATTTTGTGGAAACATAAAAGGTTTCTCCATACTAAAACTGCTTCGCATTTGGGGCAATTTAAATTTTCCGTCGTCTCTAGAAAATGGTATATTATTTTATATTGTAGGTGGGTGACATGTTTTGACAAAAATAAAAATAAAAAGTGGTTTGGGGGGCAAAGCCCCCAATTAAAAAAATAAATAAAAAAGTTAAAAAATAAAAGAAAAAGAAAAGAAAAAAAAGGGGTTGGGGCTAAAGGTGACAAAAAATTAGAAAACCTAAAAGGTGCTTCCATACTAAAACTTTTTAACATTTGGGGTGATTTAAATTTTCTGTCACCTCCAAAAAAGGGTATATTATTTTGTATAGTAGGTAGATGACGTGTTTTGAGAAAATAAATAAAAAGTGGGGTTTAGGAGACGAAGCCCCCCATTAAAAAAAGGAAAAAAGGGAGTTGGGGGGAAACCCCCATTCAAAAAATTAAAAATATAATCATACAAGCACAACCCACACATGTTTCACTTCAAAACTGTGTCCCAGCACACACTCATTTTTTTCTATACTGGTATACTTATCGGCTATGACCTGTATAGGTACTTATACAAGTATATTAGGCACTTACCATGTAAGTGTGATAGAAGTTACAATAAGAGTCTAATAATGCTGAAATTTAGTGTGTGAGTATGTTTTGACTGTCATAATCTCATGTTATGTTTAATCAGTTCAAATTGGCTGAGGGGTTCTAAAAAAAATTCCAACACTGAAGTTTAAGTCACAATTATTTTCATTTGATAGGCCTGAAATTTAGGAAGTGGTTATTTTGAAACATAATAAAAGCTATGTAGTATCGAGTTTGATTAAATTGTTCGAGTGGTTCAGCTACTTGGACCGATTCCACCAACAAGGGTTGAAATGTAACTATCGATAAAAAGTACTGTTACAGAATTTTATCGATATTTACAGAGGTTTATAGACTCTATAAATTTTATAGATATGTAAACACCTTCCTGATCCTTATAAAAATTACCTTTCATGAAAATTTCAGCCCTATTCCTTTCATATATTTTTCAGTCTTCAACACAAAATTTTCTTCTGAAATTTTTTTTCCAGTTTTGTTGACAAACTACTGAACTTATAGACACCAAACTTCTATCAGACTTTCACCCGCATAAAACAATGTATCTTCAAAATTTCAACCCCATTCTTTTTTAGTTTCTTCAAAATTCTGGAAAAACCACTTTTCCAGGAATTTTTCATTTTCCAGTTTTTTCAAAACCTGCTGAACCAATAAACAATGAACTCCTATCAGATTCGGTCTTAAATATAAGAACCACCTTTCATGAAAACTTCGGCCTTATTTCTCTGGTAATTTTCTCAAAACTGCGAACCAAATATTTTATCTAATAATTTTTATATTCCAGTTTTCTCAAAAACTAATGACGGTATAAGCACCAAGCTCCTATTGACGCATCCGTCCTACAATAGCCCTGTTCTTTTTACACATATTTTTATATTTTTCCTTTTAAAAAACCAAAATACCACCTTTACTACTTTCCACGGACTGTCCATATTTTTTCAATCTTTTTCTCATCTCCTTACAAACCATCATGTACAGAAACATGAATATTCACATTTCTGTACAATTCTCTTGGTTTCTTCATTCTTTCCTTGGTTTTTCCTCAACGTCTTATCTTTCCTTATACTATATCTTATTTCTCCTACCAAATTTGTCTGTCCGTGGAATAGTATCTCAGTATAATATATGTATATTTTTGTAACTGGTTTTTTCATACCCCTACTTAATTTATTTTATTTTCTCTCTTGTTGAAAATACTCCTTACGTAAGTGCTTCACTGCACAGTTTGTTTTCTCTCACTGAAGAAGTAACATGTAAATTAATGACGTCTGAACAGACAAATTTTTATTTTATTATACATGAGAAGTGAATTTATCATGTGTTGAATTTTCTTCCTTGGGCAAATGGGTTGACTTTAGTGGTATTTCTTTGCGTTTTCAATCAAGGATGTCAATCAAGTAAGTGAATTCCATGGAGATCAAAAAACCTATGGTTTATAGATATAAAAATTTTCATCTATGCATGATATAAATTCGAGTCCAAGGACACCTTGCAGGCTATCTGGTCGGGCAGTGGTAATTCTGTGGCCACTGTCCTTTGTGTATGAATTTTCCAAAGTCCATGGTTGTGTGTTTTAAAAAAGAAAACTGGTTCAAGGAATTTTGTAGGGACTGAAGGAGGATCGCTGTAGAGGCCCCCCCGGCATACCACACTATCAGACTTGAACTAATATAAGGAAAACTCACCATGATAATTTCAGCCTAATCTCTTTCGTAGTTTTTTCAAAATATTGGAAAAACGACTGCTCCAGGATTCCAGTTTTCTCAAAAACTACTGAACCAATAGGCACTGAACTTCTTTCAATCTTTCTTATATATGAGGCCTACTTTTCTTAAAAATTTCAGCTCTATCCTTCTCATAGTTTTCTCAAAACTGTGAACCAATTATTTAGGTAATTTAGACTTACATATAGGTATATATATGTGTATAATTATTTTGGTAATATAATTATACCTATAGATAGGTAGATATATATTATATTATTATACTATATTATTGTTTTTTTTTTGTCGTGAAACGGAAAATTTTTGTCACCACCTTACCTAACCTCTTCGTGAGGTCAATTTTAATACCTCGGTTGAAAGCAAACCGAGTAAGAATTGAATCTGTAAATCGTCTGGCTTAAATCCACCATGATTTACAATATATTGCCCACTTAGCCTAAGCTCTGTTTGATAGAACTACACCAACTTATATCAACCTTCCCCGCAGGAGAGCCATTCTTCAAATATTATAGTAAAACTTGGCGCAAAATCATGTAATCATCTGTTCATTAATTTGCGAAATTGCATTCCTATTATAGGTTGACGTAAGTCTGCGTAGTTTATCAGACAGAGCTCTAATAAACGTCTTTTATTCATTTTACCATTAAACGATGTTTGCAGAATTGCTAGTTTTCATAAATTCTTCTGTTCCTTCAAACTTTCAAGAGATGTTATCGTATTATATAAAAATTCATTGCTCAGGTACTCATATACAGTAGGCAGCTATAGCTACCTCCCTCTTTTTATTTAAATTTCACGTATTGTTTTCTCTTAATCTTTTGTTCTCTTCCCGATAAAAGCTGAACTTTTGGAAGCTGAAACTTTAGAAACTGAACCTTCAGAAGCTGTAGCGTTAAAAGCTGAAACTTTAGAAGCTGAACCTTCAGAAGCTGTACCGTTAGAAGCTGAATATTCAGAAGCTGAACCTATGGAATCTCAATCTTCAGTAACAAGTGTAGTTTCAGACGCTGGATCTACTTCCAACTTTCTGGTAAAATGAAGCAGTATGAAGCGAAGTAAATTATTTGTATAGCTATAATAGTCATATATGGGGAAAAGAAAAAATTGGCGTCAGTATTATAGGTTTTTCAACATTTCGGCGGCACAATAAAGAAATATTTACTTTCATCGCCATTTTTAAAACTTAATAAATCGAAAAATATAAATCTGCTCATCAGAAAGGTAGATTTCGGCCAGAATATACGTAGAGGTATTTCAAATAGTTGCGTTCATTATATTTCTCAAGAATTTTGAATATTATTGCGTAAACTTGAAACAGTTGCCATTCGGAAACTAGTGGGAGGATCTGACCGACCTTCAATTTAGACGGAGGTATGGGGACTATTCTAAGACGTAATTAGACTAAGTAAAAATCCGATGCTTGAATAATATTTTATTTGTAATTTTTATGTATAAGTATAGATGAAATCAGTATTAGGTGTTTCGTAGAAATAAACTGAACGTCTAAGAATATGGCTCATGGACTCAAAGTACATGATTATGTTGAAAAATTTTGTTCCAATTCGCAATGAGTTACGCTCTCCTATTTTCCCAAAATTTTTGTTATATCCTACAGTACATATACATACATGTACCGTAGGTATACTTATTATGTGTATGATTGATACACTTCACGAACCCCATAAAACAAAAAACCAAAAAAAAAGAAAAATCGATACTTGTCATAAAACCTAAATTTTTCAGGAAAGCAAAAATAAAACTTCGAATTTTCAAATTCATCATTATATGTGGTACCTATACCTATCTTCTATTTAAAATAAATTAAGGAAAAATTAATACAGCGGGATTTTTAGGATTCCTAAAAATTGATACAGTTGTTAATTTTTTTTTCATTTTTTTTTTCCATGTTGTTCCCTTACAAACTAATCCCCACTTTGAACTGTTATTTTTCCTGCTTTTATTCAGTTGATTTTCTTATTTATATTGAGTGAAAGAGGCCGAAAGACATTAATGTAGGTGGTACGAAAAAACACATCATAAAATATGACAAAATTGTTCGGCATTCCTGCTTCGGATCTGGGTCCTAAGTCAAAATCGACTGTCACTTTTCAGAAGTACCTATACAAGAAAAATGACCTAACACAATAAATGTAATTATTTCTCATTCATTAACGAACAAAGTGATATTTGCGCATTCTTGTGGATATAAGGGTCTGATTTTTACTTGTGGCGTTTTTCTCAGTTGAAAATATTTGTATTTGGAACATAATAAGCAATAAAACGATTTTTGAATTTCTTTGAGTTGTGTCACTTTTTTGCTTAGAGCGATATGGGTATAGTAAATATATAATTATAGGTCTTTATATGAATAAACTTTTTAAAGAATGGTTTTTTTGTGGGTCTGGGGAGCATGATCGGAAAAATATACTGAAATTTTTTCGAAGTCCGTGACATACCACCCTCTGTAATGAGTAGATTCTGCGAAACCTACCCAACAATCTTATGCGAATAAAAATAGAAATGTTTGGAAGTCCAAAACAGAAAAATGAAGTACTTGTCTTTTCAGACAATTATTTAGTCTAAGAAATTTTATTTCACTTTTTCACAACCATTTTTTATATAAATTAAATTAAAATAGCCATACTTCACTGTTCATGCACCTCAAGTTTTCCTCAGTAAAATGTATCATAATTTTATTTCTTAATTGTATTGGACTAATTTGCCAACCTGATGCACGTGTAAATACTATGTAGCAATGGCATGCATAACCTGAATGTATTGAAGTTGGCAACTTCAGTTCCTCAATATTAAGATAGGCACCGAACTATTTAATTCATAGTACACTAAACTTTCGTATTCTAAATTAATATTATATTGTAAAATTAAGAAAAATATATTTATTACATCAAAAAGTTTCATTATTTCATTTTTTCAGATTACTTTTCGTTGGTGGGGTTGTAGGGATTATTGTAAATATTAAAGAAAAAGGAATCAAAAATGGAATATTTTCAAGGATTTTCATTAAAATCAGAATATTTTTATTTATTTTTTCGTTAAATTGGTACACGTTGAAATATGGGAATAGGATTTTTTATAATGAAGCTTCATTTGTAGGAGCATTGCCATTCATAAAACAATTTTACCGTTTTAACTGTTTACATGTTGTTACATACTGAATAATCAATATGTCAGACTCAAGTTTAACAGTAAATTAAAACATTTTTAAATTTATTACGGGGTAAAAATTAAAACGTGAAGGCATATCGGTGTAACTTTCGATGCGAAAGAGTGAAGAAAAAGAGAAAAAACAGCAGCAGCTCTGTTATAAAAATTATGTTTTTGAAAAATATAAAATTAGGTAGTCACTAAAAAGTTATTGATAGAACATAATGGATATTTGTTCTAAATTACATTCCTATTAGGCATTTTATAGCCAAAATAAAAACGAAAGTAGTGTTACCGGAAGTACCGTGCCACCGATCCGCACCAAAATTTATAGTAAGTTATAATATTTTTTATAATTTCGTAGTTATTAATCGCTAACCAGGCCTGGTAGTTGGTGCAACTGCTGTCCCTTATGTCTAGTTGGTTGATTAAAGGAAGTTGGTTTTCAGAATGGAAAGTAGAGATGGTGTTGAGGATTTTCAGAGCTAAGAAGGGCAAATGTCTTCTTATTGACTAACATCCAAAGTTTGAATTTTCAAATGGTTGGTAAGTTGACGTTGATGCAGGGGGAGGAGGCCAAAAGAACGTATGGTTCTCATCTGCAAACAAGAACCTAGCTCTCCCCCTTAACATTAGTTTAGAAGTACCTGAGAGTGGTTTTTCCATTCTCGGGTTCTTTTTCTACATTTTGGGTGGAGAAACTAGGAGTGGAATAGGTGAGGACATTGTTTTTATGATTTCACTGACAGGAGATCCACGTTTTTTAGAGTTTGATTATTGGTAGAATCAGTGGGTGAACTGGTGTTTTCCACAGACAACATTTTTAAACGATCGATAGGTGAGAATATTTAACGCACATAAACAAATTTGCCCGAAGCAAGGATTGAAAAATTAATTTTTCTATTAAGGAACGCAAAATTTACTCGAAAATTCAAAGTCTATAGTTTAAGCAACAGTAGAAAGCCAAATGATTTCATTACAAGATTTCTCATCGATCAAAGTGTCTGTTTGTTGTCTTTATCTAAGCTTATCCTTTTGTAGAGGAGATAGTAAAAAAAAATCTCGTACTAACGAAAGTTTTCCAAATAAATTCTGTTAATTTTCAACAAAGTTATACAAAAATGAAGTTTGATTTGTAGGATTTTTGATCTCGTGACAATAGTTATTGGCATGTGTATTGACATCATACCGTTTTGGATGTTTTTGTTTGTTGCATTTGTTTAACAACAAGAACACTTTGCGATGTTTTGATCACAAAGGCACATAAATTTGTTTATTCCTGCTTATCTTTTATTGTTATCTATTTTGTTTGACGATCACATTGGAATTTAATCTTGGGAGAATCTGTTTTCATTTTTTAGCGTGTTTGCTTTTTTGTACAGATATTAAATTTATAGAGAGAATCCTTCAATTCCTCCTCATTAAGTGTACAGATCTATTCACTAGAATCCTGACTTTTCATTTTTCTACTTCCTAAGGGCCTGCTTCTTTTTTATGGGCAAATTGGTCCAAAGGGTTGTATATTTTGGTTATGACTTAGTCAGAAAATTTGACTGATTCTATTTTTGTGCTTTGTGAATTTTTATTTGTATCACTTTTTTCAAATAATTCATCCTCTACTTGTTTTAAGTTAGTATTTTCAGTTGAATCTGTCTGTATATTTTTGTTTACCTTTTGTTGGTGCTTCAATCTTTTTGCTCTTTAGAGCATTTTTCTGTTGTCATTAATAAGATATGAAAGCTTCAATCTATCAATTATAACTGTTTTTGGATCACCTGCTATTAGTATCACAAAATTTTTGTTTTCACATGATACTACTTTATAAGGACTGGTGTATTGTTTCTCCCACTAAGATCTTATTTTTTCATCTCTAACAAACACATGAGATGTGGTGGCCAAATGTTTGGAGATGTAAATCTTCTGAGCTGCCCATTTCAAAAAGTTGTTTACATCAGTCCATATGTTTTAGACTAAGATTTTGGGGCTAATTACTTTCAAATCAGTGGTAAAGTCCCCTGGGAGGTTTAGCTCTTTGCCTAATTCTAACTGCACTGCAGAGTGACCTACCTAAATTTGAAGTACAGATCAACAGCCCAAGAAGATGCTTGGTAAGATGAAAACTCATCTCTTAGTATCGCAAGCCATTATTGAAGCTTTCAAAGCTCTGTGCCATTGCTCAACTTCTCCATTTGTTTAAGGATGATAAGCTGTAGTGTGATTGTGTTGTATACCAAGCTTCTTAGACAACTCATTAAGGAGTGTGTTCTTAAATTGGTGACTTTGATCTGTAACTCTGTTTGTTTAGAACATTTGAGAGGTGAAAAAATATATCTTCCTACTTTGGACTCCTGGCAATTCAGGCAACTGCTTACCCATTTGTTGCTGTCTGACTTCATTCGAGGTCAAACAAATCTCGATGATATGAATCCAGCTATGTATTTTGGACCAGAGTTTGACAGATTATGCGCACTGTTGAAAGCCAATTTGCAATACTTTGTTGATAGGAATGGCCTATTCTTGCCTGTGCTAACATCACATGTTAATAAAACATTAGTACTGGGAATTTTCCTGTCTCAATTTTAGAGCTGTATCATTGTTTGATAAACAGTTCTAGCAATTCTGCATCCCTTAATTGTTCTTTAGCTATATCAGTGTAAGGTAATTGAGCAAGTGCGAAATAGCTTAAATTCTATTGAGAACATCAGTTGGAGTGTTAATTTCTCCAAGTATATACTGGATGTCTGTAGTCAATTGTCCAATGTAGTCCAATTGTCGAGCTATTCTCAGGGAGACTAGTTTTATTTTTTGTGCAAAGGCATGTGTTAGGGGTTTATGATCTGTATATACAGTAAAACATCTACCCTCTAATTGATGGCTGAAATGCTTAAACACAGCAAAGATTCCCAGAAATTCTCAGTCATATGTGCTTTAATTACCTCAGTTTTTGAAAGATTTATTGAAAAGGAAGCGAGTGGTAACTTTTTGTCTTTATCTAGTTGGTATAAGGTTGCACCAATTGCAAAATTGGATGCATCAGTTGCAACATGTAATAGCAGACTTTCATCTGGGTGAGTTAATGGAGTTGAATTTGCTAGTGTTTCTTTGATATTTTTGAAGGACTGTTTGGCTTCTTTAGTCCAGTTGAATGGAGTTTTATCTTTATTTTTATTTGTTTTTACTAATACTGACAGCTTACATTGTTTGGCTGCAGTATTCTTTATGCAACATCTGTAGAAATTCATCATCCCCAAGAAACAACTGAGTTTAGTGACATTTTAAGGTTTCAGGAAATTCAATATTGGCTCTTCCTTGGTTTTCAGTAGGGAAATGCCTTTAGTTGAGATTTGGTAGTTAAGAAAGGTCAATTTTAGTTTGTTTGTATAAACTTTTACCAACATTGATAGTACGGTTGGCAGCATGTATATGTTGTATAACAGCTCTTACATTATTCTTGTGCTCTTACCCACTGCCTTCTGAGCAAATATATATATCATCCCAATATGCATAAGCAAATGGGAATTCCCTAAACAACCCATTGGTTAATTTTTGGAAAGTTTGTGCAGAATTACCAAGTCCAAACGACATTCGAAGGTATTTGAATAGTCCAAAGGGCATTATAAGCACAATCTTTGGAATGTCCTATTCAGCTATTAGAATTTGGTGAAATGCCCAGTTGATATCAATTTTGGAGAACATCATTTTACGATTCATATTTGTACTGAAGTCAATAATATTGGGGACTGGATAGCAAATCGGAACTGTTTTGGCATTTAAGGCCCTGTAGTCACCAACAATTTACCATTCTCCAGTTGCTTTTTTGGTCATGTTGATTAGGGAACTTCATGAACTTTTTGAGGGGTGGCATATGCCTTCCCCTATGATTTGATCATATTATTCTCATGCCACTTTGAGTTTGTCAAGTAATAATCTGCGAGCTCTAGCATAGCAAGGCTGTCCTTTAGTTTCAGTATAATGAACTGTATTGTGTTTGTATATAGGATGCTTGCAAATTGATGGTTGTGTGACTCCAGGATAGTCCAACAGAATCTGTAGGAATTCTTTTTCAACTGTTGTGCAACTGAAAAATTTGTGTCCAGTTGATACGCTAGCATTTTGCTATCCCTACATAGTTTGGTTTCACTATCTATGATTTTTCTATTTTTAAGGTCAATGACCTGGCCAAAATGTGCTAGAAAATCTTTACCCAAGATTGGTGTTTCAATGTCCATAATTGTGAAGGAGATGTCCCAGCTAAATAAAAAAAAAAAGGGTGTGTGAGGATAGTGTCCTTGCATATCTAATTTGTGAACATTCTGCATAAAAAAAAAAGAAAAAAAAAGAAAAATGAATTCCACATTTTTTGTCCGCAAAGCAAAGCGACAGGTGCGCGCGCATTATGTATGAATTTTTGTACAGCCCCATATTGTATGGTAGGGAATTTTGTGACATATTTGGCAAATTATTTTTTTACTCCCCACAGTGAGCAAGAATGTTTACACATTAATAAAATAAAATAAAATAAAAATAAGCTAATGCGAAAATTTCTTAATTTTTTTGTACACACGTTCAAATTATAAACCCGCAGATATTAGGATTCGTGAGAATCTCGATTCATAAAAATGGATAATGGAATTGCATATTCAATCATTTATATAAAAGAAGTAGGTACTGTAATAGTTTTCATCAATGTAGAAATGAAATTATTCAAATGGGTTTGTGTTGGTAAGTTACTTAAAGAAATTCGGGACCATATCTATTGTCCACCTTTGAAGAATTGCCATTCTACTGCGGCAGCAGTCAGTTCTCATTCTCATTTTTCACAGATACAGTCGGTACATTAATTTTATTTTTCAATTTCATCGCAATGAATTTTACAAATGGTAACCTTTGTTTGAAGTTTGCATTATTGTTCTCCTCGGGGAGCCCCACTTGAAATCGAAGTAACTAAACATATGTTTTTTCTACAAAAATTATTTTGAGAAAATGTCGAAAAACACCTTATGCCATTCAAAGTAAATACTGCAGTATTTGAGCAGCATAAATAAAAAACTTTTTGGGTTGTCTTAGGGGTTAATAATATTTTACTAAGGCACCATACTACCTAATAACTGATTTATAAAT
The DNA here is from genome assembly GCA_011428145.1 of Ericerus pela. Lineage (NCBI taxonomy): Eukaryota > Metazoa > Arthropoda > Insecta > Hemiptera > Coccidae > Ericerus > Ericerus pela. The sequence goes on along the minus strand of WOFM01000406.1, from coordinate 4,826,249 downwards.
GTGTTTGAGGACAGTACCTATCTACATAGAAACGGTATTAAAACAATTTTACTTTAGAAAACTACCAAATTTTGATAAAAATTACAGCAAATAACGAGAATAAAGTAGCGACTATGAAATTTCTCAACATTGTATTATATTTTGTAATTCAGATTTTATGTGGAATTGGTAATTTTTTCTTATTAATAAGCATTTAATATTTTTTTGAAAATTATTTGCAGCGTGAATTACCGACATAGTTTTTTTGGATTTTTTTTTTTTTTTTTTTTAGTTGAAGCGGAAGTAGAAGTCGTTCCCACTACTCCTCCTTCAGGTTCGTTTATTTAAAAAATAAAATTGAATTGAATTTTTGGCCGATTGTAAGCTAACATTAAAAATCTTCTCATTGTAGTTATGAATGAATCGACAATTTCTGATGCATTAGATCTACCATTGGATGTTGATCCTGTGATTTTGGGTATAAAAAAATGATAATATTACTTAACATTTTTAACCTATTGTTAGTTGTAGGATGAATTAACGCATGTATTCTCATTTTTTGCTTTGTTGCAGCTACTGTCGCGTATTATGATTTGGGAGAGATACGACCCACAATCAAAAAACTTTATGCTTGGTGTAAGTTAAACATTTCAAGAAGTTTTTACAGAATTCGATGGTTATTGTTATTGTTTTGTCACATTCTTGTTTTTTTAAATTTTATCTTCAGGTATTGGAACGAATTTGAAAAAAACGCTATTCACTTCAATTCAGATGACTTTAGCCGTTCGTAAGTTGACTTGTATAAATCTAGATTCCTGCGCAGTAACATTTTTACGTCTGTCTTAAAACTATGGTCGAAACTGCAGTAATGAAATTTTTCACTTTATCACTTTTTTTTTTTTTGTGATTCTCTTAAGCACATATATATTTGAAAATTTTATTATCGAACTGCTTTTTCTTTTCTATAACATCCATCCAAAAAATAGAGGTGTTTATTCGAAAAATAGAAGTATTAATTTATCCAAAGTACGCCTAAAGAGGCTAACCTCTCCACCACGCAAAAGAAATAAGAATTTCTGGGCACTGACAAAATAATTAATCACGTTTTTGCCCACCATCACGTAAGCCTCACATTTTCACTTACGGTTTCCCCTACTTTACGCGCTACTTTTTACACATCTCTCAATCGCACAAAAAAGTAGACGATTGCTGCTTGCGTGATTTGCTGGACTCACCTTCGGCTCTGCAACAATCATCACACTCGTAAATCGTAGCAGTTTCCTATAATTTTCGTCCTTATATCAGAAATACCAAACTATTTTTTTGTACTTATCGAACACCCATTTTTATACCTTTCTATAAGTATTATTTTTTATAATACACCATCACAAAGGCAATGTTTACATTAATACTTTGCCAACCGAAAGTAGCGCTTTTCATTGATCGAATCATTCAGCATAACCTCGATACCAAAAGTAAACCTGCCTCCCTGTAAAAATTTTTAAATGGAGGTTGCAAAGCTAACAGAGTATACTTTTTTTCTGATAGAATGTTAATCTATAAGACTGGAATCGTAACTGGTTCAAATTTTTATTTTTATTCCAATAATAATTGTAGGTAATAATATACCCTCCTTTTTTTTCTTTTTGCATGTAAAAAAGTCACCTAACCTCCCACTCATCAAAATTAAGTATTAATGGAAATAGGTAATATTTAAAAAAAAAAAGAAGTGTACTCGAGTACAATTCCAATCTTCAACCTCCTGTATTAACATTTGGTCGCTTTCGAATCATTAATTTTGTTATAAAATAGTATATTTCGCTACGAGAGACCGAAATGAGCGATCTTCGACGAGTTACAATTTGCAACATGAGCCGCAGGTGAGTGTTGCAAATCATAACAGTTAAGGTTGCTCACTTCGTGCTCCAGTTGTAAACGCTATTTTTTGCAATACATGCGCATGCGCGTTTAGGGAAGGCATCTGATTGGATGAAAGAAGGAGTGGAAAGTTTTCATTAGGGGAGCAAATACTTGTTTTGCTCCCCTATTGACATTTGCTCCCTGGTCGGAAATTTTATGTTTTAGGCCTTGAAAATGAATACCTAATCGCGCATTTTGTGAAATGTATTGTGAAAAATATATTTCTCAACAATGTTCAAGAGTTTACATGACTCAGGAATTGCTCACTTGCTGTGCTCATTTCAATACCTTTCCTTCGAATGTAAACACTCACTTTTGAATTTTGGTATGTGATGTACTCTTAATATACCGATCTTACTTAAGTAATTTATATACCAACTTTTTGATGCGATAGTTGTAACGATATTTTCGTATCGTTCATAATATGAAATATTTTCATATTACTAATTATCATCATCATCATTACTTTCTCTCTATTTTTCTATTATTTCCCATTCATTAACTCTCACGTCATTTCTTCAAGTCAAGAAGAATTTAGCACCGGCTATTTTCGTAAGAACCATTTTCTTTACAACTTTTGATACCAATTTGTTAGTGTTCGAGTTTGAATAATATTAATTTCCTCCGTTTGTTTTTTCCATGTTTCCAGGCGGAAAAATTAGAATAAGTGAAATAGAAGAATGTAAAAACTCCAATACTTCAAACTAGATTTTCTGCTTAAATTTTTTCATTGAATTTTTATGAAATTTCACATTTGTTTTTAGTTCTGAATGCATTACCTGAAATGTTGTGCATCAAAGCGTTTTTCCTGAAAACTTTAAGTGAGTGAATATTACAAATTTGGTAACCTATACTTACGTATTTAACTTATTTAACTTTTACCATTGAATCGCCTCATAAATTAAGTTCGTTCTCGACGATATTACCCACACATTCTTTTATTAACAGAATTTTTTTGCAGGTACAGGTAGTATTCAACTTAATTTAGAATAAAAATTCCAGAAAAAAAGTTTTCCTCTACTTTCAGAAGTAGGGGCGAGATCATATGTTCCAAGGACAGAAAAGTAAATTTATTTTCTGATAAAAAAAAAAATTTCTCTCAATGGTACACATCGTACTTTATGCAAAGAGGTGGTTACTGTTAGGCTAATGAAAGCAGTGTGGAGCATCTTTTTCGTAGGGCAATTCGCGGGTTTTATTTTTGTATCGACCTAATAATAGCCTGTTTGTAAAATTGAAAAAGAGAAAGTTATTGTTAAAAATGGTATTTAGTTTTCTTTTTATATTTTCAGTGAGCATCAACACGACATAACTTTGTTTAAGTCAAATCTAATAATAAAATAGTTATTTGTGATATAAGTGTAAATAGTAAGTGATTTTGTTACAAGAGTAAAATTTGCTGCATGAGCCAAAGGTAAGTGCTGAAAATGTGACATTTTATATGTGTTGGACATGCACACACCCTAGTGGTTCATGGTGGAACTCGCAACTCTCCTATCTAACTTAAGTCACTGATATATGGTACCTTATATAGTGGAAATAGAATCCATATAAGTAGAGTAAGCCCATGTATTTATATATAAGAGACATTTCCAGCTCTGCTTAACCTCCCACTGCATATAATATTGTTCAACTCATGTTGAGTCTCTTTAAGGGGGAGTGTGTAGGAACTACCATACCCTCTCAATATAAAATATAATCGCCAGTTAAAGCTAGTGGTGAGATGGCCATGTGGTTTAGTTCACTGCTTTTAGCTAAAAAATATGTAGGTTCCAGATTCAATTCCCCAAACCAACAAAATCGACAAACAAATTATCCATATATCTAATAATCAATATAATTTTACTTTTTATCTTTCAAAAAGTTTCAATACACCTTCTCACCTCACCAAGTGCTCAAAAAAAAATATTATTAAAGCAAAAAAATTAATTTTATTATAAAATAAAATGGAGCCCGAGAAAGTCACCGAGCCCTATAAGAGAGTCATCAACCTATGAAAAAAAGTCCTAGAGATGTTTTTTTTTCACGTTTTATCAAAATCCTCTACTTTTTGTTCATTGGTGAGCACAAAAAAATTTTGTTTTCAGACAGTAGCAGGTGTTGAAAAAATGAATTTATTGCTAAAAAATAGTGATGGTGGTTATTACTAAAAATTTTTTTTCTACATTGATTAGTTTTTGAAATTGTAGGTTTCCTGCCAGCCCGGGGATTAGAACCATCGACAAACAGGAACACCTACTTCAATCGCCACCATCACCAAAATACGGCAACCGTATACACTCTGCCATGGCGTTGGGTGATGGTGACGTGAGTACTCTGCTGATATGTGTCACCACACTACTCCCCCAATACAGCAGTGCGCAGTACAATTCAGTGGAGGCGGAGCTACTAACAGAAGGATAGGTGCATGTAAGGAAGAGGTGGATGCCTCCGGCCATTATATCCCCGCATTGCACTAGTACACATTACTGCTTCAATGCTAGTGCGCTCAATGCCATAACATTGTGAGGTGGAGAACAGGTAAACTAGCAGGTTGACATTTTCTTCCAAGAGATGGCGCTGTTCACCATCTGCCAGATCACATCGGGGTCACCAATGTAGTTTTCCTGCTGAACTGGGGATTAGAACTGTCAACTGACAGGAACACCTACCTCAATTGCCACCATTACCAAAATATGGCAACCGTATACACTCGGCCACGGTGCCGGGTGATGGGGACGAGAGTACTCTGCCAATATGTGTCACCACAGAAATAATTAAACAAACTATTCAAAAAACGGCAAATTTTTGATTAGTTAGCCATTTATGAAGAAGTCAGTGAGGATAAAAAAAATTTTATTAGTGTTAAATTTGAATAAATTTTCCCCTCTTTCCATCAATATCAACTACAGTTTTGTAGTCTAAATAATAGCTGAGAAAATTTCGAATGAATGAGAACATTTTTTGAAAATAAAAATGTAGTTATTTCAACACAGATTTTGGCAACTTTTCACTGGCAACACTGATTTTTCGGTCCTAGTGTCATAAAGTTTACTTTTTGGACCAGTAAGTTTCGCATTTTGGTTCTTAGACAATAAAATAGTTATATTGTCATATTCAGAATTTTTTGGTCCTAGGACTACAAAGTAATCGTTTGATCTGATCTGAAAAGATTTACTTTCAGTAACTTATTATTTACTAAAATGAGGGTAGAAAACGTGTGTAAAAGGTCCGGAGTGGCATAAAACTAGTTAGGTGCTAGAGCACTTATAAAATTAGTCCAACTGATTTTTTTTTCTGCCATCTTTGGAAAAAGAAAGACAGTCACACCATATAAGTTCCATCGCTCTCTCAAATTTAACTTTTTCTCCCACTCATATAATATTTACTCGTTATCGTGCTTACGTGACACATATTCAGAATAAAATTTTTTTTTCTGGCTCTTAGAAAAACTATCTTTGTCCTAAAAATGGTATGTTATCTGAAAGGTGTACACCTACACATGCCACCATGAAACACAAGCAGGTGATACCGTAAATTCTAGCATCTGGATCCAAAATGAATGCAAAATAATAAAACTAGAATATAGAATTTTACATTCTGGTCTACAAGGAGCTTGAAATAGCCACCCAGGGTAAAGTTAGTTTCAATTAAATCTAAATATTTTTAACTAATTATGGTTGCACGAAAACCAAAAAAGATTATTTGTCAACTTTCCACATTTACTTAATAAACACGGTAATTCAAAATTTACGTAAGTATATAACCTCTATAGATAGAAATCACGATTTGAGTTTTTTATTTGTTTATCTGTAATACATAATTGTATAGGTAGTTAGGAATTTGACCTACTCTTACATAAATTGATTTTGTCTTTTATCTTATTGTTTTCGATTTCAGTTTCCAAAATAAAAGTAGAAAAGAAGAAGAGGCATTATGAACTGAGCATGATAAGAAGTAATTAATGTGTAAATGAAAATAACCATTTCCCACACACAATGGCGAATCACCAGGATTGGGGAAATTGACTTAATAAAAAAAATTGAAAAACTGAAAAAAATTTTATTATTTTCGTATAGTACCTACTTATATACGTATAATTCACTATATAAGCTCCGAAAATAGTTATTTATTATACACGTGCTAAAAGTAGCAATCACCCACTTCGCACGCGTGTTATACACTTTTTTTGCAACCCCACCAAACAAAATTTTATGAAAAAAATATTTTTAGTACCCTAAATAACAAAATATTAATAATTTTCACTTTTTTTCACCAAAAAGTTACGACAATCCGTCCCAACCATCGTTCGCAAACGCACCCATAAAAAAAAAAAATTTCGATAGTTAAAACAATAAAATTATTAACTTTTTCAAAATTCAATGATAATTTTACTCTTTTTTTCAAAATTTTTTCCCGCCACTGTAAAAAGGGTTACATTTAAGAAACAAATCAATTTTACTGAAATGAGATCATAATAGTTAGGTATTTGTGATACAATTGTGTATAAAGTAGGTGAACTTGATCCGAGTGTGAATTTTTTAGAACGAACCAAAGGCAAGTGATGCAAATCACATGATTATCACTCACCTACTACAGTATACATGTACGTCACACTCTATTTTTTGCAACTCCCCCCTTTAAAAAAAAAAAAATTGAGATAAATATTTTGGAAATTGGCAAATATATAAGCATAAACTATCATCATCTAATTAACTAGATTTCGTGATGTAGTGGGTAAGGTGCTACCTTTCAAACCCTGATGTCAGTGGTTTGAGTCTCCGAAGCAGATAAACTTTTATGAAAACAGGATAAAATAAAAAATAAAAGAAACTGACGTAGGCAATGTGTAGACGCATGCGCCTAAGACTGTGTATAAAGTAAAGACCGATCGATGTATAAAGTATAAAGACATTATACATTGGTTCTAAATGGTTCTAAAATGGCTCGCTTTATACATTGTCAAGGTATGTATAAAAATGTAGCTTATCAACAGGTGTTACAAAGATAAATTAATAATTTATTATTGTTAAAAAAAAGAAAAAAATTGACTATTTTCGAGTGTAATGAGCTGTGCAAGAAAGTCAATCATACTTTTTCTCATCATATTCTCACCTTTTTGTTGGGTAGGAACAGTAAAAAACGCATATTTTTCGGTTAAGTGTTGATATAACTGATTTTTGGTGTTGGAAAACTATTTTAATTTTACTTTTATTTTTTTATTTATTTGTTGTCAAAAGAATTATATAAAATTTTTGAACTTCTTCCTCTGAAATGATAATCTGGATCCAACTATGGCTTCACTGCAAAAATCAATAGGTGCTATACTATTTAAATTTTTTTATGTGAAACATCGTGATATCATAAATTGTTTTTGAATTTCAGAAATCAATTTGTACTTGAACAACGACGACGATGACGTCGCCAATAGGGAAAATAAATTAGCGACAGATTTGAGCAAAATGACTTTTCAAATCAATTACCTCTTTGAAGAAAGACTTTTAATGATTTCAAGTGGTATGTAACCTAAGGTATGAGCTCACTCCAATCAGTGCCATATCTACTAATAAAATCCTATTGTATCGCTTGATACATAAAAAAAAACGATAGTTGCTAAATCATGTTCTATACCGAAATTTTCTCTTCAGCATTCGTCTATTCCATTTTGTCTCCCATAAAACTGAAAAATCATTGAATTTATGGTGACAAGTGATCGAGATGAATGAGTGTGCTTAGGCATTTGTTGATCACCTAGAAGGCCAGTTGACATATAGTACACAAACAACTTTTTTGCGCTCATGGCAGTTACTTTGTCTAGCTGCTAAACTTAAGTTCCGAGCTTGGCTCACACACTGATATCTTTCATAGACAGAACACACCACGCCTTTTGTTGATGTGGTAGTAAGGTGCGCACACACATATATACCCACAGAAGTAAAAGTCATAAATACCTATATTTTGAAATCCAATTCTATGTAAATATTCTATTTATATAAATTGGTACTATGAAGTCAAAATTAGCTTTTACCTGCTCTTTTGCTTGCACTTAAGATGCAGATGGGCATAAGAGTTACTATATAAGTTCAAGAAGTGTTTAAATTTACTACACATTGGAGGTAGTGAGGATTAGTGGACACTTACGACTACTCTCCCTATTTTAATAAAGATCTTATAGTGGGAATGATTACGGTTCATAGGATAAATTGATTTTTCTAATCATCATTCATGGTCTCAGTCAATAATAGCTGTGTTCATTATATCAAAAACGTGCTTCAGTAACTGTAAAAGTTTTGTAACTGACAAAGAGAACTAATATTCAAAAAAACAGGTCTAGAACCAAAAAATTCCGTGAAAACTTTCAAACTTTATTACTGTTAGGATATACCAATCATTTTCCTACGTACCTTCGAAATCTTTAATTTTATTTTAACATTCGTACAATATTTATTTTATTCATACAGTTACACTGTCATTTCATCTGACTAATAGCAATCACTCATTCGTCTACTCGCTCGTCTACACTCACCTACATCATCTCGTATGATAAATATTCAATCGTAATTTGTCAAACTGATTTCTTTGAAATACATTGCACTTTTTCCATTCGATTGTGCTTAAACATGTGTTTTGTTTCATTTCGCGTATATTCTCATTCGTCAACCTCAATTATTACAAATATTAGCTTCCCAGAATTGACAATACAACTTGAAAGAAAAGAGAGCTCACGTTGAGCAGAAAAATTTTCGAACTAAAACTGTTGATGAAATATTTTTAAATTAATTACCGCCCTTGGAGGAAATTTTGGATTAAGGAATTACAAAGGAGCCTAAAATTATTTAAAAATCTGTCAAATGCCGCTATTGAAAAAGTCCATATTAATTTATATTAGACAAGTGGGAAACCCTCAACTTTTTTATTCTTTCAAAACGTATGTTTTCAAAGTATACTGAGTAAGTAAAATTTTTCAAAGTTAAACCTTCATGATTTCATATGTGACTCGTGTTTCAGAAGCAATAACTTGTTTTTAACCATTTAGTTCACTTTTCATTTCTGTTGTGATTGGTTGTTTTAATGTTTATTTTATTTATTTTTTACCTTTAAGGTCGGTTAAAAATAGTTCCATTTGTAAGTAAATATGTACGTAGTTCGAATTTATAAAAGCCATTTTATCGTATTTTTCAGAGAATAACAAATGGGATCCGCATGGTAAATCATGGTTACAAGAGGTGATGCAGTATCCTGGATTTGTATCCCCTGCAATTATTGGTAAAAAAGCATTAATGTAATTTTGAAATGAATTTTACTATTTTTCCGTTTTATCCATGTCATAATTATGAGTTATAATGGGAACACTGGTTTTTGGGTTCTTGGCAGAGGAATTGAAATTTTTAATAAATTTAGAGAAAAAATACCTACCTAAAATTTTATTTTCTTTAATGAAATGATCGAAAATCTTTAAATTGTGGTAATAATGAACAGCCTTTTTTGAATTTTGAAGTCCGTAAAAGAAGTTCATAATTATGATATTAGGTAACTAGTTTTATTCATTACCAGTAAAATGTATTTTTCCTTCATGTTTTTTCTCTACTTTTGACTTGGAAGATGTAAGGATGAAATATATCACCAAATCAATCCACGTGTAACCTTTAATCAGCTATACCTACTTCATTTTTTATTTTCATCACTTTACTCCTTGGCATGTTCGTGAGCCATATAAAAATTTCTTTTGAAAGTCCAAAAGTACCTAAATAGGCAGTCACTAGTCTACCGATAAAAAATGATGGAAAACGGAATGAAAAATAATTCGACTTTCGTTGGAATAAATTAGGATTCAGTTTAGTTTATATGCTATACAGGTTGTATCCTGAGAATTTCGAAAAACTTTAACATAAGATATAGTACACCTCACGACGAACAAAAAAGATTCAATAAAAAAGTTTCTCAGTTCTCCATTTTTACGTACCAGCTAGGTAGGCCCACAGAAAGTATGACACGAACAAACTTACTTTAAAATATTGTGATCTATTCATGTAGACCCATAGTTCTCGTTAGAAGGAACAAAAAAAGTGTTCATAACTGTGGAATACCTTGTTGTGAAAATATATTCTCACAAGAAGGTAATCTACAAATTTTGCATGTTCAACCACTTCATAAGTAAAAATACAGGTAAACCAAAACCTGGGCAAACATTGGCGATTTTAGAGCACATGTACACCAACACACATATGTAGTGATTATGTATGTTCGTGTGAATGGCCCAGTGCGTCATTTCTTGTAGTGATAAGAAATGATAGGCCAGTTCGTGTATGGAATTGTGACATCATTGTATTGTTGAGATTGGTCACAATTTGGAACTCATACATTACTTGCATGTATGTGCGAGTAATTACAATCAAACGTAATTCGTATATATGATTTAATGTCATTGAGACAAATATTTGCCAGCCTTGCGGTGGCAACTATCATCGGGGGTCAGAGCCCCTGGCTAATCAGTAAATTATGTGTAGTCTACCATAATTAGAAAACCAAACCTTGGATTTTTCAATTTGGTAACTTCAATCATCTTTGCAGAACAAAATAGTACAAAAGTGAAAAGAACCTTATTTGTTCCTCCTGGCGAATACTGCCCGTATAAATGATCAAATAACAATTTTAAATGACTTCCTGAATAATGATTTTAGTACACCTAGTAGCTCCTTAAACATTAAAACAAGCCTACTAAACTTTTTTTTTTTTAATAACATTGATAAGTTATTTGGCTGGTGGTCAATATAAAATTCACGTCATGGTATGTTACTGTCATCAAGAAAGGTCTTACACATACCATTTCAGATTGGGTTGATGACATCATAACTGTATACATTTAGGGATGCTGAGAGGGTCATGAGGGGCACTATGGGAAAAAAACGGAGTGCCTTGGTTGACCCCTGTCCGTAGTTAGGGCAGGGTAAGGGTTTGCTCAGTTCAGCCAGATGACGTCATAATTGGGGTAAGGTGAGGTATTTGAAGGGCACCCTAGTGAGAGGCAAGAGAACCTCCTGATAAGATGCAGCTTACACGCATTTTCAGAGATTGTGCTGATGTCATAATTATGGACGATTGAAGCTATAAAACAAATCCATGCTCCGACTTTTTTGTCATGTGGTAATGTTTTGCGGATTTCTCAGGAAACACTCTGTGCCTGTAGTATAAGTAGGTAGATTAGGTATACTTGGTAATATTCCACAACAGTGTATGCCAAACCATGGCTTGCTAGCTAGTAACTCGCATGAACACAAACGGTAGCTCTCTGAAAGATGTGGCACCAGTGGCACCATGATTTTTATTACATTCAACATTTCACCTTCAAATAATCTGTTTTTAACCTTAATTTTAAGATAATAGGCTAAGTCTTAGCCTACCAAATCTTTTTAAAACAAAGCGTGCTTTAGCGCTTGCCAGGGTGGACTGAAATTTTTAATGTGCCAATGTGTTACACATTTTATTAGCTGCTACGTCTTTACCTTATACGAGAAAAGAATATGCTATTACCCTGTAAATAAAAAACAAATAAATCTCTCTCTGGCTTTTAGAGGAGGAGGTAGAGACGACCATTGAGAAAAAAAGATATTGGCTACCATAAGTAATGTGGTTGTATGCGTGCGCAGTACGCATGCACACTACCACACACGTACTTACACAGAAACTTTTTTTCTTTCTTCACTCATTTGTATTGACATTCATCCCAGCCAACTTCACGTTCTATTTTTTTCCGTAGTGAAAATAAAAATATGTACCACATTAAAAAATTTTCTTTATTCAATACTAAGTTTTGGCTTTCAGTAGCTCATGAGCTACTAATTAAAAGTAACGCAGATACTGAGGAAGTTTGGCGACCACTGTTCTACAATATTACAGTCTCTTGGCTCTATACTATTAGTGGAATACTTCAGAATTTTTGAAGAAATTGGTGTTATAGATACCAATGCTAATGACGATTTTACCTCAAAGTATGTATAGTTTTGTTTATACAGGTAATTTAGGAAACATGCCGCTCATCAAATAATGTCCTTTTATGATAGATGTAAGTAACTATTTTGATACGAAAATCCTTTTTTTTTTGTATCGTTAATTAATTTGTATGAATAAATTTTTCTTTGAAAAATTTAGGTTTTGAGAAAGGATACCTATCGGAAAATTTTTATAAGTGGGGAAACATACTGTTTTACGGTAAGCTAATCCACGAATTCTGAAGATATAATTACGACAGTCCGGTTTTGTATAAAAGGAAAATTTTTCTTGCTTTTGTACTATGGATTTTTTTTTTTTCTACAGTATAACGCTTTGATCAGGTGTCTCCGGTCCAAGGAGAGACTTAATACTGAAAAAAAAATTTCGCACGCAAACTTATTATTTTACTACAGAAAAAAAACCTAAATAAAGGCTCAAAATCGTAATTTTTCTCTTGATTTTTTGGACCAAATAATACGAAGTAACTTTCGTATGATTTGTCATGAGAATATTAAATTTTGTCAGTGGCCGATCAAGAAAGTTATTTTGAAGAAGAAATGGCAAATTTTTTGGGAGTAGAGCCTTTTTTTTTGCTTTTCAACTAATTTGTTTACAGTTTTTATCTTAATTCTGCAGTCTTTTTTTTTGGTATTTGGAAATTTCTCCCTCCCAGGAGTCATCATGGAATTTTATAATATTTTTTGTCAAATTTTACATTAAAATGTACAAAATTATACTGGGAAAATTTAAATTGTAACTATTTTTTTACAATTGGCTTGTATGTAATATGTAAAGCGAAGTTAATAGACTAACAATATCAGAATGCAATGAAACAATTAGAAAATGAAAAACACTTCATTAAAATTAAGGTTTTTTCAAAATATACCAAAAAAAGTGGATCTATGGCTGGATCATAGATTTGAGTTTTTAACAAAAATTAATCAAAACATTATTATTAATTTCTAACAAAGCTATAAACGAGTGGAGTAAATATGAAGAAATAGTTTACAAATTATTCATTCCCATTAGTTGGGTGATGTCAGAGTATCACCGTTCGATTCAGATACAGGAAACAATACCAAAAAAAAGCGAGTTATCTCATTAAGCAATCACATTTTGATCTTTTTATTTTTCATTTATCCCTTGAATTTTAAATTCATCACCAAACAAAAATGATTTGTCATTAATTGTTGTGGAATACCTTACTGTGAAAAAGATATCCTCATCAGAAGGTAATCAACAGGTATTTTGCATGTTCTGCCACTTTATATGTAAATATATGGGTAAGACAAAACCTGGACAAACACTGGTAATTTTGGAGCCAGTCCAGACAGTTTATATACTGGCTTATTCACATGCACACAGACACACATATGTAGCAATTACATATATTTGTGTGAAAGGGTTGGTACGTCATTTCATGTATAGATAAGAAATGGCGGACAGGTTTGTGTATCAAATTGTGACATCATCATCTTTGTTAGATTAGTCAGTTTGGTATTTGTACATTACTTGCACGTGTGTACAAGTAATTACAATCACACGTAATCGTGCATTTGTTTGACATCGTGAAAACAAATATTTGTCAGCCTTATGGCAGCAACTGTTGTCGGGGGGTCCAAGCCCTTTCACCTCGTACAAGTTATGTCCCCACAACTGTAAAAGTGGAAAATGAAATGGTAGCAGTAAATTTTGTGGCAGTTTTGTCATGGAGATTACATTTGTTCTCACTTGCATAATTTGCACCCAATAAAAATTTTCATTTTCTTGAAAAAACTTTGATAAATAGGTATACAAGACTATCGACATTGCCAGATGCAAGGCCGTATATAAGGGGGATTCTAGGGTTATGGACCACTCCTTAACAGAAAAAAAAAGGCTTCACCTCTAAAAATTGTGTATTTTTGTCGGTTCTGATGATTTTTTGTTGGAGGAGAAGTCAGAAGAGGCTACTGAGAATATCTGGAACCTCACTTACAACGGAACCATCTACGCCCTGGCTAAATGCCAAAAAGTTAGGTATCAAAAAAAAAATAAATTCAGAAAAAATAATATTCAGAAGAGAATCGTCAGAAAATAAAAAGTCAATCAAACTCATATCTTCCACTACTTTCACCTCTGCCTGACCAATAAATTAAGTCAAATATTTTAAAAATAATGTAATAATTATTATACTTGCTCCCTATAATTTCCAATAACCTGTAAAAACACTGAAACATTTTTTGTAACAATAAGGACAGAAACTGTCTAGAGAATTATGCTGACAATTACGAAATTTCGTGCCAAAAATATTGGTTTAAGCTTAAAAGATAAAAGTGAACTTTTAGAATATGAAATTTTTCTATTTGTAATAAAATTTTCCAGAGATACTTCTATCAACTTTGTCATTCAATGAACGCATGAAGGATGGAAACAAATGGACTTACAAGGGGAAAACAGAATTTTCTCTCGAAACTTTAGGCAAGTAATTTTTATTAAAGGGTATCACCGTAGTAAGTACCTACCTACTACATATAAATTTTAAAAATGGAATTAATATCCATTTATTTTTTCGTGGACTACAAAACCAGACTTACAGAAATAAAAAAAGGTAGGTATATAGATGATGATGGAAAATTTAACTAATATTAAATTATTTGGCCAAATCGTTTTCGTGAAGAGTTGAAGACTCGGATTCGTGGAAAATCAACATAATAAATAGACAACCCTTTTTTTAAGACAAAATATGACGGTAATTATTCAGTTAAAATTAAATAAAAATTATTAAGACAAAATTCAAGGCGCATGCGCCACTACCCACATGGCCATACACGTACCGTGAGAAAAATATAAAAAGGAAAAGAATTTTTGTTGCTTCTGCCCAAACAAGGAATTTTACAGTCTTACCCTTCTACGCCAGCAAAAATTCAAGGCAAGCACAAGCCAAAGCACTGCAAAGCAGCACTTCAGTGCTTGTACAAAATAGAAATGCAATATTAATTATTGCGTTTTATTTCCTGTTTCAGTAATCGGCACTTTACCTCTGGATATTTTTTTTCAACTATCTATGATCGAATCTTGGAGTGAGTTTTTTACATTTAATTATTTCAGAAAAATTGGAACATCGAATAAACAACAATATTATTGCAACTGAACATTTTTTAAAGTTAATAAATAAAAAGTACGATTGCTAGCTATATTTTCCATCTTCGTCTCTGATTTTTCTTCTAAAAATTATTCAGTTTCTTCAATTTGAAAAACTAAATTAAATTTCAGCATAAAATAATGTACCTACTCAACTTATTGATCAAGTGGAATACCATTGTCATTTGCAAAGGATTCACATGACAGAAGGTAGTCAATAGACTATTTACATGTTCAGTAAAGTATAGAGGAGTCAACCACAGTAAATACTGGCTACTGACTAACAGCTACTGTGCTCTAAGGCTTTTTATACTTGGCTTCATATACCCACACAAACACACGTACATAAAGAATACGTATGTTGGTACTTGTGTTAATTGGCCAATAATTAATGCATTCTGTCTTATTTGTAACCGTGGCACTTGATAAGATACAACAAGTGCACCTGCTACCAACGTGACGTCATCGGAGATATCACAATAAGTCATGGTCTGATAACTGAAAATTACGTGCAATGTGTAACAAGTAATTTACAAAGTATTTCATTTTATATGCAAGGCACAAAATCAGCCCAACTTTTTATGGAAACTATCATCGAAGGGTCTGAGTCCCTAAATTCTCATTCGAGTATAATCCTCAAAGATTGTATTTTCTTTGCTTTTTAAAGACAATAGGTAGGAGTGTATGATTGTTCTTGACTGAGGTAACATTCAACAGTTTTTTATTATTTTTTACACAATTAATCATAATAAAAAATTATTAAAAGAGCAAAAATTTCTAAAATTTTATAGTTTCTTCATACTTTTTATCAAATTTTGCGTTTGATCTTGGTATTTTACCAATTAAGTGTCAGTCATGTGAATGTAGGTTCTCCATTGGTTAATCTATGTACCTACTTATATTCCTGAGTTAAACTGAGAATTATTATGACAGATTAGTGGTTTCAGAATCCCCTGGATTCCAAGATA
Organism: Ericerus pela; assembly: GCA_011428145.1. Lineage (NCBI taxonomy): Eukaryota > Metazoa > Arthropoda > Insecta > Hemiptera > Coccidae > Ericerus > Ericerus pela. Next base: position 4,810,290 of record WOFM01000406.1, on the reverse strand, counting down.
ACAAATCTTAAATATCTTGATCGCCAGCAGCACTATTGTTGTCAAATTAAAACTCAATAAATGTAACAACAGTAATCAACAATTGAAATTCTCGTCAACAATTTTGATGAAATGAGCATAAAAATAATGATTTTTCAACTTACTAACTTCGGTCTGTATAAAGAATAATTTATTTAAGAAGGAAGTAAATTCAGAATTATCATATTCAACGTTATATTCTGCATCCAGTACACAAAAAATAAAATATTTCTCTACGTTCAAAATTTATGACTGAATTTATAAGACAAAAAATGGGAGGTTTCTAGATGAGAAATTTATTTTTTTTTCAAGATGATATGATCTAATTTTGCATTACAATGGTTGCAGTTCATTCATTTCAATAAACAAAACAGCTGTTGTTTTTAATTTTTACAATTCCAATCAGTAAAGTTAATTTACCAGTAAATTTCCGATATAACCAATGTACTATAATGGCAGATAGTATTATGAAAGTAAACTGTTTGAAATAAGGTTTCACAAGGCGTCAGCGGAGTGCACAAACCTTTGTTGTTGATATCAGTTAAAAAAACTTTTCTATAATTACTATACTTTTTGTTGCCTTATTCATCACATTTTGCTGATAAGAGTTATGTCATCTCACAATTTTCTAAAAGTGGCCAAATTTTCAATAATTATTTTTTATTTATTTATTATAAAACAAGTCAGTGGTGATAACAAAATTTTATTGCTGGTAAACTTGGGTATATTTTCGCCACTTTCCAGAAATACTAACTTCAAATTTATAGCTTAAATAGTAGCTGAGAAATCACCAGTAGAGGAAAATAAGTTTTTTTCAAAATAAAAATGTTATCTCATCCACGGAGTATTTAATACAATAGAAGACACCCACTCATCTAAACGCTGCTATGAGAAACTGAACCACTTTAGAAGCTATTTTTTCCATTCATATGGCACCTTTATTCAGGCTTGAAGATAATAATTAGAAATTATTTTTAAAATAATTAATTGAATTAAATAAATGAATAAATATACAATAGAAATTACTATAATAAACATCAGCTACAGCAAATAGCTGGCTACGACACGTTGGCAAACTTAACACAATTTTCATTGTCCTCGAAAATTGGACACGAAGACCTAATATTAACATTTAAATCACATAATAAATTGCGCAATGATAGGTATCTAGAGTGCAGTCACACAGAGCGACTATTTCCGCATCTGTGGTGGACAAGGTCACCAACAACTGTTTCTTACTTCTCCAGAGTACCAGATCATCATAAACAAATATACAGTAACGACACACAGAATGACTGGTCCTAGCAGAACTGCATTTACAATTATATTAAGTAAAATTGACTACAACAAATCTGGCTACAATAAGCCCCTTTTTCTATCCAATCTAAATACCCACTCTTTCAGTGATCAGTTTTATGCTTCTAAAAAATTATTATGTGTGGTTTAATCAGTACACAACTGCATTTTAGTAACCAGTGAGAGTAAAAATTTATGTCCTTTTTTGTATTATCGATGATTTGTAGTGATCAATTCGCAATCACCACTACTTTGTAGGCCCACATATCCATTACAACATGGTTACAGCAAACTGGCTACAATAAACAAATTTCTACTTTATTCATTTACTCAAAAACAACGACAAACAAAAATTTTGTAGATGAAAATGAGATTAAAAATTTTACAGTCGCAAGTGGTGCTACTCTTTGTTTTGCATGCATCCTCTATTATATTATTTAATACTCTGTAATCTCATAATGATTTTTCATCGACAATACTGATTATTCACTTGAAGGACCAAAATGTTCACCTCTCGGACCTGTGAATTATAATGGAGTCATTTTTTAGAATTTTTTATGCACAAGTCCAGGAGTTGCAAAATAGTATATTGACAGGTATGACCTGTCATGATAAAAATAAAATTATAAATTTACCCTCAAAATTTTTCGCATCCTCGTAATAATAATAAATTAAAATAAATTTCCCCAATAATAAGTAAATTTGCTGCGAGTGTCTTGGTTAGGCTAACACCTACAGCCTAGGCTACTCACAAAGAACATTTTTTCTCCTTCCATTTCTAAACTTTTTCCTCCTCTTTTAGATTCTTAATACCTACCCCTTACGTCACCACCTTGTGTTTATCATCGGTATTTTAATAAATATAAAAATTTGAAGTTAATAGAAAATCACTTTACGTCGAGGTCATATTCATTAAAGATAAACACTAATTTTTGCTCGCAAAATACGATTGCATACATTGCCTTTCTGATTATGCATTATATTAAAAAAAAATTGCCATAAATTGTTTCTGTAACATTATCAATAGGGGCATGAATACAGGGTAGGGAAAAAGTACTTGTTTTTTAAATCATAATAATCTGGATCATATTCTCATTGGGAAACTGAATATGAATCATCAATCTTTGAGGATCTCACTCTAACTGCAACATCTCAGTCGTGAAACCTTTTATGAAAAATTAATTCCATTTTCATCCTATTTTTAACCTTAGGTGTATTTTATTGGACTATACAAAGTGTCTCGGAGATCGACTGCCAAACTTTGGTGGTTGTTAGTTGGTTAACGTCTTAATAAAACTTAACAAAACAAGTAATAAAATACCTATTTGTATACTCAGTTCCAAAAGAGAAATGCAAGAATTTTTGAAGGCAGAAAGGGGAAGTCTCGAATAAATATTACTGAAATTGAATTAAATTTGTTTAAAAAAAAAAAAAAATTTTAACGAACAGACATACTTCCCTTTTCGCATCGAGTGACTCGGGTGTGAATTCCTACAATTCCTCCTCCAGAATGTCCACAGTACCGTGGGCTGTAGAACAGTTCCGCGCAAATGGCCAAAAAATGAGACAGTTCCACGCCGAGGGTATTTTTTCAATCACGCAGTTCAGCGCCATTTAATTTTGCCACGCATAGCAATTCCACCCAGAAATCCCATCTATTTCCCATAAATGTCAAATTTTGTATTAGCTGCCATTTGAAAACCAGTAGACTAATTTGGCTAAAATTTAATACCATACCATTCCTTGCTAGTCTCTAACTATAATATAAATTTCTGGAAACTATCTTTCAATTTAGGGGCAAGAGTTGTAAGTTGACACAAAAAACACACTTTTCCTTATAAAATGATCAATTTTTTTTTTCCAAATTTTTTTTCATAGTTTAAAAGAGTGAACCTTGGTGTATAATTTAGTAAGAAAACCATTTCTTTAGGGGGTTTCTATCAAACATTATGGTTGTTTATTTGAAGACATATTTTTGTGTCAACTTACAACCTTATTGTAAGTTGACACAAGAGAAGTGTAAGTTGATACATGAGATGAGGGTGTGAGTTGACATAGAAATAATATAAAAGTAATCAGTAAAAATATATTTTGCATTCAAAACCACTTAGCCTAAACAGCATGTCTAAGATTAAAAAATTCAAAAATTCAAAAAAAAGAAATCAAAAATAACAGATAGGTGGGTATGTAAACAAATCAATATATATTTTGAATTTCCCTTTTAAAATTGAAAGTGAAAATTCAATTCTGACGTGCTGTTGTTCCACTTCTTTTTATAGGTTGTACACAGCAAAGTAGGTCACTTTCTGGTCTAGTCACAAAACAAATAAGTAACTAAATTTCAAATTACAGTAGCCTACAGAACTAAAGCTGAATCAGATTTAGAATATTGGACTTAAAGGTAATAAATCATCCAAAAAAATGAAAATATTCACCTTCCTAAAGTCTTCTGATTCAAATCAAGAATTTGTGCTGCTGATCTGATGCTGTGTCCATTCTTCAACATGAAATCTACCGCTGTATTCATTTTTTCAGCTGATTACAACCCATTTTGGGTTTTCCGAACACAGCCACGTCATTTCTCCATCTGAAATTATAAATGTTTGTTTAAACTTTTTTGTGTCAACTTACAACACCTATTTTGTGTAATTTTACAACAAGACATTTTTTTTTCTATAATGAACAATACTGGCAAAAATTCCTTTGATCTTTACCTATATTATATGGAATTGTGTTCGTCATGAATAGCACTTCGAATTAATACCAATTTCACTTACCTTTCATCGAAAAAGTTGTACAAATTTGCAATTTTTCTTCTTAGAAAAAAAACTTTGAGGTTCCAAAAACACTTTTTCAGGATTTCTGATAAGAGAAATATGTATAGGGAGTTCAATCATATCGACAATGTACTACCATGTAAAGACATATTAACTACCCAAATGGAGGATAGATAGTGCAACTGTGTTTCTAAATAGCTAGGCTGTGTCAACTTACAACACTTGCCCCTATATGATTTATCATTATGACTATGTGGGGTTTTTTTTTTGTTGAAAAATTGTGTTTCAGGGATCTGTGGCGCGGAATTGAAATAATGATAATTTTTAACCGGCGGGAAACTGTGATGTGCATGAATTAACTTTTTTAGACTCAGGCGGAACTGTTGTAACGCTGCACTGTGTATTGTTGGTAGTGGTTTGTGTTTCGCTTTTGGAACTGAGTATGCGTAAAACTGCCATTCTACTGTACATTTTCTGTTTGTATGAGTGCATACATAAAGTTGCATAACATACTTTTAGTATGAGTAATTTTACAATTACTGAAATCAACAAACAAACTTTATCGGTAGGAAAGACGTCTGTACTGTGAATGAGTGGATGAGTCATTGAGTAAAAAATGTTATGTAAACATGCGTCCTATATTCCATATTGAAGGAATTATCACAGATTCCAAGTTTAAATAATTTTACGGTAGACTGGGACTCGGTTATTATGCCCTACATACAAGCATAATACCAAAAATATGTTGTCATATTGGTTTTTACTTGCATGAAGTAACTTACCTGCTACCAGCCACCAAAGTTTGACAGTCGATTTGCAGGACATTCAGTATAGTCTGCATTTCAAGAAACGGTTTAATCATTAATTTTTTCATTCTCTAGATAAGGATGAGTCGGATCCTGACGCAGATACTTTACAGATAGAACGAAAAATAATCGAAGGTCATAAAATTTTCTAATAAATTTTGTCTCATCTTGATATATGCTAGGTGGGCATCTAATTTACATAGAGTACTTACGAAACAGTCGTGTGTCTTCTGTTTTAGACATTCGATCGTATTTATCACCCGATGGTAGTTTACCTCTACTTCGTACATCTGTCGAATCATCTTTCGAATCGATTGTGAAGATATACTCCAAAGAAGCGCAGAGAGAAGGTGGAAAAATATTTTCCGATAATTTTCATTTATGTACCATATATTGTGTATTCTAATGCGGTTTGGAATGATTTTCCGATTTCAGTTATTATTCATTCGAAATTAAAGAAGGGGCAAACGAGCGAAGTAAAAGTATATGAAAAACAGACAAGTATGCCGCGTATCGAAAGACTAAATTTGGTAAAAATTACTTTGAATGGAGTACCGCCCAGTGGCGAGTATTGTCCTAAAGATTTCAGTTATCACATGATAACACCTAAACATAAAATAACGATAAAAGCTGAACGATAATTGGTACTCATTCGTTCAAGCCCCTCTGAACATAAGAAGCTCGTGGGAATATTTGCTAAAGGTGCTTAATTTTCTAACAAACGCAAATTCTATTATTATCGGTAGGTATGTTTCAAACTTTAATGAAAATTTCAATGTTATAAATTAATATTAATTGTTGAAGCATTGTGGCACTTATATCTACCAAACTCATCTGTATACCAAAGCGTTTCCTGCTATTTTAGTTTTAATGAAGTGTACCTATGGAGTAACTGAGTTCGATATGGCAAAAAAGTTTTATATTATACAAGCTGAATTACTCGACTTTCGTGCAGATATCTATTACATAATTAATATTGCAAGACAACTGGTCCAGAACAAAAATTTTTATGGAAAACTTTCGAAATTAATTACAGTTTTAATTTTTTTTTGCGTTTCCATTTTTCAAAAATGACACCGAAATGAAACCCTTAAGCAGAATTGAGAACTAACATTCAAACAAAACAGGTCCAGAAATAAAAATTTTTGGTGAAAATATTCGTAGTTAATTACAACTGTGTTTTTTAAGTTTGGACTTCTCAAAACTGACTCTTAAAAAAAAAGGTGAAGTACCTACCTAAAATTGGGAACTAACTTCCAACAGAACAAATTCAGAAGCAGAATTTTTCATGAAAATTTTCAAACCTGATACTAACTTTCAGTTTTTTGAGTACTCATTTCTCAGTATTGACACTGAAACTCTGAGTAGAAGTGAATATTAAACCTTCTTATCTTCAAACAGAACAGTTTCAGATCTAAAATAAAAAAAATTTCAATTTATATTAGATAAGAACAGTAGATATAAAACAATATAATACTGTATGGTGTTTATTCGAATCTGCACGAAAATTCAGTAATGTGGGGATGTTTCTCTCACTTCCTCCGTACAGAGCTTGGCCCTGCATTGACAGATGGGTGTCAGACCAAAGTCTGCAACCCAAATTATTAGTGCATCGCACTTTAAACAAATATGTTGTCTATGTTGTCTGTATGCAATCATACTGACGTTACGTTTTTACATTTGCCTGCAAATGGCAAATGGAAAAGGCAAGTATGTAAAATAGTACGTACTCGCTGATACAGTGCGTGTCATGGTCTGTATATGGTACCGCAGTACCTTTGGATAATTGCCTTAAGTGGTTAGTTCGCTTTGTGTATGGTTAGGCATTATAAAATGGCTGGGTACCGGTATTGAGATACAATTTGGTTGCCCTACACTCAAACCCCTTTTTACCAAGTTCCATGAACCTTGTGTAGGTAGCATCTACTTACACCAAAAAAGCCACAAGTAATTTTATCTAAGTATCCTTTCTTTCCCCCTAAACTGGATATTTAATTCAGTAAAAATTGGAATTTGAACTTTTCCTTTTTCAGAACTGATGCTAAGACTATCGAGTAGAACTAAGAACGAACTTTTGAACCTAACTAAAGTTCTCAGTTGTGTGAGTTTTACTTGTCAGAACCAACACAAACATAAGGTCCATTTCCACGGCCCCCCCCCCATTTCAAATTTTGACCTGAAAATTTTTGGCCTAATTGTGCTCAGTTTGTGCTAATGTGTGCCATCAATTTTAGAATTTGTGCTCACCCCCTTCTTTAGATATAAACAAAAGAGTCTGGGTGGGGCTGGAGAAATGCTAGCCCCACCCATTTTGAATTTTGACTCTAAACTTTGTATGCTAATTGTGCTTCATTTGTGCTAATTTGTGCCGTTAATTTTAGAATTTGTGCTCATTTATTTTCAAATATAGGGGCCTCAGAAATTTATGTGTCAGCCCCCCCCACTTGGAATTTTGAGTTGAAACTTTGCATGCTAATTGTGCTTAATTTGTGCTAATTTGTGCTGCAAATTAAAAATTTTATACTCATTCCCTTTCAAAAATATTTGTGGTTTTATGTCTCCCCTCAGCCCCCCCATTTTGAATTTTGACCCAAAATTTTTCATACCAACTGGATTCAAATAGTGCTAAATTTTGCTACCAATTTTGGAATTTGTTATCACCCCCTTCTTAATATATAAAAAAAAGTTTGTGGGTGGGGCTGGGGAAATGCTAGCCCCACCCATTTTGAATTTTGACTCAAAACTTGGCATACTAATTGTGCTCAATTTGTGCCAATTTGTGCCAACCATTTTAAAATTTGTGCTCACTTCCCAACTCAGATAGGGAGGATGAAAGATTTCCCCTCAGCCCCCCCTTTTTGAATTTTTATACAAAACTTTGCCCACTACTCTTTTTTGATTTGTGCTTAATTGTGCCAACAAGCTTATAATTCCTGTACATTCAAATCTTTAGTTATTTGCAAAACAAATTTGGGTGGGGCTGGGGAAATGCAGCCCCACCCATTTCAAATTTTGACTTGAAATTTTGCAAACTGATTGTGCTCAATTTGTGCTGATTTGTGCCAACAATTTTATAATTTGTGCTCAATTATTAACTGAAATAAGGGGTGAGAAAGGTTTTGTCTTAGCCCCCCCTTTTGGAATTTTCAGCTGAAACTTTTCCCATTATTTTATCTTAAATTGTGCTTATTTGTGCCAACTTTCTTTTTTGAAATTTTAAAGTTGCAATTTCAACCAACTAATAACAATCACCCATTTCTGCTGTAGCCTAAATAATAGTCATTTATAACAAAATTTTCAGTAGGGTCAAGAAAATTCAAGCCTTCCATTTTAAATAGGAGTTAAATTTTATTACAATTTTTATGACAGTTTGTACCAAATTTTTACATTGGTATTTTGAGGGAACTATACTTGACCCATACTTAGCAGTATGTCAGATTTTCTTAATTTTGTATTATCTGGGTGTTGCTAAAAAACTTTGTAAGTACATGTAAAGTTTTCCATTGATCATTCTCTATTGACAGTTTTTTCCATTTAAGTTGCCAAATTAAAAATATTATCATAAAAATCTTCTATGTGTAACGGCCAAAAGAGGTGGTGTTGTACCTAGTTATGACCACTTTCGGGAGTACACCATACACGAAATACCACGTACTTAAAAGTAGTAATATTTCTAAAATATATTCAGATTAGTCATCCACAAACTATAGTGGACCTTAACATTTGTTTGAGACTCAATAATATTTTAAACACATGAGTGAGTTTACACTTTTAATAAAATAAAATTCTGTACAACACAGTTAATATTTCTACGTTAATATTAATACATATTCAATTACAATTCAACAAGCAAGACTATCTGTTCACCAGAGACTTCTACGAGAGAGGTTCCAGGTACTTAGAAGTAGCTGTTGGAGAACTGAACTAAACTGAACAACTATACAACTGAATCGAGGGATTATATACTCGTTCAGGGTATGAAAACGTACGTGTCGGATAGGTAAAGTGAGGTAGGGTGTTGTTATTATAGGGTTGTGCTGACTCGTCGAGTATTCGAGGGACAGGTACAACTAGGTCATAAATATACAGAAGGTATATCTGTATATGTAAAATTAAATACGAATAGTTTGGTGGTTGTTTACAAAGAGTTATAGGACGATGATTGTTGATAAATATCTACATTTTTGGTATTCGAAAATGAGTGAACGAATATGTTCGTCATTTCTTAAAATAGACGAAAATATACGTTACACTATGTGAATTGAATAGAAAGAAAAAAACAAATTTTTATGGTCATATGTGTATAAATTATTAAGTAGGTATTTATGCTAATTTTGGTTTTATATACTTAATAATTTAGAAAATACATTTGGTGATGTATCACACAATAAAATGTAAAAACTCAATCTTGGCCCCTTTAGGGGCCCGTTTGAGGATGAAGAATAGGTCCAATTGAGAAAAGAACAGCAAATTTGGTCAGGGCGCCTCAAAAAACATATTTGGTGATGTAACACACAATAAAAAGTGGAAACTACAGATTAACCCCCTTTTGGGGCCCATTTGGGGATGAAGAATGGGTCAAATAGAGAAATGAACACGAAATTTGGACTTGGTGCCTCAAAAACCCTATTTGGTGATGTATCACACAATTAATGTGAAAACTCAAAATTGGCCCCCTTTAAGGGCCCATTTAAGGATGAAGAATGGGTCAAATGGAGAAATGAACACCAAATTCTGACTTGGCCCCTCAAAAACCATATTTGGTGATGTATCACACAATAAAAGGTGAAAACTCAAAATTAACCCCTTTTTGGGGCCCATTTGGCGATAAAGAATGGGTAAAATTGAGAAATCAACATAAAATTTGGATTCGGCGCCTCAAAAACCATATTTGGTGATGTATCACACAATAAAATATGAAAACTCAAAATTGGCCCCCTTTTGGGGCACATTTGGGGATGAAGAATGGGTCAAATTGAGAAATGAACACCAAATTTGGACTCGGTGCCTCAAAAAACTTATTTTCTAATGTATCACACAGTAAAATGTCAAAACTCGATAATTTTGCTAGAGGAATATTAAGACATGCATCTCTAAGGAAGGCTAATATAGTACTGACAGAATGGTGTTATCTGAAATATTTATATAACTACAAGAAATACCGTATCCTAGACACTTTTGGGTGATCCAATCACGATGCGTTATTCCATAATCTGACTTTTTTGATGAAAAAAATTCCCAAATTTTGAAAAATATTTTTGGGTTATCTATGGGGAATTTTTAGGATTACTTTGGCCAGTGTTATCTATATATATAAAAGAGAATGTAGGTCTGTTTGTCTTTTATGCATTACTACACCATTAATCTATATAGGTATATAAAAGAGAATGTATGTCTGTTTGTCTTTTATACATTACTACACCATTCATCTGATGGCCATGAAACTTTTGGAAGTTGTTGAGTATACTCCAGCGAAGGTTTCTGGCATAATATGAAAAGAAAATTTCAAACAGTTGTCAAAAAATTTCCCAAAATATGTATTTTATTCAATATCGATATATCAAAAGAAAATATTGCATCGATCTGGTGAAGAACATCAATACATCGCAAAACATATCGATGTTTGTTGTATACCTATGCAATAACAGTGACAATGAGTTTGCTTCTAATTCTGTTGCATTATGCATAGGATATAGTAATATTTTAATTCAATATTAACTGATAACTAAAGGATATCGAGGTGAGGTTTTCTTATGAAATACGGTTTTTAATAATTTCACGAATGCACTTCGATTCACCTAGGTACTGTTAAATTATCCATTCGTCGCCCAGGAATTAAGCCAGATTCAGCAGCGAATCAAAGAGAATTTGTAAATAAATTCTCTTCGATTCGCCGCTGAATCCTGACTAATTTACAGGCGACGAACCGAAGAGATTTTGTAAATAAATTCTCATCGATTCGCCACTGAATCCTGACTAATTTATGGGCGACGAATGGATAATTTAACAGTTCCTAGGTGAATCGAAGTACATTCGTGAAATTATTAAAAACCGTATTTCATAAGAAAACCTCACCTCGATATCCTTTAGTTATCAGTTAATATTGAATTAAAATATTACTATATCCTATGCATAATGCAACAGAATTAGAAGCAAACTCATTGTCACTGTTATTGCATAGGTATACAACAAACATCGATATGTTTTGCGATGTATTGATGTTCTTCATCAGATCGATGCAATATTTTCTTTTGATATATCGATATTGAATAAAATACATATTTTGGGAAATTTTTGACAACTGTTTGAAATTTTCTTTTCATATTATGCCAGAAACCTTCGCTGGAGTATACTCAACAACTTCCAAAAGTTTCATGGCCATCAGATGAATGGTGTAGTAATGCATAAAAGACAAACAGACCTACATTCTCTTTTATATATATAGATAACACTGGCCAAAGTAATCCTAAAAATTCCCCATAGATAACCCAAAAATATTTTTCAAAATTTGGGAATTTTTTTCATCAAAAAAGTCAGATTATGGAATAACGCATCGTGATTGGATCACCCAAAAGTGTCTAGGATACGGTATTTCTTGTAGTTATATAAATATTTCAGATAACACCATTCTGTCAGTACTATATTAGCCTTCCTTAGAGATGCATGTCTTAATATTCCTCTAGCAAAATTATCGAGTTTTGACATTTTACTGTGTGATACATTAGAAAATAAGTTTTTTGAGGCACCGAGTCCAAATTTGGTGTTCATTTCTCAATTTGACCCATTCTTCATCCCCAAATGTGCCCCAAAAGGGGGCCAATTTTGAGTTTTCATATTTTATTGTGTGATACATCACCAAATATGGTTTTTGAGGCGCCGAATCCAAATTTTATGTTGATTTCTCAATTTTACCCATTCTTTATCGCCAAATGGGCCCCAAAAAGGGGTTAATTTTGAGTTTTCACCTTTTATTGTGTGATACATCACCAAATATGGTTTTTGAGGGGCCAAGTCAGAATTTGGTGTTCATTTCTCCATTTGACCCATTCTTCATCCTTAAATGGGCCCTTAAAGGGGGCCAATTTTGAGTTTTCACATTAATTGTGTGATACATCACCAAATAGGGTTTTTGAGGCACCAAGTCCAAATTTCGTGTTCATTTCTCTATTTGACCCATTCTTCATCCCCAAATGGGCCCCAAAAGGGGGTTAATCTGTAGTTTCCACTTTTTATTGTGTGTTACATCACCAAATATGTTTTTTGAGGCGCCCTGACCAAATTTGCTGTTCTTTTCTCAATTGGACCTATTCTTCATCCTCAAACGGGCCCCTAAAGGGGCCAAGATTGAGTTTTTACATTTTATTGTGTGATACATCACCAAATGTATTTTCTAAATTATTAAGTATATAAAACCAAAATTAGCATAAATACCTACTTAATAATTTATACACATATGACCATAAAAATTTGTTTTTTTCTTTCTATTCAATTCACATAGAAGATTTTTATGATAATATTTTTAATTTGGCAACTTAAATGGAAAAAACTGTCAATAGAGAATGATCAATGGAAAAATTTACATGTACTTACAAAGTTTTTTAGCAACACCCAGAAAATACAAAATTAAGAAAATCTGACATACTGCTAAGTATGGGTTAAGTATAGTTCCCTCAAAATACCAATGTAAAAATTTGGTACAAACTGTCATAAAAATTGTAATAAAATTTAACTCCTATTTAAAATGGAAGGCTTGAATTTTCTTGACCCTACTGAAAATTTTGTTATAAATGACTATTATTTAGGCTACAGCAGAAATGGGTGATTGTTATTAGTTGGTTGAAATTGCAACTTTAAAATTTCAAAAAAGAAAGTTGGCACAAATAAGCACAATTTAAGATAAAATAATGGGAAAAGTTTCAGCTGAAAATTCCAAAAGGGGGGGGGGCTAAGACAAAACCTTTCTCACCCCTTATTTCAGTTAATAATTGAGCACAAATTATAAAATTGTTGGCACAAATCAGCACAAATTGAGCACAATCAGTTTGCAAAATTTCAAGTCAAAATTTGAAATGGGTGGGGCTGCATTTCCCCAGCCCCACCCAAATTTGTTTTGCAAATAACTAAAGATTTGAATGTACAGGAATTATAAGCTTGTTGGCACAATTAAGCACAAATCAAAAAAGAGTAGTGGGCAAAGTTTTGTATAAAAATTCAAAAAGGGGGGCTGAGGGGAAATCTTTCATCCTCCCTATCTGAGTTGGGAAGTGAGCACAAATTTTAAAATGGTTGGCACAAATTGGCACAAATTGAGCACAATTAGTATGCCAAGTTTTGAGTCAAAATTCAAAATGGGTGGGGCTAGCATTTCCCCAGCCCCACCCACAAACTTTTTTTTATATATTAAGAAGGGGGTGATAACAAATTCCAAAATTGGTAGCAAAATTTAGCACTATTTGAATCCAGTTGGTATGAAAAATTTTGGGTCAAAATTCAAAATGGGGGGGCTGAGGGGAGACATAAAAACACAAATATTTTTGAAAGGGAATGAGTATAAAATTTTTAATTTGCAGCACAAATTAGCACAAATTAAGCACAATTAGCATGCAAAGTTTCAACTCAAAATTCCAAATGGGGGGGGCTGACACATAAATTTCTGAGGCCCCTATATTTGAAAATAAATGAGCACAAATTCTAAAATTAACGGCACAAATTAGCACAAATGAAGCACAATTAGCATACAAAGTTTAGAGTCAAAATTCAAAATGGGTGGGGCTAGCATTTCTCCAGCCCCACCCAGACTCTTTTGTTTATATCTAAAGAAGGGGGTGAGCACAAATTCTAAAATTGATGTGTAACGTATATTTTCGTCTATTTTGAGAAATGACGAACATATTCGTTCACTCATTTTCGAATACCAAAAATGTAGATATTTGTCAACAATTACCTTCCTATAACTCTTCATAAACAACCACAAAACTATTCGTATTTAATTTTACATATACAGATATACCTTCTGTATATTTTTGACCTAGTTGTACCTGTCCCTCGAGTACTCGACGAGTCAGCACAACCCTATAATAACAACACCCTACCTCACTTTACCTATCCAACACGTACGTTTCCATACCCTGAACGAGTATATAATCCCTCGATTCAGTTGTATAATTGTTCAGTTTAGTTCAGTTCTCCAACAGCTACTTCTAAGTACCTGGAACCTCTCTCGTAGAAGTCTCTGGTGAACAGATAGTCTTGCTTGTTGAATTGTAATTGAATATGTTTTAATATTAACGTAGAAATATGTACTGTATGTACAAATTATTATATTATTAAATGTGTTAACTCACTCTTGTGTTTTAAATATTATTGAGTCTCAAACAAATGTTAAGGTCCACTATAGCTTGTGGATGACTAATCTGAATCTATCATAGAAGTATTACTGCTTTTAAAGTACGTGATATTTCGTGTATGGTGTACTCCCCAAAAGAGGTCGTTACCAGGTACAACCCAACCTCTTTTGGCCGTTACATTATTGGCGCCCAACTGGTCTGCTATTGCGAATCGAACTCTCGCTCTAGTACCTGCTCAACGGAATTGCTGAATTCAAGCTGCTGTTTCAATTCCTCTGGCTCGAAGTACTTTGCTCTAACCCTGAAAACTCTAGTTAAGTACTCAAAGAGAAACGCGTAAGGCGCGCTCTTGAGGAAAGGAAGTAGAGGTTAGCTGCAAGTGGAAAAGAACTAGTTGTGAAAAAGAAACTCGAACTCCAAAGTCAACAAAGGATATTTTATTATACAGAAAGAAACAAACATATATACAGAAAGGTTGGTGAAGTTCGGCGGGGTGCAGCGACGGATTCTTCAAGCTCCTGTGCAAACAAAAGAAGAAAACAAAGTAACAATTAATATTAATTATAATTCGCGTCCCTCCCTTAAAGATAAGAAGTGTTAAATAATTATAAGTCGCGAAAAAATTTATTTTTATGAGTGAAACTTGGGAAAACTTATCCGAACCCAATACTACTAAAACTAACTTAAATTGGCTAATCGATGCTAAAAATTTTGAATTAATTAAGGTATGTCAAAATTTGAATATCGAAGTCGATAAAAAATATTTTTCTCGAATAAAAACCCAAGAGGATATCCTATTGAAAATAAAATCCAGTAAGGAAATACAAAAATTATTAACCCCTGAAAATATAAAAATAATTTTACAAACAACACGAAAAACTCGTGAACAAATTCCCGAACTAGAAAATCCCATAATAAGAAAATATTTTAATCCTCCTTCTACTTCAACTCCACTTTTGGAAAGTTGGGATAATCCCACACCATTTCCAAGAGTTAAAACTGCTATTAATCTAGTAGATATTACTGAGTGTTTAGAAAAATCTGACGAAGATTTTCTCAGCCCAGAAATTGAAACTAGACTTTTAGAAAACTTAATTCCCCCTATTGAAAATAAAATGTCAGGAAAGGCTGCTGTAAACATCAGACCTTCTTTATATGGACACACCCCAACGGAAGACATCGTATCATTTTTAAATGGATTTGAAAATGAGGCGGAATCTTTCAATTGGGATGCAAATATGAAATTTAAAAAAATTAAAATCGCATTTTCAGGTCTCGCCAAGCAAATATTTGAGGATAGAATTCAAACTAATCCCGAATGTAATAACTGGCAAAATACTAAACAGAAAATTTTGGAAGTCTTTACGAGGACTAAACCCCAACTACGCGAAATATTGTACGAAAGAAATTACAACGGTGAAGCTGATTTCTCTGCGTATATTATGTTCGTGAAAAGAATTTTAAAACAAATTGAACCCGATATTACGGAAGAAAAAATTATCGAAAAAATTATGCCTAATCTCCCTGAAAAAGAAAGAGTATTTTTAATAAAAAAAGAACCTAAAACTATTCAGGAACTTGATAAAGCTTTCTCTAAATATCTCGAATTTAAAGATAAAGCATTCGGACATATAGATCCCCTTTTACGTAAAAAAATTGACCAATTAGAAAAAACTATAGAAGAATTAAAATCCGGGAAAACAGAAAAGAAAATTGAAAAAAATATAACTGCTATATCATCCGACCCGATCTGGAAAGCTGAAATGGAGAAGATGAGCGATGCAATAGCGAACATTTCAAAATTTCAGGAATCCAGAAAAAATAATAAAAATCCCCAAAATAAAAATAATAACAATGAACAAAACAATAATAACCAAAATAATAATAATAACAATAATAATAATAATAATATGAATAATAATAATAATCAAAATCAAAACCAAAACCAAAACCAGAATCAAAATAGGAATAATAATTATAATAACAATAATAATAATGGTAATGGTAATTGGAACCAGAATCAAAACTGGAACCAAAATAACCAAAACAGAAATTGGAATAACAACCAAAACTTCAATCCTAATTATAAAGGAAGAAATTTTAATCCAAATTTCCGGAGAAATAATTTTCCGAGAAATAATAATAGATATTATCCCAATAGGACTCCAAATTGGAACCAAATGGCCCTCCCAAATTGGAACAATGCTCCAGCATGGTCTGGAATATCATTTAATACTCCTCAAAATCTCCCCTATGTGGCTGCTAATACTCAAATGATTGCCCCTCCGGCACCATTAATGGCAGCTCCACAACAGTTAACAATGTGAGTACGGAGAAGTTTCAAAGCAAAGGGTACTGCAGAACCCAATGTAAATTTCACCTTCCATTTGCCATTTATGGTAAACAAATACTTAGCTTAGTCGACCCAGGTTCAGAACAGACACTTATTGATGAAAAAGTTTTAAAGAAAGTCAATTTTACGGAACCAATTCTACCAACTAAAGTAAGATTTCGTGGTGCGGATAGTCAACCTCTTGAGGTCATAGGAGTAACCAATGTGATTTTTTCCATTGATCATTGTATTTACCCACATCCCACTTACGTTGTTCGAAATTTAGTAGAACCGGTCATACTGGGTTACGACTTTTTATCAACCCATAAAGCCAAAATAGACTTTTCGAAAAACAAATTCACTCTACCGTGTGGTGATGAAGAGCGATGTTTTGACATGCCTGAATGTCACAATTTCCCTATTGAAAAGGAAAATAAGTTAGGTTATATTAAGCCCTTTAAATATTATGCTCCCCAATCTTTTAAAATAGAGGCAAATTCGGTGCTAATTTTAGCAACGTTGCCTGAACACCTGGAGTTTCTGTGTGAAACATCCATGGAAGAAAAAAATAATTTCTTTGTAATCGTATCAGAAGACACGATAGCGGCTGTTAATAATAATAACAGACCCCACGTGATCTACAAAGGCGAATACTTAGGAAAATTTGAATTAAGTAGTGCAGTAGAAATTAATTCCTGCCAAATAGAAAAAATAAAAGAAAATACTATTTTTAAGGATAATCGAGGAAATCCCATCCCGATTAATCCAAAATTGTCGCTTGAACAAAAAATAAAAATGTACGAAATAATTAATGAATATAATAATATTTTTACGGGAAAAACAGATGAAGTTTCAATTTGTAAAGTTCCCGAACAAGTTGTCCGAGTAGACGACGAAACTCCACTGCGGTGTAGAAATTTTAAATTCTCACACGCAGAACATGAGGCCCTACACAAACTGGTCGATGACCTAGTAAAAGTAGGTGTCCTAAAAAAACAAAAATTGAAATTTGAATCGCCAATATTTGTAAAAAAGAAACCAGACGGAGTCTATCGAGTATTAGTAGACTACCGAAGAATGAACCAAAGAATAATTATGGATAATAATCGTGTGCCAACAATTGATATTATTTGGCCTTATTTAAGAAATAAAAAATGGTTTACGACAATTGATTTAAACAGTGGATATTTACAGATTCCTCTCACGGAAGAATCTAAACAATACACTGGAATAAATGTGGATGGAATTGGATATGTATTCAATTCCACTCCAATAGGTTTAAGTATATCCCCGTCCATTTTCCAAACTATCATGGATGACATATTCCATGATATATTCTGGAAAAAAATGGTATGTTATTTGGACGACATTTGTATTTTCGGAGAAACTTTCGAAGAGTGTCTTGAAAATACAAGGGAAGTATTAAAAAGATTAAATAAAGTAAATTTAAAAATAAAAACAAAAAAATGCCAATTTGCAATGAACGAAATCGAAATATTAGGACATACGGTCCGATATAACGAATTACGTCCATTAATAAAAATATAGAGGCAATAAAAATTTAAATCCCCCTAATACGTTAAAACAATTACGATCATTTTTAGGATCAATAAATTATCATAGGAAATTAATTCCTAATTTAGCTAAAATTACTGCTCCTCTTACTGATTTACTAAGAGGTACAGATAGCAAATCAAATGCAAAAATAAAATTAAATCAAGAACATCTTGAAATATTTGAAAAATTAAAAGAAATTATGATTTCCAAACCTGTATTAGCAATATACGATCCGAAATTGGAAACCTGTGTAGAAGTTGATGCTTCGAAAATCGCATTAGGTGCAGTGCTGCTGCAAACTAATCCCGTTACGAAGCATAAACATCCAGTTGGATATTTCTCTGAGAGAGTCCAACCTGCCCAGTCAAAATTGTGTTCATTTGACTTGGAAATGTTAGCTATTACGAATGCATTAGCTCATTTCGTGGATACTTACTAGCATTACGCTTTGTAGTATACACGGACCATAAACCTCTGATTTATCATCAGAAATTTAATACTCCAAGCCCAAGATTAATCCGATTAATATCTAAATTAAACGAATATAGTTTCCAAATTAAACATATCGCCGGAAAAAATAATTGTATGGCTGATATGTTATCTCGTCCGCATGATGAACCGGACGAAATCACATTTGAAAAAGGTGAATTTCTCGTAGATAAAAAATATGCTCTTCAGGATGAAGAGAAAAATGTGAATACTTTGTGTAGAATTCACAACTCTGTCCCATTAAACCCTGTATTCTTTCAGAATCAAAATGCGTGGTACTACCCAAGTACAACGCCCCAAACATATTATTTTCCCCCTTCCCTTGCATCAACCTTCCCATATTATCCCGTGGTACAAACCACAATCCCACAGAATGAGTTAAATCATTCTGAAAATTGTCCCAACAAAACTACTAACGTAGTTACAAGATCTGCTCTTAAAGAGGCAAACCTCGATAATCAGATCATCCCAACCCCTCCTGTGACCCCAGTTGTCACACAAATGTCAATTCCCGACATCACATTACCCCCCCAATCAGAAGGTCAAACTTCTGAATTCCCCCAAAAAATTGAATTGCCCGAAAATTTAAAAACAATGCAGGAAAATGACCCGCATTGGAAAAATGTAATTTCATTATTAAATTATAACGAAATAAAAAAAGATAAAAATAAAATACGAAAATTGAATCGTACTATACAACTGTATTTTCTTGACAAAAATAATGTATTAAAGAAATTACCTAACCCAACCTCATCGTATGATGAAGCGGTTACAGTAATTCCCGAAAAATTAATTCCGGTAGTTCTAAAAAACTACATGACGATCCGTTGTATGGAGGTCATTTCGGAATAAAGAAAACAAAAAATAAAATAAAAAATCAATTTTTCTTTAAAAACATGGTACAAAAAATTATGGAATACGTATTATCGTGTCATGAATGTCAAATGGCACAAAATTCTCCGAAAGAGGCTGGCTACCTCAAACATATTGAAATCGAAAACCCTAAACCATTTTCGCATTTAGAGATCGATTTCATCGGAAAATTTAATACCGAGTATGAACACTCGTACGTGCTTGTCGGTGTAGACAAAAGCACAAATTTCTGCACCATACGTCCAACAAAAAATCCAAATGCTCAGTGCGTAATTGAGTATTTGAAATTTATTTGCTACACGTATGGCACCCCAGGAAAAATTTCTTGCGATAACGGAGGTCATTTTGCAAATGAAACCGTCCGTAAATTTTGCGAAGAGAATAATATCAAAATTATTTATTCTTCGTTTTATTCCCCCCAATCGCAAGGACTCGTTGAAAAAATCAACGGAGTTATTAAAAAATCATTATCAAAATACGACCATTCAAACGAAAAAGAATGGATCGAAACAATAAACAAAATTATTTTCGCATACAATATAAGCCCAATTGAACACTTAAATAATAAATCTCCATTTTACCTACTTCATGGATTCAACCCAGAAGTACATTTACCAGAAATACCAGAAAATAATAATAACAAAACAACTCGTGAAGAAGAAATTGAAAATCTCCTTCAGACGAGAGAAAAAACGCCGAGCTTAGCAAAGAAAGCATCGGAAAAAAACGCGAAACATTATAACGCACACCACAAGATCATTGACTTCAAACCTAATGACCTTGTTTTGCTGCGTCAATCAAAAAACGTCGCGAAAAATAAAATGAAATACACCGGACCATATAAAATTGTTAGAAAGGTCACGGATTTAAATTATGCAATTCGTATTAAAACAGACGATAAAACTGCGTACGACGAAACAGTTCACGTACGACGATTAATTCCGTATAAATCACGTAATATGGACGAATTAAATAGTGAAATAAAAATAGAAGAAGTAGACGAAAACATCGAAAACCCCATCCCAACCCAAATTATACCTAAACCAAGGGGTCGCCCTCGGAAAAAACCAAAGTAACTGTGTGTAAAGTGTATTACCCGTAGTCACTTGGCTTTTTCAAACACGATACCTCCCTTCCCCATCATATCTGATTTTGTCTCGTCACTTCAAAATATCTTTGAAAAAAGTTTTTTTTTTGGAATAAAACTTTAAACTAGTTATATATGAAATAACTCACCTATGGCCCATGTTTCAGAATATCCCTCTAGGAACTCTTCCAATCGTTCCCCGCTGGATGAACTGCTAGTTTCGGTTGAACTGGGTGACTCGTTCCCTGGTTCCCGGGCATCATTGGAGGATCCGCTGTCCTCAGTGGACATACTCTCCTCTACGGAGGGAGTATCCCACAAAAATGAGTAAACAACCGGCTCCGATAGCAGCCATCCACTGCGGTATGACATGGCGCGGTTATACTCCGTGGCGTCGTAGTGGCGTTGGAAATGAAATCCAGTAACGGAAATAGAAACGTTGAGGCGCGGCTTATGATATTCGTTAATGAACTTGGTGAAACGAACACCCGAGGTACTGATTAAAAAGTCGTTGAGGTAAAATTGGTCGATATGTACATACTCCACGGTTACCTTTTCGTTGGTCTGCTGTGAAACACACAACAGACCGACCAAAAGTCCGGAAAGAATGCCTAATCCGGCCAACCCGCGTGTGTCTAAGTTCCCGCGGAAGATGAGCTTGAGCCCGGATGGCCCAAACTCAACTGTCATGGAATGCGGATAAAAGATGCGAAGTTGAAATAACAATTTCTTCACATACTCCTCCGATTCAGGACAGCAGTTGAAGCCAACCGAATGGCTCCAGTACCCCAAGTCTTCCACGATAACTTCACCCGGAATCCGCGACGGCTCGAAAGCGTTTAAAAAATCGCTGCGATCAGATATGGTAGACACACGATTGAAAAGAGAGAAAAGCCGATGGAGCGCAAAGTAAAGGCGAGGCTCGCACATACAGCTTTGAAACTGGCGAACCTTGCCGAGTACCTGTTCCCCCAGGAACCAGGTCTCATTCGCCTCCACAACTCCGGACGACATGAACATGCGATCATTCATGTATATGATCGACATAGTTGTTGAAATACGAAAAAGTAATACGAAAAGAAAAAAAAAGAGAGGAAGAAAGATTCTGTTTTTCGGACGAACTGCACTGGTCACTGGCACTTCACCGAAACTTGGAAAAAATTTTAAAGAAAAATATAGACAAAAAATCGGAAAAATAACACACGGAAAAAAAAAAAATTAGCGAAGACAGAACGAATCGAGAGCAGGCAAAGTTTGAATACTAACTGCATTCGAATTCAATAATTTTATACTAATCAATTGACCGAATTTAATAATGTTAATGTCGGCAGAATTTGTCTTTTCCCCGTGCCCCAACTAAGTCACGTCGAAATAAATTCCTAAAATCCATAATCCACCTGTCTCGTAAATAATTTAGACGTTGCATTCTTTCTGTTTCAGAAAATGTATACGAATCTACTTTTCTATTTCGCAATAATTATTTCTTCGACTAGTATTGCGCAAAGAACATCGTCTGACCCATATAGGATTACGACGGCGTCAACTGGCGCTTATTTTCAAGAAATAAGCAATATTTTCGTATATTCTAAATCTGCCCCAATAATTTACTCCATTAAGCTAGACTTGCATGAATCAGCAGATAAATTATTAGAAACGAATTTCAAACACCGGTTGTGTAATGAAACAACCTGGAAAAATTGCAAATATGCAGAAATGGCAAAACGATTAAAAAATACCATAAAAAATCTGAAAGAACAAAACATTGCGATGATACAAGATTTCTATTCGACACCATCGTCTATTCGAAGCAAACGAAGCGTATTCACCCCGATCAGATCTTTCTTCGGAGATGCGCTACGATTTTGCTGTCGAGTATTAAACTTTAGAGATGGACGAAACTTCTTGGCGAATGAAATCTCGTTGAAAGAAGAATACGATATTATTAAAAATCAGCTACTAATCGAGCATGCAGCCTTAGTAAATACGTCTACTAATCTGCATAGCTTCATTGACCATACAAACAATTTTATGACAAGATTTATCTCGCATACAAATTCTTTTATGGAAAATTCGCTAGAAGAACACGAACTTCTAATCTCGCTAAACTATATACAAGGATTCTATGATAATTACCTAATAAACACGTTAAGACTATCAAATATCCTAACGTCGTGTAAATCTCATATGATCCCATCTTCAATTATCTCAAAGGAAATATTAGAAAAAGATTTAGTAAAACTTTCGAAAATTACAAAAAATCTAGGTCTCGACCTAGCAATACCCATTAAGGACATTCAAAATTATTATCATGCCGAACTTGTAAACTGCAATTTCTTTAAAAATACGTTAGAATTAGAAATTAAAATTCCCCTAAAACAGTTAGATTCAAAATATGAAATTTACGACTTTATTCCGCTCACATTCAAAAGTCATTCTAATGAATTGTGTAGCTGGGATCAAGAACCATCTCTGATAATTCATGAAATCAGAACAAATTCTGTACGTTATATTAGTGGAACCAACCTCCATTATTGTAACTCGGATAAACCACTATGCTTCCTTCCTTCTAACAGAGGAAGTGATAAATTATCGTCTTGTGCAAAGAATTTATTCTTCCAAGACTAAACCAAAACCTATTACAATCTTGCTCATTTAAATGCAATCCTAATAATAATCAAACATTGGTGCACCCGATTGGTCACACCAAGTTTGCTATTGTAAATTTTAACTCCCTCGTAGCAACTAATTCTGTTACGAAAAAATCTGAAAAATTAAAAATAAACAATGATTCCCCTGGAACCTTCATTCTGGACGTACCTTGTCACATCCAAATTGAAGATATTGATAAAAATAACAAAAATACTGTAATCATTCCCATAGAAATCCCTTGTCTCTCTGAATCATTAGAAGAGACTATTAAAATCGAAAATCATTTACCACTCTTGTGGACATATTTTTCTGATTCGATAGAACCTTTTGATCTTGCCATTGATCTGGCAACGACAAAGGTCTACAACCCAAATTGGAAAAACTTTGTTCCTCACACTGTTCCCATGAACAATCTGGAGAACAAAATTAAATCCATTAAACTTCAAATACCCGACCAAAATTTCAATGATTATATAACTTTCATTAATGAAATGTTCCTAATATGGTTAAGTGCAATCTCACTTATTTTAATAATTATTATTGTATATTTAAAATTAACCTGCCACCAAAACTGTGTGAACCTAACAAAAAGCACAGCATTGTAAAAAATTACGCAAAATAATACGATATATTAATCATTTATATATACGTAAGAAAAATTTGTTACTCATAATTAATATTCGTAAAAATGTTATTCTAAGTATATATACTCATACTCGCATTATATGACGTAATTTTAATCATGCAGAATTATCTGGACATATGTATGTGTTGGATAGACTTTGGAAAATTTTTTTTTCCTTATTTTTTTTGTTCCCCCCGGAGAATTGTGTAACGTATATTTTCGTCTATTTTGAGAAATGACGAACATATTCGTTCACTCATTTTCGAATACCAAAAATGTAGATATTTGTCAACAATTACCTTCCTATAACTCTTCATAAACAACCACAAAACTATTCGTATTTAATTTTACATATACAGATATACCTTCTGTATATTTTTGACCTAGTTGTACCTGTCCCTCGAGTACTCGACGAGTCAGCACAACCCTATAATAACAACACCCTACCTCACTTTACCTATCCGACACGTACGTTTTCATACCCTGAACGAGTATATAATCCCTCGATTCAGTTGTATAATTGTTCAGTTTAGTTCAGTTCTCAAACAGCTACTTCTAAGTACCTGGAACCTCTCTCGTAGAAGTCTCTGGTGAACAGATAGTCTTGCTTGTTGAATTGTAATTGAATATGTTTTAATATTAACATAGAAATATGTACTGTATGTACAAATTATTATATTATTAAATGTGTTAACTCACTCTTGTGTTTTAAATATTATTGAGTCTCAAACAAATGTTAAGGTCCACTATAGCTTGTGGATGACTAATCTGAATCTATCATAGAAGTATTACTGCTTTTAAAGTACGTGATATTTCGTGTATGGTGTACTCCCCAAAAGAGGTCGTTACCAGGTACAACCCAACCTCTTTTGGCCGTTACATGATGGCACACATTAGCACAAACTGAGCACAATTAGGCCAAAAATTTTCAGGTCAAAATTTGAAATGGGGGGGCCGGGGAAATGGACCTACAAACATAAAATCATGAAGTAGAAAAGAAAATTTCTCAAAATTGAGCTTTTGAAACGAAACTTTGCACAAACAATCTAAGAATAAGCATTTACATGAGACAAAAATTTTGAAAAAACCCGTCAAGTTGGAGAGGTGTGATGTTGCAACAAAAAACAATAACTTCAATTTATAATAAAGTTGGGTACACTTAAAGTTCTAGTTCTGGAAAATTTCTGTTAAAAGTTAATTAGTCATCAGTTCAACTCAGAGGGTTTAGTGTCAGTTTTTCAAAATGGGAAGTATTCAAAAAATCAATACATATTTCAAACAGACATTTTAATTTTGATCAATTTTAGTGCGAATTGGCCAGATGGTACTTCCGGTAACTGCTTATGTTTTTAATTTGGCTATAAAATTCCTAATTATGGATCAATAGAAACGTAATTTGGAACAAATATTTGTAAGCTCTTTAGAAAATAATGAAGAATCATGTAGAAACATCTTTCATCTTTCCATACTTAAAATCCATCAATAGATGAATATAATACAAATCTAATATATATATATGAGAGATCTCTGCAACTCACTATATCAGCGAGTGCGAAACACAGACAGAAACTGTGGTTATTTTAAGAATGTGAATACATATTCTTACATATTTATTATGAACTATTTTAAAATGTTGCATATTTTGATGCGAATTGGCCGGTCTGTTACTTACGGTGCAGATATTTTGTATATAAAATGATCAGTGGTGTTGACTTTTCAAAGTTTTTCCATCAATTTTAATCGATTTAATCGAAAATAGAATAATCGATCTGATTAATAATCGATTGTTGAAAAATCAAAAATTGATTTATCGATCTTATTATTTGGTTTATATTGTAGCCTGTGGGGGCATATTTCCATTACCTTTGAGATGCCCGACCTGTATTTTTCCCCGTTAATAAATTACGTCTACTCCCGTCACTGATCCCCTGTTTTTTTTTCAAAATATTATTCCCCTTTCTACTCCCGAATTCGCCGAAATATTTTTTCGAATTATTGTATACGTATATTTTTTTTCGAATAATATCACATCTATACTACGTATTTTCTCTCGTACGCGGCTAGGCTACACAGTTTTTAACATGTTTCGCCTGTCCGTACGTTTTATTATTTACCGCTTAGCCTAGCCGCGAATTATATGTATTTACACAATAGCCTAGAAGTAATACCTGTAATGGCTTGCCTATACATCGGCGGTCCGTTCGGTTGCTCGCCTAACGGACCGAAAAAAGACGTTAAAGTTTAAATTCAAATGCAACGGCCAAAATAATTTATCTTCTTTCACAGGATTGGCTGTAATTTTATAGAGTGAAACGTGTACGAGGCGATGCAATTGGTGGTGAGTTCTGGGGGGAATTTCTCTCGATGCTTGGCGCGATCCTTACATTCTTAGCCTATAGTTAGTTGAATTTTAGCAGTCGGATCGCGCCGTGTAGAGGTTTTTGCCTCGAAAGTGTTGTTTTTTGGCCACTAAATTTCCTCTCAAAAATTAGAAAACTTACTCGGAGGGGGCTTCCCTCGCCGTTTAATGTTACCAATATAATTCGCGAATTGTGTATGTGAAATTATCATTAATTTTATGAGGTTTCATGCCTAATTTTGGAGCCAACAAAATAATTGAAATTTGACACTCTTCTTTTAATTTCGTCCATCAGGGTGGCAATTTGTAAGTTTTTTTTGTCAATCGAAATCAAAATTACTTGACCTCCAAAGTCAATTTCGAATCTGAGTTATATCTAAATTCGAAAAAGGCCACAGAGGGGTGCAAAAACCGCACCTCCATAGTGGACCTGCCTGCAACCAGATTAAGTAGCGGGAGCAGAGAAGAGGATTCAACCAGTTGCTGTTTCCACAGTACCAGTGTTCGTCAGCGGGGCTACAACAGCCGGGGCAACGAGAGCATCCAGGACTACATCATCTGAACTTGCATCGCCTCAAGGCCGCTGCGGAGCTGTGACGAAGGAGCAGTAAATATATGGTTTTTCTTTATTATTCTGTTTCTGTAACTTTTATTTGGGAATCGAAATTATTATGATAGCCTAATAATAAGGCATGTGGTGGGAGGGGGGTGGTTGGTTACTCTGGCAATTGGGGTGTCAGTTCTAAAATGGTGAATTTTCCCTTTTCTTCCTTTTTGTCTTTTCCTACACTTGGCCATGCAGGAGTTCCCATACTCTACCTGCCTTTCTGTGACTCTCTCTCTTTTTTTTGTTTGTTTGTGTTGTTTTTGTGATTTTTTCGGACGTCACATTAACTTATATGGCGACCGTGACAGGACCCTGTGAGGCATGTCTCATGGTGTTCAGTGACCGGAAGCTGCACCCCAGTCCGTAGGCTCTCACGCCCCATTTTTTTTTTATGAATTTTTCAACCAAAATTTTCTAAATTTTTCTGTTTTGTTTTCCGTTTACTTTATACTATCACAATCCATTGCCACTGCCACTAGGTAGTCCGTACCCCTAATTTTTATAAACATTTTTTCACCCATTCATTTTGGAACAGTGTCTTCCTGCATGGCTAAAGTGATTTGGCAACTAGTAGTTGCATGTGTTCATATGCCCCCCTGGCAGGTATCTAGTCCAGGTTCGGGGCCCAAAGTTAGTGCACTGTGTTAGGAACCAAGGGTGTAGTTTGGTCGGCATGATGCTGGTTCGCCAGAAAGTGTCTTGTACCCCTCCCCTTGCCTCTCACATGCAGGGTGGATGTCTCCCTAATGCATCCCCTTGTGTATTTTCCTAAAACACACTGGCGACCGTTTTAAACCGACCTTGGCATGGTCCTTCTCCTTAATTTCCCAAATTGTCTCACCATGATAGGCTGACACCTTAACCCAGTCTACCGCCACCTCCTAACCGCCACGCCATTTTGAAATTCATAAATTGAATAATCAAAATCATAGTGCAGTTCGTCACTAGCTTTTTTTAGCACCAACTTTTGTGTAAAAAATATTTTTATCTGCCTCTGTTCACCAAAGTGGCTTTGGCCCATAAAAATAAACAAGCCTCAGTGCTCGGCACATTAATCGAAATCGTAAATCCTTTGGGATATCTTTTTTTTTCATATTTTTTGCATTTATTTTATTTATTGTGTATTTTCTTGCATTTATTTATTTATTGTGTATTCTCTTGCATTTATTTATTTATTTATTGTGTATGTATGTACCCCAGCCCTTGAGCAAGGCTGAAGGTCCAAAATAATTAAAATTTGGTGCCTTTCTAATTTTTGGCAAATTTTTCGGCGGCACTTCCTTTCTATAGGTTGTCGCGCCGAAATACCCTACTCCCTACAACCACAGGTCTTCCCAGACGAAAATTAATTAATTTAGTTTAACTTCTGTCTGCCCAGCTCTTAATTGAACATCACCTGTGGTCCCTCTCGGCATGTACATTTTTTTTTGGTTACCCCTTCATTTTTTTTCTAGTCATTTTTTTCTTCTATTCATTTTCCTTAATACCATATTTCCGCATTTTAAAATAAACTAATACTCTCGAAAGGAAAAGGAAAAAGAAACAAAATAATCGGACGCAGCAAAAAATTTGGCAATTTTACAGTATTTTAAAGCCCCTAAAACAAAAGCCGCTATCCGACATCAAAAATATCTACGATTTTCTCGTCCCGAATTAAAAAAGTGTTCGAGAGTATTTTCGTAAATTAAATAGGACGTCGAACCTTGAAAAAAAAAAAAAAAAAAATATAAAAATAAAATATTTCCGCATTCCTTACGATAGACGCTGGCCCGTTTATCGTGAATTACGAACAAAAGAATATTTTCGATAAATTCGAACTAAACAGCTATCCTTCCGATCGTATTATTCCCACATTTTAATCGCATAAATACGCGTAACTCAGTTGTATTTCAGCACGGAAAAAAAAAAACACGTCATTCATAAATACGTCGAGCGCTATCAGCAACAGTAGCCGTCCATACTTCGAAAAGCCCCGCTGACGAGCGACTTGACCTACTGCACCAGTGACCCGAAACATCGCCGATAAGCCCGATAGCGCCGAATACCAGGCGTTCAAAAAACGCGCCGTGGTACACAGGGTGTTCCGAAACGCGCGCGTCCGGAAGACTGCTAAAGGAGAAAAGTTCGTCTTGAAAAAAAAAAAACAGCTAATTCGCCCCGACCTTCCCACATCGAAGGATGGAGGAGCGGCAAGGACCTCGC